>JAANYP010004152.1:32874-269521 GCA_020465985.1 Centrapalus pauciflorus
TCATATGGTGCACTGAATTGATGCACGATGCCCTTTGATAGGCAATATACACCCATTACAGAGTTTTTAAATTCAGTCCCATTATCACTACGAATATGTTTAACCCTTGTTCCGTAGGAATTCTCCACTTGGTCTAAGAACCCGATGAGCTTTGTAGCCGTCTCGTCCTTCGTACCTAAAAAGAAAACCCATGAAAACCGTGAGTAATCGTCAGTGATAACTAAGCAAAACCAACTACCTCCTATACTCCTTTTGTTGATAGGGCCGAAAAGGTCCATATGCAACAAATCGAATGTTGAGGTTATGGAGTTCAGCTTCTTGGACTTGTGTGTCTTTTTATGTTGCTTGCCCTTCATGCACGGTAGACACTTATCCTCAAACTGAAAGCTCTTCAGAGGCACACCTTGCACCAGACCATTCTTCGTTATGTAGTTCATTTTCCTTAGGTGCAAGTGAGCCATGCGTCTGTGCCACAAAACCGATTCTGTCTCTGAAGCTTTTGATAGTAAGCAGATCGGACCCATCGAATTATCTGGCTTGTTCATATCAAGCATGTACAAGTCATTCTTCCTTGGAGCCCGCATCAATATCCAATCTTCAGGTATCTTGAATCCCGGTTTTAGCACTAACGCCTCAGTGTCAGTAAATAACACCGAGTTCTTCTTATCACAGATTTGAGATACACTAATGAGATTATGAACCAGTTTATCAACGTGATAAACTTGATCCAATGTAATCGTCCCATTAGTGACTTCTCCAGTTCCAGTGATATTCCCTCCTTTGTTGCCCGCGAATGATACAAATCCCCTATGACCCCCCTTGAAGTCTGTGAGAAGACTCCTTTCCCCCGTCATGTGCCTGGAGCAACCACTGTCGACGAACCACTTGTTGTTTGGACCGGTAGTTATCTCCTGCACATGAAAGAAAATAGGTTAGTTATCACGGGGAACCCAAGCCATGACTGACTTGGTAATACCATTCTCGTCCACATACTTGAACTCTTTCAAATACCCATCTCGCCTTTCAGGTGACTTGGGCCTTTGAACTGAATTCTGTTGTGGTGCCGAGTGATGTAGATTCACTCTTTGCCTTTGAGTAGGCATTTGTTGTGATGCTCTAGAATAAGTCTTATTATAATGCATTTCAGACTGTGATCCCTGAGCTTTTACCGGAACATATTGTCTAACAGGAGTATGTGACCTAACTGGAGTGTGTGACCTGCTAGGTGTTGTGCTCCTATAGACTTGTTGAGGTGCTGACCTAGATTGATTAATGACACGATTCGGTGAATTTGTCCTAACCACTTCTTTTGGTCCAACCTTAACCGGTGTTTGTTTCACAACATGTTTGGGTGCGGCCTGCACAGTTTTCTCGGTAGGTTGAGAACTACTGCTGCTTGCCACACTTGGTGAGGGCTTAACAGGTGTTGGGTTCACTGTCTTAGGGGTAACATCTGCTTTCCTAAGTGGACAGTGAGAAGCAACATGCCCTTTCTCGTGACATCTAAAGCAAGACATCTTATCCATGGACTTTTTGGTTGGTCCCTTAGATCTAGGTGTCTCACTAGTGTCTACTTCCTTTGGTACATCTATTGTGTCTGACTCTTCGACCTGGTCAGCCCATGAAATTTTCTGTTTTCCTGCAGGTGTTTCACTGGAGGAAGACACAAATTTCACTTGCTTGACCTTGACGGTTGAGTCAGTCACCTTAGGTGTATTTTCAACTTTAGGCTCAGGTGTAGGTTCAGGTAGGTCCTCTAAAACTACTGACTTGTCAGTTTTCTCCTGAGGCTGAGGCACATAGTTATCATTGAAAGGTGGAGGAATTTCGTGAAAACCTAGACCTACAGGCTTCTTAGACTGTCTTTGGGCATCTAAGACTTTTCCTAGGTTTAGGCTCGAATTCCTAAACTTTTCCAACTTACTATTTGCCTCGGCTACCTTAACCTTGGTCTCGGCTAGCTCTATGTCCTTGTCTTTCAGACTTTTGGTTAAGGCCTCTACGTGCTCATACATAAGTTCTATCCTAACACACTGCTCACTCAGTTTGTCTTTTAGAACAATTACATCTTGAGCATCAGCCTTAAGCTTTTCTTTTAAATCTTGTTTTATATCATTCAGGCTAGCGTTCTCAATTTTTAAGTTTTCATTTTGAGCAGCTATGGTCTTATGTGAGTCTAAGACTAGATTTAACCTATCGTTAGAATTAACACATAAAGCACATAAATCACGAAATAGAGAATTAGAAAGACTAACCTTAGAGTTATCAGATTCCACGTTGGCCATCTGAGCAGCAAACTCCAGCACGGTCTGATCATTCGCTTTCTCTACCCACATCGGACTGCTGTCCCTTGTGGTCTGCTCATCCCAAAGAGCCGGATCATTAATCTTCCCTTGAACGCAATTTCCGTATGCGGCCACAAACGAAGCAAGCAGATTCAGATGTTCTTCCGCCGACTTTGCGCTCATTGGCATCTTCGAATAGCTCTGACTCGTCGATGCTTGTTGGACTTGAGGTTGCGGTTCTTCCGATCTTCCTAACCCTAAGAACGCGCGATTCAGAGAGTCTTCGGACTCTGGTGGTGATGACGTTTCTCCGGTGAAAAACGCTGTAGCACTCTTCTGATCAGCTGTCACTGATGATTTTGATGTCTTTCCAAAATACATAGCCGGATTTTGGACTTGCTCGTAATCAGTCTCAGCCTTTATCATTTCGAAGTGATATGCCCTCAACGTTCCCACGATGTCATCCAGTGATTGAGCATAGTACTTATCTTCATTCAGCTTAATCATAGCCACGTACATAGCCCATTTGGCTGGTAGGGCATCAAGAAGCTTGTTGTTCTTGTCTGTGTCAGAATACTCAATACCATGACTTTCAAGCTCTGTTATCAGATGATAGAATCGTGTGATAATATCATCCAACTGTTCATCCTTAAGAGCCTTGAAAATCGCAAACTGTTGAGTCAACAGCTCTGTACGCTTTCTTCGTACCCGTGGATTACCCTCACACCTTTTCTGAAGAGACTCCCAAAGCTCTTTCGACGTCCTCTGAGTCCGAAATGTGTGCAAGATATCTTGAGGTAACGCCATTCGGATAATAGAGAAAGCCTTGTTTTCAGCTTCAAATAGTTTCTTGTCATCCTCTTTCATCATTTGATATGACAAGACCTTTTGACGGCCTTCAACCTCAGAAACTGGTGGAATGTACCCTTCATCAATGCACACCCACATGCGCATATCGTTGAATCGTACAAAATCCGTAAATCTATCCTTCCACCAGTAGTAATCCTCAACTTTCATCAGCTTAGGTGGTGCATTGGCCTTCCCAACTTCGTGATCCATCTCAAGGAATTTCTGAAGGTTTGACATCTTTTCTGAAAGAATTTGAATTTGAACTTAATTAATTTAATTAGAAACTGATTTAAATTAACTTATTCGAATCTAGATAGATTCGAAACTAATTAATATTTAATCTTTTGAAATTAAATTCGATTAAGTCTTAAAAGTCAAGTAGATTCGAATTAATATCAGATTCGAGGAACCCCCTAGATTCGAAGAGAGGTCAGATTCGAAGGACAACTTAGACTCGAAGAACCTTAGAATCGAAGGCACAACAGAATCGAAATTCAGCAGAATCGAAGCACAGACTCGAAACAGTAACAAACTCGAAACAAACTCGAAAGAATATAGACTCGAGATCCAATTCGAATGTATTAACAGATTCGAAACACCACAGACTCGAAACTGACTGAAATTAACTCGAAAGGAGCGTATTTTGGTTAGACTCGAAAATAAAGTAAAACCCTAATTACCCCTATAGATTCGAGCGCCGCAAACTCGAAAAACGGCTAACACTTTGATTTTTTTGACGTTTTACGGATTAAATCACTATTTTTCAAACGAAAAATAATGATTTCGACCGAAAACGTGAAAAACGACAAAGTGTTTCCCGAATATGAATTTGCTAAGCTCAAAAACACGTTTTTGAGAGCAAAACCGTCCAACTAGCGTCAAGAAACCTAGAATGTTTCTGATGAACACGAAGAACACCACGAACACTCCGTTGGCTCTGATACCACTTGTAAGGTCTACCACTACGAGATCTATCTAGACGCGGATCCGTTAACGAGTGCGGAATCCTCGTTGACGGTTAGACGGACAACTCTCAACCAACGGAAACACGGAGACTATTAGACGCTGAACGAACGACACACGAACGATCCTACGTACTAATTCTCTCCGAAACGGGACTCACCTAGCTGATAAACTCGAGATCGCCTATTGCTTAATTCCTCACGAATTCTGCCAAAGGTCACTTAATCATTCGAGTCTATCCCTAATTATAGACCCTGATTCGAGTCTGTTGTGGGCCAACCTCGAATCTGGCCTAAGGCCCATTCGAATCTGTCCATATTGACAGTCTCGAATCTAGCCCATTCGAATCTAAGGCTAGACTCGAATCTATCACAGATTCGAATCCCAAGCAATAAACAATTCGAATCTATGGCTACATTCGAATCTATCACAGATTCGAATGCCAAGCCTTGTATTCTAAAATCACCTAAGAACATGTCTTATCAATAACAAAACTAGACTGCTGTCGTCACACTGAATGTACCAACATTGTTAGTTCAATTTATCAAGCTGTTAGTGTACTTTCTCAAGCTGTTAAGTGTTTTATAAACCTAGGTTCATGAAATTACTTGATTAATTTCAACCTAAGTTTTAATTTATTATTCATGTAATTTCATGGATTAATGGAAATGAATTGTTTATCTGTATGTAACCTAGGTTTATAAAATTACTTGATTAATTTCAACCTAAGTTTTATTATTCATGGAATGCAATTGAATTGAATTGAATATTTGTGTATAACCTAGGTTCATGAAATTACCTGATTAATTTTAATCTAAGTTTTATTACTCATGGAATGGAATGAAATTGAATTGAATTGAATATCTCTCTATAACTTAGGTTCATGAAATTACCTGATTAATTTTAACCCAAGTTTATTATTTAATTGAGTTAAATTAAAAAATTTTGTTTTTGCAAGGTTCGAGCTGCTTGTTCAAATTCTCAAGCTGTTAGTGCATTTTCTCAAGCTGTTAAGTGTTTTATAAACATAGGTTCATGAAATTACTTGATTAATTTCAACCTAAGTTTTATTTTATTAATCATGTAATTTCATGGATAAATCGAAATGAATTGCTTATCTGTATGTAACCTAGGTTTATGAAATTATTTGATTAATTTCAACCTAAATTTTATTATTCATGAAATGGAATGCAATTCAAATGAATTGAATATCTGTATATAACCTAGTTTCATGAAATTACCTGATTAATTTTAACCTAAGTTTTATTACTCATGGAATGCAATTGAATTGAATTGAATATCTGTATATAACCTAGGTTCATGAATTGCCTGATTAATTTTAACCTAAGTTTTATTATTTAATTGAGTTAAATTGAAAAATTATGTTTTTGCAAGTTTCGTGCTGTTAGTTCTATTTCTTAAGCTGTTAGTGCGTTTTCTCAAGCTGTTAAGTGTTTTATAAACCTAGGTTCATGAAATTACTTGATTAATTTCAACCTAAGTTTTAATTTATTATTCATGTAATTTTATGGTTTAATGGAAATGAATTGTTTATATGTATGTAACCTAGGTTTATGAAATTACTTAATTAATTTTAACCTAAGTTTTATTATTCATGGAATGCAATTGAATTGAATTGAATATCTGTGTATAACCTAGGTTCATGAAAATTACGTGATTAATTTTAATCTAAGTTTTATAACTCATGGAATGGATTGAAATTGAATTGAATTGAATATCTGTATATAACTTAGATTCATGAAATTACCTGATTAATTTTAACCGAAGTTTATTATTTAATTGAGTTAAATTGAAAAATTATGTTTTTGCAAGTTTCGGGCTGTTAGTTCAAATTCTCAAGCTGTTAGTGCATTTTCTCAAGCTGTTGAGTGTTTTATAAACCTAGGTTCATGAAATTACTTGATTATTTTCAACCTAAGTTTTAATTTATTATTCATGTAATTTCATGGATTAATGGAAATGAATTGCTTATCTGTATGTAACCTAGGTTTATGAAATTACTTTATTAATTTCAACCTAAGTTTTATTGTGAGTCGGATATATTGTGAGTCCGGTTTTGATCGGACTTTCGGGGTTTTCGGTTGGGATTATTTATGGGGGTTTTGGAGTCGGGTTTCGTTTGGGATTTTCGAGGCGGGTTTTGATTGAGTCTTCGGAAGTTTATTGAGTCATTTATTGGGTGGTGCTTCGGTTGGGTCTTCGGGACTCGATTGGGAATTATTTGGGTCGGGGTTGGTTTGATTTACTGTGAGTTGAGTTTATGTGTCGGTTGGGTTTGAGATTAACAAATTGGGATCCGTGTGTTTCAGGGACAAGCAGACAGCGAGACGAGTCGGGTCGTAGATTATAAATTCAGTGTTTGAGACCGATTAATCAGGTGAGTACCCGAGTTCTTTTCTAAATCGCGGGACCGTCTTACAAGTGATAATTGTGTAGCTAGCTTTGTGTATGTGTATATTGTGTATTTGTGAATGAGGCAGGGACGCGAGTACATGTATGATTCTATTTCCCACATATGTGTTATATGTGCGTGAGATGAGATCCGGTCCGGGGGTCCGTGATGAGTTCCATACGGACGGTGATTCGCGATGTGTGATCGCGCGAGTTGACTGTCCCTAACAGTCCTTGGGGCGTGTATACACGGCAGGGCCTGTAGCCGGTTCGCGCCCGTGCTACAGGGTTGTGGCTAACCACCGGTGTACACGGTCGTTAGCTGGGGAAGGGTCCCCCTGCAGTGATTCTGTGTGCAGGGCTTGGGATCACATGCTTTGTGTTCATACCTTTATTGTGATGATGATTGCCAGGGACCGAGTTAGAGATTGCTTTGCGTGTATGTGCTATGTGTATGTGTGTTACGTGTTTTAGTGCAGAGTCTAACCCTCGCGTACTCACGAGCTTCCGAGCTTACGTATTCGAGTCTACCATGTTCAGGGTGTTAGTGACGGGATCAGTAGCCGAGTTGTTGATCAGAGACTAGCCGTTATGTGAAGACTGTTGCAACTGCCTTTGTTAATGATTATATTAGGGTTGATCGTGTTTGTGTCCTTTTGGAATGTTATTAACTAGTGGATCATATGTTAATGATATTTATGTGAAAGATTTAAATTAATAGCGATTTTGGCTTATCCTATGGCGTGTGCATGATAGAGTTATTGAGACGTTGCCACTTGTGTATTGTATTGACGTGGCTTTTCCGGGTTCGGGGAGGGTGTTACAGTTTTATTACTCTTGGAATGAAATGCAATTGAATTGAAAATCTGTATATAACCTCGGTTCATGAAATATCCTGATTAATTTTAACCTAAGTGTTATTATTTAATTGTGTAAAACTGAAAAATTATGTTTTTGCAAATTTTGGTGATGTTAGTTCAATTTTTCAAACTGTTAGTGCATTTTTCAAGCTGTTAAGTGTTTTATAAAACTAGGTTCATGAAATTACTTGATTAATTTCAACCTAAGTTTAAATTTATTATTCATGTAATTTCATGGATTAATGGAAATGAATTGTTTATCTGTATATAACCTAGGTTTATGAAATTACTTGATTAATTTCAAGCTAACTTTTATTATTCATGGAATGCAATTGAATTGAATTGAATATCTGTGTATAACCTAGGTTCATGAAATTACTTGATTAATTTTAATCTAAGTTTTATTACTCATGGAATGGAATGAAATTGAATTGAATTGAATATCTGTCTATAACTTAGGTTCATGAAATTACCTGATTAATTTTAACCGAAGTTTATTATTTAATTGAGTTAAATTGAAAAATTATGTTTTTGCAAGTTTCGAGCTGTTAGTTCAAATTCTAAAGCTGTTAGTGCATTTTCTCAAGCTGTTAAGTGTTTTATAAACCTACGTTCATGAAATTACTTGATTAATTTCAACCTAAGTTTTATTTTATTAATCATGTAATTTCATGGATAAATGGAAATGAATTGCTTATCTGTATGTAACCTAGGTTTATGAAATTACTTGATTAATTTCAACCTAAGTTTTATTATTCATGGAATTGAATGCAATTCAAATGAATTGAATATCTGTATATAACCTAGGTTCATGAAATTACCTGATTAATTTTAACCTAAGTTTAATTACTCATGGAATGGAATGCAATCGAATTGAATTGAATATCTGTATATAGCCTAGGTTCATGAAATTACCTGATTAATTTTAACCTATGTGTTACTATTTAATTGAGTTAATCTGAAAAATTATGTTTTTGCAAGTTTCGTGCTGTTAGTTCAATTTCTCAAGCTGTTAAGTATTTTCTCAAGCTGTTAAGTATTTTATAAACCTAGGTTCATGAAATTACTTGATTAATTTCAACCTAAGTTTTAATTTATTATTCATGTAATTTCATGGATTAATGGAAATGAATTGTTTATCTGTATGTTACCTAGCTTTATGAAATTACTTGATTAATTTCAACCTAAGTTTTATTATTCATGGAATGGAATTCAATTCATTTGAATTGAATATCTGTATATAACCTAGGTTCATGAAATTACCTGATTAATTTTAACCTAAGTTTTATTACTCATGGAATGGAATGAAATTGAATTGAATTGAATATCTGTATATAACTTAGGTTCATGAAATTATCTGATTAATTTAACCGAAGTTTATTATTTAATTGAGTTAAATTGAAAAATTATGTTTTTGCAAGTTTCATGCTGTTAGTTCAATTTCTCAAGCTGTTAGTGCATTTTCTCAAGCTGTTAAGGGTTTTATAAACATAGGTTCATGAAATTACTTGATTAATTTCAACCTAAGTTTTAATTTATTATTCATGTAATTTCATTAATTAATGGAAATGAATTGTTTATCTGTATCTAACCTAGGTTTATGAAATTATTTGATTAATTTCAACCTAAGTTTTATTATATTATATGTATATAACCTAGGTTCATGAAATTACCTGATTAATTTTAACCTAAGTTTTATTACTCATGGAATCTTAGGCAATTAAATTGAATTGAGTATCTGTATATAACTTAGGTTCATGAAATTACGTGATTAATTTTAATTGAAGTTTATTATTTAATTGAGTTAAATTGAAAAATTATGTTTTTGCAAGTTTCGGGCTGTTAGTTCAAATTCTCAAGCTGTTAGTGCATTTTCTCAAGCTGTTGAGTGTTTTATAAACCTAGGTTCATGAAATTACTTGATTATGTTCAACCTAAGTTTTATTCTATTAATCATGTAATTTCATGGATAAATGGAAATGAATTGCTTATCTGTATGTAACCTAAGTTTATAAAATTACTTGATTAATTTCAACCTTAGTTTTATTATTCATGAGATGGAATGCAATTAAATTGAATTGAATATCTGTATATAACCTAGGTGCATGAAATACCTTATTAATTTTAACCTAAGTTTTATTGCTCATGGAATGGAATGCAATTGAATTGAAATGAATATTTGTATATATAACCTAGGTTCATGAAATTACCTGATTAATTTTAAACTAAGTGTTATTATTTAATTGAGTAAAACTGAAAAATTATTTGCAAATTTTGGTGCTGTTAGTTCAATTTCTCAAGCTGTTAGTGCATTTTCTCAAGCTGTTAAGTATTTTATAAAACTAAGTTCATGAAATTACTTGATTAATTTCAACCTAAGTTTTAATTTATTATTCATGTAATTTCATGGATTAATGGAAATGAATTGTTTATCTGTATGTAACCTAGGTTTATGAAATTACTTGATTAATTTTAACCTAAGTTTTATTATTCATTGAATGCAATTGAATTAAATTGAATATCTGTGTATAACCTAGGTTCATGAAATTACCTGATTAATTTTATCTAAGTTTTATTACTCATGGAATGGAATGAAATTGAATTGAATTGAATATCTGTATATAACTTAGGTTCATGAAATTACCTGATTAATTTTAACCCAAGTTTATTATTTAATTGAGTTAAATTGAAAAATTATGTTTTTGCAAGTTTCGAGCTGTTAGTTCAAATTCTGAAGCTGTTAGTGCATTTTCTCAAGCTGTTAAGTGTTTTATAAACCTAGGTTCATGAAATTACTTGATTAATTTCAACCTAAGTTTTATTTTATTAATCATGTAATTTCATGGATAAATGGAAATGAATTGCTTATCTGTATGTAACCTAGGTTTATGAAATTACTTGATTAATTTCAACCTAAGTTTTATTATTCATGGAATTGAATGCGATTCAAATTAATTGAATATCTGTATATAACCTAGGTTCATGAAATTACCTGATTAATTTTAACCTAAGTTTAATTACTCATGGAATGGAATGCAATTGAATTGAATTGAATATCTGTATATAACCTAGGTTCATGAAATTACCTGATTAATTTTAACCTATGTGTTACTATTTAATTGAGTTAAACTGAAAAATTATGTTTTTGCAAGTTTCGTGCTGTTAGTTCAATTTCTCAAGCTGTTAGTGCATTTTCTCAAGCTGTTAAGTATTTTATAAACCTAGGTTCATGAAATTACTTGATTAATTTCAACCTAAGTTTTAATTTATTATTCATGTAATTTCATGGATTAATGGAAATGAATTGTTTATCTGTATGTAACCTAGGTTTATGAAATTACTTGATTAATTTCAACCTAAGTTTTATTATTCATAGAATTGAATTCAATTGAATTCAATTGAATATTTGTAGATAACCTAGGTTCATGAAATTACCTGATTAATTTTAACCTAAGTTTTATTACTCATGGAATGGAATGAAATTGAATTGAATTGAATATCTGTATATAACTTAGGTTCATGAAATTACCTGATTAATTTAACCGAAGTTTATTATTTAATTGAGTGAAATTGAAAAATTATGTTTTTGCAAGTTTCATGCTGTTAGTTCAATTTCTCAAACTGTTAGTGCATTTTCTCAAGCTGTTAAGGGTTTTATAAACCTAGGTTCATGAAATTACTTTATTAATTTCAACCTAAGTTTTAATTTATTATTCATGTAATTTCATTAATTAATGGAAATGAATTGTTTATCTGTATGTAACCTAGGTTTATGAAATTATTTGATTAATTTCAACCTAAGTTTTATTTTATTAATCATGTAATTTCATGGATAAATGGAAATGAATTGCTTATCTGTATATAACCTAGGTTTATGAAATTACTTGATTAATTTCAACCTAAGTTTTATTATTAATGGAATGGAATGCAATTCAAATGAATTGAATATCTGTATATAACCTAGGTTCATGAAATTACCTGATTAATTTTAACGTAAGTTTAATTACTCATGGAATGGAATGCAATTGAATTGAATTGAATATCTGTATATAACCTAGGTTCATGAAATTATCTGTAATTTTAACGTAAGTTTATGTTTTTGCAAGTTTCGAGCTGTTAGTTCAATTTCTCAAGCTGTTAGTGCATTTTCTCAAGCTGTTAAGGGTTTTATAAACCTAGGTTCATGAAATTACTTGATTAATTTCAACCTAAGTTTTAATTTATTATTCATGTAATTTCATGGATTAATGGAAATGAATTGTTTATCTGTGTGTAACGTAGGTTTATTAAATTACTTGATTAATTTCAACCTAAATTTTATTATTCATGGAATGCAATTGAATTGAATATATGTATATAACCTAGGTTCATGAAATTACCTGATTAATTTTAACCTAAGTTTTATTAATCATGGAATCGAAGGCAATTAAATTGAATTGAATATTTGTATATAACTTAGGTTCATGAAATTACGTGATTAATTTTAACCGAAGTTTATTATTTAATTGAGTTAAATTGAAAAATTATGTTTTTGCAAGTTTCGAGCTGTTAGTTCAATTTCTCAAGCTGTTAGTGCATTTTCTCAAGCTGTTAAGTGTTTTATAAAGCTAGGTTCATGAAATTACTTGATTATGTTCAACCTAAGTTTTATTTTATTAATCATGTAATTTTATGGATAAATGGAAATGAATTGCTTTTCTGTATGTAACCTAAGTTTATAAAATTACTTGATTAATTTCAACCTTAGTTTTATTATTCATGAAATGGAATGCAATTAAATTGAATTGAATATCTGAATATAACCTAGGTGCATGAGATACCTGATTAATTTTAACCTAAGTTTTATTACTCATGGAATGGAATGCAATTGAATAGAATTGAATATCTGTATATAACCTCGGTTCATGAAATATCCTGATTAATTTTAACCTAAGTGCTATTATTTAATTGAGTAAAACTGAAAAATTATGTTTTTGCAAATTTTGGTGATGTTAGTTCAATTTGTCAAACTGTTAGTGCATTTTTCAAGCTGTTAAGTGTTTTATAAAACTAGGTTCATGAAATTACTTGATTAATTTCAACCTAAGTTTAAATTTATTATTCATGTAATTTCATGGATTAATGGAAATGAATTGTTTATCTGTATGTAACCTAGGTTTATGAAATTACTTGATTAATTTCAAGCTAACTTTTATTATTCATGGAATGCAATTGAATTGAATAGTATATCTGTGTATAACCTAGGTTCATGAAAATACTTGATTAATTTTAATCTAAGTTTTATTACTCATGGAATGGAATGAAATTGAATTGAATTGAATATCTGTCTATAACTTAGGTTCATGAAATTACCAGATTAATTTTAACCGAAGTTTATTATTTAATTGAGTTAAATTGAAAAATTATGTTTTTGCAAGTTTCGAGCTGTTAGTTCAAATTCTCAAGCTGTTAGTGCATTTTCTCAAGCTGTTAAGTGTTTTGTAAACCTAGGTTCATGAAATTACTTGATTAATTTCAACCTAAGTTTTATTTTATTAATCATGTAATTTCATGGATAAATAGAAATGAATTGCTTATCTGTATGCAACCTAGGTTTATGAAATTACTTGATTAATTTCAACCTAAGTTTTTTCATTCATGGAATGGAATGCAATTCAAATGAATTGAATATCTATATATAACCTAGGTTCATGAAATTACCTGATTAATTTTAACCTAAGTTTTATTACTCATAGAATGGAATGCAATTGATTTGAATTGAATATCTGTATATAACCTAGGTTCATGAAATTACCTGATTAATTTTAACCTAAGTTTTATTAGTCATGTAATGGAATGCAATTGATTTGAATTCAATATTTGTATATAACCTAGGTTCATGAAATTACCTGATTAATTTTAACCTAAGTTTTATTATTTAATTGAGTTAAATTGAAAAATTATCTTTTTGCAAGTTTTGTGCTGTTAGTTCAATTTCTCAAGCTGTTACTGCATTTTCTCAAGCTGTTAATTGTTTTATAAACCTAGGTTTATGAAATTACTTGATTAATTTCAACCTAAGTTTTATTATTCATGGAATGGAATGCAATTCAAATGAATTGAATATCTATATATAACCTAGGTTCATGAAATTACCTGATTAATTTTAACCTAAGTTTTATTACTCATGGAATGAAATGCAATTGATTTGAATTGAATATCTGTATATAACCTAGGTTCATGAAATTACCTGATTAATTTCAACCTAAGTTTTAATTTATTATTCATGTAATTTCATGGATTAATGGAAATGAATTGTTTATCTGTATGTAACCTAGGTTTATGAAATTATTTGATTAATTTCAAGCTAAGTTTTATTATTCATGGAATGCAATTGAATTGAATTAAATATCTGTGTATAACCTAAGTTCATGAAATTACCTGATTAATTTTAATCTAAGTTTTATTGCTCATGGAATGGAATGAAATTGAATTGAATTGAATATCTGTCTATAACTTAGGTTCATGAAATTACCTGATTAATTTTAACCCAAGTTTATTATTTAATAGAGTTAAATTGTAAAATTATGTTTTTGCAAGTTTCAAGCTGTTAGTTCAAATTCTGAAGCTGTTTGTGCATTTTCTCGAGCTGTTAAGTGTTTTATAAACCTAGGTTCATGAAATTATTTGATTAATTTCAACCTAAGTTTTATTTTATTAATCATGTAATTTCATGGATAAATGGAAATGAATTGCTTATCTGTATATAACCTAGGTTTATGAAATTACTTGATTAATTTCAACCTAAGTTTTATTATTAATGGAATGGAATGCAATTCAAATGAATTGAATATCTGTATATAACCTAGGTTCATAAAATTACCTGATTAATTTTAACGTAAGTTTAATTACTCATGGAATGGAATCCAATTGAATTGAATTGAATATCTGTATATAACCTAGGTTCATGAAATTATCTGTAATTTTAACGTAAGTTTATGTTTTTGCAAGTTTCGTGCTGTTAGTTCAATTTCTCAAGCTGTTAGTGCATTTTCTCAAGCGGTTAAGGGTTTTATAAACCTAGGTTCACGAAATTACTTGATTAATTTCAACCTAAGTTTTAATTTATTATTCATGTAATTTCATGGATTAATGGAAATGAATTGTTTATCTGTGTGTAACGTAGGTTTATTAAATTACTTGATTAATTTCAACCTAAGTTTTATTATTCATGGAATGCAATTGAATTGAATATATGTATATAACCTAGGTTCATGAAATTACCTGATTAATTTTAACCTAAGTTTTATTACTCATGGAATCGAAGTCAATTAAATTGAATTGAATATTTGTATATAACTTAGGTTCATGAAATTACGTGATTAATTTTAACCGAAGTTTATTATTTAATTGAGTTAAATTGAAAAATTATGTTTTTGCAAGTTTCGAGTTGTTAGTTCAATTTCTCAAGCTGTTAGTGCATTTTCTCAAACTGTTAAGTGTTTTATAAAGCTAGCTTCATGAAATTACTTGATTATGTTCAACCTAAGTTTTATTTTATTAATCATGTAATTTCATGGATAAATGGAAATGAATTGCTTATCTGTATGTAACCTAAGTTTATAAAATTACTTGATTAATTTCAACCTTAGTTTTATTATTCATGAAATGGAATGCAATTAAATTGAATTGAATATCTGTATATAACCTAGGTGCATGAAATACCTGATTAATTTTAACCTAAGTTTTATTACTCATGGAATGGAATGCAATTGAATAGAATTGAATATCTGTATATAACCTCGGTTCATGAAATATCCTGATTAATTTTAACCTAAGTGTTATTATTTAATTGTGTAAAACTGAAAAATTATGTTTTTGCAAATTTTGGTGATGTTAGTTCAATTTTTCAAACTGTTAGTGCATTTTTCAAGCTGTTAAGTGTTTTATAAAACTAGGTTCATGAAATTACTTGATTAATTTCAACCTAAGTTTAAATTTATTATTCATGTAATTTCATGGATTAATGGAAATGAATTGTTTATCTGTATGTAACCTAGGTTTATGAAATTACTTGATTAATTTCAAGCTAACTTTTGTTATTCATGGAATGCAATTGAATTGAATTGAATATCTGTGTATAACCTAGGTTCATGAAATTACTTGATTAATTTTAATCTAAGTTTTATTACTCATGGAATGGAATGAAATTGAATTGAATTGAATATCTGTCTATAACTTAGGTTCATGAAATTACCTGATTAATTTTAACCGAAGTTTATTATTTAATTGAGTTAAATTGAAAAATTATGTTTTTGCAAGTTTCGAGCTGTTAGTTCAAATTCTCAAGCTGTTAGTGCATTTTCTCAAGCTGTTAAGTGTTTTGTAAACCTAGGTTCATGAAATTACTTGATTAATTTCAACCTAAGTTTTATTTTATTAATCATGTAATTTCATGGATAAATGGAAATGAATTGCTTATCTGTATGTAACCTAGGTTTATGAAATTACTTGATTAATTTCAACCTAAGTTTTTTTATTCATGGAATGGAATGCAATTCAAATGAATTGAATATCTATATATAACCTAGGTTCATGAAATTACCTGATTAATTTTAACCTAAGTTTTATTACTCATGGAATGGAATGCAATTGATTTGAATTGAATATTTGTATATAACCTAGGTTCATGAAATTACCTGATTAATTTTAACCTAAGTTTTATTACTCATGTAATGGAATGCAATTGATTTGAATTCAATATTTGTATATAACCTAGGTTCATGAAATTACCTGATTTATTTTAACCTAAGTTTTATTATTTAATTGAGTTAAATTGAAAAATTATCTTTTTGCAAGTTTTGTGCTGTTAGTTCAATTTCTCAAGCTGTTAGTGCATTTTCTCAAGCTGTTAACTGTTTTATAAACCTAGGTTTATGAAATTACTTGATTAATTTCAACCTAAGTTTTATTATTCATGGAATGGAATGCAATTCAAATGAATTGAATATCTATATATAACCTAGGTTCATGAAATTACCTGATTAATTTTAACCTAAGTTTTTTTACTCATGGAATGGAATGCAATTGATTTGAATTGAATATTTGTATATAACCTAGGTTCATGAAATTACCTGATTAATTTTAACCTAAGTTTTATTATTTAATTGAGTTAAATTGAAAAATTATGTTTTTGCAAGTTTCGTGCTGTTAGTTCAATTTCTCAAGCTGTTAGTGCATTTTCTCAAGCTGTTAAGTGTTTTATAAACCTAGTCTAATGAAATTACTTGATTAATTTCAACCTAAGTTTTATTATTCATGGAATGGAATGTAATTCAAATGAATTGAATATCTATATATAACCTAGGTTCATGAAATTATCTGATTAATTTTTAACCTAACTTTTATTACTCATGAAATGGAATGCAATTGATTTGAATTGAATATCTGTATATAACCTAGGTTCATGAAATTACCTGATTAATTTTAACCTAAGTTTTATTATTTAATTGAGTTAAATTGAAAAATTATGTTTTTGCAAGTTTCGTGCTCTTAGTTCAATTTCTCAAGCTGTTAGTGCATTTTCTCAAGCTGTTAAGTGATTTATAAACCTAGGTTCATGAAATTACTTGATTAATTTCAACCTAAGTTTTAATTTATTATTCATGTAATTTCATGGATTAATGGAAATGAATTGTTTATCTGTGTAACAGCCAGCATTAAACCAGTTAGCAACTACGATCTAATCAGTATTTAATAGCCAATTATAACCTAATCAGTGGTCATTAGAAGTTAATCAATGTGATTAACAAATTTCATTAGAAAATTCAACTCAAATAGAATCAAATTCACCGGTGCGATGAATCGGGAAATCAATTAATCCAATCGATTTACGATATGAGGGATTAAATTTACTAAGTACATAATTAAATTATGATTAGTAACACTAATCATACACTAATACAATTACTTAACATTAATTATGGAAGACTAAAACAATTCATTAAAACAATGCATCCAAAAGTATTTATGAATTTACAAAAAAAGGGAAATACAAGAATATATTTCTAAATACTTTTATCCAAAATAATATATGAAAATACGCCAAAAATACCTCCCTTAGGCCAGCCAATAGGAAGGACAAAAGGATCTTGTAATAATTTTTTTTACTCAACATATCAAAATCAAATCCTCTTTATTTCAATTCATCCAAGATTTGCACTATTCTTCGTCATTTCACTATCTTTTCAAGATCCAAATTTCCCTATAAATAGAGAACTGTAACATCCTCAAATTTGATATAATAATCAAACTACTAATTATACACTCAACTAATGAGTTGAGTGATTTATTAGTTAATCAATATGTAAAGATTGAAATTTTTATTATCTCAGAGAATACATGTTAATGTTAAATTATAAACCTATAAACAGGTAAACTGGACCTATACATATATTTGAGTCCGGTTAACTCATACCTTGCTATAATATCCTCGAAATTTAAGGTAATAACGATTAATTAATTTCTCAGATTGAATTATGTTTAATTGTTTAATTATAATTATTTTGATAAGAATTAACCACAAGCTTCATCTACTTGTACTATGCCTTTTAACTGTTGTAAACAATAATTCATGCAACTATGTACATGCATTAAAGCTACAAGTACAATCAACTTATGCATACACATGAAAACTAATTGAACTAAAAAGGGGAAGGAAATTAAATTGTGGCTGAAAATGGATAAAAGAAAATGTGGAGGGTGCTTATGTGAGAATTGTGATCAATTGGGGTCATACTCACCCCCAATCGACAGCCCCTTTCTCACTTCTCTTTTCCTTGAAATTACTTTCTGCGCACATACAAACATGAGGTTAGGTTCAGATTTTGGCTAGAAACTTAAGGCTCTTTGCGCAAATATATACATGCCAAAGTCAAGGTAAGATTTTATTAATCGTTCATGGTCTACGTGTGTATTTCATCATCATCATCATCATCATCTCCATATAATATGATAACAAATAGAAGTGAGGGAGAGTATGTAACCCAAGTAATAATGTTGTAATGTTGTTAGCACACAAGCAAGTTCTATATATGTGCAACTTTTGAATTTATAAATATAAGAATACAATGAGTTTTATGAAACTTGAATTGGTTTGAAATTAAGTTCAAGAAAGTGAGATGATGGGATCTCTAGATTTATATACATATAATTGAGTGATTCCATGATGTCAGATGCTAAACAATGTTTATATATGTGTACATACATCAATTATATCATAAAATGAAGTTTCAAGTTGTTTTTACATGTTGAAATCGAGTTTGGAACGAGATGGATGCAAGCATGACGTCAAAAAGGACGATTCTGGAGTACAGGGCTGAGGAACTCCCCGAGTTCCCCTATTAACTCACCGAGTTCCCCATCAGATGGACCATATTCCAAAGATGAATATTGTAGCCCTGTGTGTCCTCTTCGTCTGGGCTCTTGAATCACCTAAATCCGAGTTCGTATGAAAAAGTTATGGTCAAAATACGAAACTAGTACGAGTCGAGCCATGTTCAGCGAAAACACTTATTTTAAGTCCCATAATGATAGTATAACATCATGGGATCATTCTATAATTATATAACACATAAATTATTAACAAATAATGCCCAAAAGTTTATAAAACTCAATAAGAGGCATATCGGTGTCGATAATTCGGAAACTTAATCCGAAACCCTTAAACACTTCAAATGACTTCCAAACCTTATGATATACTATTATAAACTTATGAATACCTTGAATATCATTATTTGATAGGTTTGGAGCTGGAAGGAGTGCCGGTTATCGGTTCGGGGCGTTAAGCGACTTATTGACCGTTTTGTGCCTTAAAGACTATTATAGCCTACTGTACTGTGAGTTCTAGCATTGATATGTGTGTTGCATACATAATTACATGTTTATTTTATTTATGACATTGTGAATATCTAATTGGCATCATCTCTTATATGATGCATTGCACTGGTTTTATTATACGGCCCTATTGGCAGTTCATTACTTGATCATGGCCTATGGCCAGCATATTTCTTTTAATACATTTCATTACATATATTAACCTTCATTCTATGCTTGAAGATCATTCATTTCATGCTTCACATGATTACACTTGATCACCCCATTGTGAGCTATGCTCATTTATCATTGGCCACACTGGATATCCCGATTATTATTATATAATACGCCTTACTACGTGTTTGTGCGTATAAAATTCCTACTTCCGGAAGCTTACGGAGTAGGTGGCCGGACATGGAAGCCGGTTGGAGTTGCGCAGCTGGACATGGATTCACAGCTGTTGGCAACGGCGGGTTAGCGGGTCACGTACCGCAACCTATGCAAATTAATGGGCTATGCCCACATCATTTTTATTAAAAGATATTGCACTTGTCATTTTATAATCATTTTCAATACTTATACATGTTGTATGTTTTGCATTCCACATCGATCTAGTAACTCACTTAGCAAATTTTATTTGCTAACCGCTCACTTTTATATACTACAGGTGGTGTTAGTAAAGGCAAGGTGATTGCCGGCGTTGTACCTAGAATTTAAAAGGACCGTGTCTGAAGCCTTAACTTCGGTAAAGCTACGTTTATACAACTGGGTAATAATTGGGTAGTTGTCTACCATTATGATTGACTTGTACATATGTATTTAGACATATAATGTCTTTTGGGTTGATGATGATTGTAGAATATATAGAAGTATATTGTAAATTCATCTTACATTCCTAAATTGGTTTATAACTAAACAGGGATATTGACTCCGTGTGAACGGGTCATGCCCGATTTTCTTTAAAAACTATGTTAATTATAAATAATTTACTGCAACCCCATTATTATTATATTAAGTTGAAATGGGTGTTTCAAGAACATTTCCATTCATTTTAAACACACCAAAACCCCTCTTTTCTCTCTTCAAAAACCAGTCATAAGCCCTCCCAAAGCCAAAAACCTTCAATTTATGGTGTTCTTGAAGTATTTCAAGTGTTCTTCGTATTTTGAAGTGTTCTTGGTGCAACTTTGCAAGAGTTTCAACTTCTTCTCATTTGCATTCTTATAAAACATCAAAGTAAGTAAATACTATCTTATTTCATATTATATTTATGTTTATATAAGTCTTGCATAATATATATAGTCACCAACAACACCAAGTTTCATAAAAACTCAAGTTTATAAATCACTAGTTTTGTTTTTAAGTTGTTTTCTTCAAATGCGTTTATAAATATATAAACACATTATGTAAGTGTAAATATTATGAAAACAAGTGATATATATGTGTTTTATAACTTTTATACAAGTAGTCTTTGAATAAACAACAAGAATCACTAGTTATTTCAAGTTTATGAACTACAGAATTTCGGCAGAAAAGTTGCATCGACTTTGAAAAATCATAACTAATTCAAAACGTAACAAAATGAGTTGATTCTTGTCTCCAAAGTTAGATCTATGTCTTAACTATAAATCTGGAAGTTTTCATAATTTATTTTGGAGTTTAAGACCTCCAGAAATTATTTGGGAAACCGAAAGTTTGACAGCTCAAAAATGGCCAACATAGGGTTTTCAACAAGCTTCTTCCCCAACCTAAACATCTTGAAAAATGGCCGTTCTTGACTTTAAAAGTTCTTTGTATATAGTAGTTTAATGCCCAAGAAAACCAAAGCCTAAAACGTTTTGGAGCTTTGTCAAAAAACAACCTCAAAGTAGGCCGAAAAACCTTTGAAAAAGCTGGAAAAATTATATATATAAACTTGACGTTTTAAGTGGGTTTTATTTATAAACTTGTAATGTTGGGTGATTTAAGACATAAAAATCTATAAATATACATATTATCATATATTAGAGATATTAAGTCCCTATTATCATTTAGGACTCGATTAAACTCACCCGGTGCATCACCCATCAAATTACGCAAATTGCATTTTTCGCTCATTTTTGCCATCACACTCACGGTGAGTCTTCATAGCCCCTATTTTCACACTGTTATATTTTGGGGTTGAAATACATGCTATGTTTTCATATGGACACAGAAACAACTTCATTTCTATTATGTATTACACATGTGGTTCCATCAGCCCTTAAATCATGAACCGTTAATTGCATTTATTTGTAAGCGCGAATATATTGTGGATAGATCTATCGGGAGTCATGTCCCCCATTCGGGTTAGTTCAGCTCAGCTAACAGCGAGTGCATATATATTTAACACACGGTATTACTTATGGGAATACTGCACAGGGCAAACTCATTTAATTAAGCTTCGGTTGCATGATGGTTTATATGTAATACATAACATGGAATTTATGATTTTATAAATTCAAACGTAACTGTTGTTGTCCATACAAGTCATATTTATGTGTAAACCTATGAGCTCACCAACAATTTTGTTGACGTATTTTAGCGTGTATTTTCAAAAAATTAAGGCAAGTATGCCACATCGGACGTATTTTCAAGCTTCCGCACCTAAGGAGTCGTATTCATTAACAAAATTACCGGAGATTTAGTTGCATTATTTTGATTATTTTAATTATGTATTTAAATCTCTATACCATGCGAACTACTCTTCTTCATATCAGACTATGTAAAACAATTCTATATTTTAAAGTCATATCGATGTATTTTTGAAAACGTCCATATAGTGGTCGTTCGTTATGATTATGGTTACGCTTCCGCGACGTCACGCTTCGTGGCCAACCGGGGTAACAGGGTGTGACAATCTGTATGTAACCTAGGTTTATGAAATTACTTGATTAATTTCAACCTAAGTTTTATTATTCTTGGAATGGAATGCAATTCAATTGAATATCTGTGTATAACCTAGGTTCATGAAATTACGTGATTAATTTTAACCTAAGTTTTATTACTCATGGAATGGAATGCAATTGAATTGAATATCTGTGTATAACCTAGGTTCATGAAACTACCTGATTAATTTTAACCTAAGTTTTATTATTTAATTGAGTTAAAATGAAAAATTATGTTTTTGCAAGTTTCGTGCATTTAGTTCAATTTCTCAAGCTGTTATTGCATTTTCTCAAGCTGTTAGTGCATTTTCTCATGCTGTTAACGGTTTTATAAACCTAGGTTCATGAAATTACTTGATTAATTTCAACCTAAGTTTTAATTTATTATTCATGTAATTTCATGGATTAATGGAAATGAATTGTTTATCTGTATTTAACCTAGGTTTATGAAATTACTTGACTAATTTCAACCTAAGTTTTATTATTCATGGAATGCAATTGAATTGAATTGAATATCTGTATATAACCTAAGTTCATGAAATTACCTGACTAATTTTAACCTAAGTTTTATTACTCATGGAATGGAAGGCAATGGAATTGAATTGAATATCTATATGTAACTTAGGTTCATGAAATTACCTGATTAATTTTAACCGAAGTTTGTTATTTAATTGAGTTAAATTGAAAATTTTTTGTTTTTGCAAGTTTCGAGCTGTTAGTTCAATTTCTCAAGCTGTTAGTGCATTTTCTCAAGCTGTTAAGTGTTTTATAAATCTAGGTTCATTAAATTACTTCATTATGTTCAACCTAAGTTTTATTTTATTAATCATGTAATTTCATGGATAAATGGAAATGAATTGCTTATCTGTGTGTAACCTAGGTTTATAAAATTACTTGATTAATTTCAACCTAAGTTTTATTATTCATGAAATGGAATGCAATTAAATTGAATGGAATATCTGTATATAACCTAGGTGCATGAAATTACCTGATTAATTTTAACCTAAGTTTTATTACACATGGAATGGAATGAAATGCAATTGAATTGAATTGAATATTTGTATATAACCTAGGTTCATGAAATTACCTGATTAATTTTAACCTAAGTTTTATTATTTAATTGAGTTAAATTGAAAAATTATGTTTTTGCAAGTTTCGTGCTGTTAGTTCAATTTCTCAAGCTGTTAGTGCATTTTCTCAAGCTGTTAAGGGTTTTATAAACCTAGGTTAATGAAATTACTTTATTAATTTCAACCTAAGTTTTAATTTATTATTCATGTAATTTCATGGATTAATTGAAATGTAAGCTTGAACAGAAAATCTTAAACGGGTGGTTGTCAGTTCCTTGGAGGGAGATTGGTATCCTGGCAATGCAAGAAACAAACTTTGGTAGCCGTGTCAATGTGCGAGGCTGAATATGTAGCTGCTGGTAGTTGCTGTTAACAGGTTTTGTGGATACAACAAGAATTGCGGGATTACGGTTTGACTTACACTCATACTCCCATTAGGATAGATAATCAGTCTACAATTGCTATAACAAATAATCCAGTTAAACATAGTATCCCAAAGCACATAGACATAAGACATCATTTTATACGTGACTGTGCTGAAAAGAATTTTATAAAACTGGTAAAAGTGGCAAAGGAATATAATAATGCAGATTTATTCACTAAAGCTTTTGATAAGTCACGCTTTGAGTTGTTAGTTCAACTAAATGGTATGCGTAATCCAGAGTAACTTGACCTTAGTAGATTTTCTTTCCTTTTATAGTAAGTTAGTAGTTTAGTAGATTTTCTTTCCTTTTATAGTAAGTTAGTAGGTTAGTTTATTAGCTTATCTTAAAAATGAAAAACAAAAGAAAAAAGAGAGAAAATCATAAAAAATTTCAAAAAAAGAGAAAATAAAAAAATGAGTTAAGTCTTAGAGTCATAGGTTCAAAGTGACGAAAATTAGCACAGTCTAAACAAACTCTAAGTGTTAATCTTTCACACATAATGCACCATAAGTTCTAAGTGATATATACTTTCTTGTTTGATGTGTTGGTAGGCATAATACACAAAAGAAATCCTAACAACTAATAAAATAATCAAGAAAAAGTCATATGTGTAACTAACTTAGATGTATGACCAAATGGTCTTAATTTCTATGTTAGAGACATACAGATAATGATAGTAAATGAGGTATGCAGATTTCTGGGGATGTATAACAACATCAAAATACATCTTAAAGAAAAGAAAAGAAAATTTCTTGAAACACTAGAGGGAGTCAAAACAAGTCGCTTTGTTGTACGTAAGTACAGACCTGTCACCTCTGTTTTGACTCAAGTTAGCAAGATAAATCGCTTTGTTGTACGTGAATACAGACCTGTCACCGCTGTCTTGCTAACTTAAAAGGAACTCTAAGACAAATTAAGACACTCTGTTGTATGTAAATACAGATTGTGTCTGACGTTTGCCTTTTAAAGAAAATTTGCAATACCGAAAAGTTATAATCATTGTGTGTCTGCCTTGATCATAGAAGTATATCCAAGTATGGGACACGTAAGGTAGTTTCTTGATTAATAAAAAGGCCAAGGGAATTTTCAAATTGTTAAATGTTTAAAGGAAAAATCATACCGACAATCGACTTGGATTGTATATCACGACGAACAACCAAAGGAATAAAAAATTCCTAAGTGTGAAAGTGAAATACTGAAAGTGCGTTTGACATCGCTATCTGATTGAACCTTCTTTGACTATTTCGCAAAAGTATTCTGTTATTATAAGTTGTAATTTTTTAAAACACGTTTCAGCAGTTCTAATTTTGATTTTACTTTATTTTATTTTATTTTACCTTAAGTAGGATAAAGGTCAAAGTTAGTGGGATGCATTTTTTAGTTGGAAATACAAAATTTTGCGTGAAAATCTGTTGCTTAGTGTGAATGTTTTTGTAAAGTTGGAAAAATTTCGTTACATGAAAAGGTTGAAAAAGTTAAATTTTATTCAAGAATTTTCAGAATTTTCACTTAAGTTCGAAATTCAGACAAATTCGAACTTACCTTCGAACTTGCTGGATGTTCGAACTTAAGCTAAGTTCGAAGGTTGTTGATATAAATTAGTCAACAGTACTTCATTTAAGACAACTACCCTCGAATTTGATATCTCGAACTTGTACTCAGCGATCTCGAACTTGTTCTCGAACTTACCGCATTTCGAATTTCTTTCCTATTCCTCGAAGTTTTCCACTATTTCACGAACATACACTTACACTTGGGTATACTGAACATCATAATACTAAGTAAGTGTTAGTTTAGGACATTACTGTGGCAAAAATCGACCATATTTAAGTTTTATGTCATTTGAAACTAGGTGAATTAAAATCACAAGTTTCTAAAAGATAAAACTTAAAATAAATGATACATTACTTAGATTAGAACTAATAGGACAAAATTACACGGTTGATTAAGTCTAATGGGGTCAAAATCAGGGTTTTTAAGTTGAAAATGACCGACTTCAAATTTGTTCTTCATGTTCGAACTTGTTGAAATATCTATAAGTTCGAAGTCAGTCAAGTTCGAATAGATGCCTCGAATTTATTTAACTTCGAATGCATTTTAATAATCTCGAATTTGTGCAAGTTCGAATGTGTCGGACTTCGAACTTAATCAAGTTTGAAGTTATGCAAATTCGACTTTAACAAATTTAATTTTATTTTAATTTCTAATTTTTGATTGGTGATTTTGTGTGCAGATATGGGTGATCATGCTTTCAATAATAAGCATAATATGGTCATGGCCGTGGATCTACAATTGCCAGAGGCCCAGCCCTATCGTCAGATGATCGAATTCCTGACGCAGTCCAGAGTTTCTTATGCACTCACGCATAATTTGCAAATCACTTTGACTTATGTGAGGCAATTTTGGGAGCACCTTCAGGTCGATTGCTCAGTTACCCCTACTGTTTTGCGAACAAGAGTAGGCGGTCAGCCAATTATGTTTTCGGCAAACATATTGAGGCAAATCCTGCAGTTGGGCACCGAGGAGCAAGAAGCAGGCCCAATTGATTTCCCTTTACTCATAAGGCAAGCAGCATTTTTGAGAATGGGTTATGCGCAAGACATAACGAAGGCATCATATGTTAAAAGTGGATTAATTGGACAATGGAGGTATCTCGTCCATGTTATAATGGTGTGCTTCACACCGAAGAAGGCAGGGTTCGACACTATGGTGTCAAAGCTGCAATCTGCTCTGATTGCACTGGTATATAACAAGAAGTTTAGTTTTTCGGAGATGTTTTTTGGAGAGTTCGTACACCAGATCACCGCTCCGGCAAGGGAACGAATATTGATGTATCCCCGTTTTGTCATGATGATTATCCGTCATTTTTTGCCGAATCTGCCACCACTACCCGACCAAAGTGGCTTTGCTTTGATTGACAAGCGCATCTTTGCTGACTGCCAGACCCATAATGCTAGAAGGGCTGAGCAGGTCAGGCCTCAAGTGGCACCGTTGTTTGGTGCAGTGATAGATCCGGATTTTGTCGCTCCAGAAGGAGAAGATTGGATTGGTGAAGCCCCACCCCAACAATAGCAACAGCAACAACATCAACAACGGCGAAGAGCACTGGCGAGAAGAACTCCGACTGCTAGAACCACTCCCCGCCCACAACCAGCCACTGAAGGTGCTGGGCCATCAAGTTCGGCTCCACAATATGACCAAAGGGAGCAAACATTGGAGGAAATTTGGGCGAAAGGAACAGTTGCAGAGCAAGATATAGTTGAACAACTAGTTCTGGACGTTTTGGAACCTCCAGCTGATGTGCATGATATTTTCAAGGAGATACGTGAATATCAATCTTCTGATGCCGAGTTTGTAGACACAGAGGTTCATGCTGAAGAAGAAGATGCTAGGGAACAGACTGAGGCTGAGGGTCACGTCGAGACCGCCTCCGAGTCTGAATCCGAATCTAGTTCTGAGGGGACAAAGGCTGAAGATCCGGCTGTCACAATCGGCAGATATGGATCTAGAGTAGTTGTTAGCAGAAGGAAAATGACAAGGCCAGCAATTCGTGATGGAGAGGCCGAATATTCCGAGTTTGAATTAGAAGAAGAAGCTCTAGTTGCTCCTAGGCATAGAGCAAAGAGGCATCGATTCATGAAGGGAGCTCCATCCACTTCTGCTTCCCCATCTGTGTCACCTGCCACTCCACCCACATCAACCGCAGCTCCTTTTACATCCGCCTCCATTCCATCCACCTCGACTTCATTCATCGAAAACCAGCGGTTTTCAGAGTTAAAGGGAAAAGTGGACTTCCAAACAGTCCAAATATACCCGCTTCCAACAGCCGTTAAAGAGTTGCAACATCATAATGCACGTTTGGATCAAGACAATGCCAAGTTACAGACAATTGTGGCAGATCAACACGCAGAGCTATGCAGACCCTAATTAAGCAGATAATGAAAGATCTCCAAGCTCAGGGGCAGAGCAGCTGCAAGGGTGATGAATTGAGGAGAGTCAGAAGAGATGATGAAGAAGGCGATGATCCAGGCGCACAGAAAGAAGTGAGCTAGCAGATCTTTCTCGAAAGTTTGCTTAGCAAGCAATCGTTCATGGGGAGCATGGTTCTTCAAGTATGGGAGGAGGTGAATCTCGAGAAAAAGGCAAGGCTCCAGAGGGAACAGAGCTAGTCGATCAGGAGATAATCGGAGCCTTGGCCGATATTGAAGATGAATAAGCGATGTTTGATTTTGAGGATGAAACTGAAGACCTTGAAGAAGGGGAGTTCGTCCCAGAAGACATTGCAGATTGGAAATCTGATGACGAGGTCTTGGTTGACGAAGAAGATGAGGCAAATGAGATCATTATTCAACAAAATCCTATCACAGATACATACACTAAAGTTGAGCAGAATTTGATAGACATCGATGCGCTTAAGGATGCTCTTAATGTTGAATTATAAAGTGAGGAGCCTGAAAGGGAACTCACAAATGAAGAAAAAAGAAAGTTGTGGTTTAAAAAGGAAGAGAAAAGGATTGAGTTAGCTGTGAAGAAGAAGATGAGATTGCCTAATCCAGGAAAGTTGTCTGGAGGCATTCTTAGTTGGTTTTTCGATAGAGAGCTACAACTTTTGTGCTAAAGAGACGAGATGGGTTACAATATCTGAGAAGAACTTTGAAAGTCTTTAATACGCAGCCAAAATGCGAGGTGAAAGAGCTGGCGTGGATGAATCTGATCAACCTAGGAGATGACCCTTATGCTGAAGTTGTTGCTAAACTTATAAGAAAGGAGGGTAAATCTGGAAGGTTTGAAAGTCTGAATCCAAGATCGGGTAAGAGAGTAGAGGACGAGACAAGAATAGATCCTCATACTGGGAAACCATGGGCTCAGATGGTTTACAAAGCAGTCAGATGCTTAAAGAAGGTTCCGTTGAAGACTATGCCACAAGACGTTCTTGCAAAAATGAAGTTGTGGTTTGTCGACAACGAAATAGCTGAGGCAGTAATGGAGACCATGAGGACAAAGTTATTTTGAAAGTATATGACCCTCTACATCTTGTAAACCTATCTCAGAGCGACCTGTAGAAACTTCATGACCAACCTTTCTATTTCCATGAAGGTTGGAGATCGGAAGGCAGGAAGTATCAAAAGGTAATCAAGGTTTGTATGGAGAAGGGTTTGTATGCTGGTAGTATTTTGAATAGGTCTAGTACTTAGACAAAGTGAATATCTAGTTAGAAGCTATCATCAAGGGGGAGTCTGTTAGTGCATCCTGTGTGACGATAGCAGTCTAAGTGTAGATAATCTTTTATAATAGTTCAAGTCTTCGTAATTGCGTGTTAATTCATACATTTGATATATGTTTGATATTGGTTGTATATATGTTTGATCTTGTTTGTGATTGATGTTTACATAAGTTCAAAGATAAGTAAGTTCAAACATAAGTTCTAGAACAAGTTCGAAGACAAGTTCTAGAATAAGTTCAAAGCCAAGATTCGCACTTAATGGTGGACAAGTTCGTGGGCTTGGGCCTTCTCGAACTTGTCCAGGCTAAGTTCGAAAAATGGTTATAATTAAGGGTTAATCAGTTTTGATTAAGCATCTTTGCAGAAATCAGTGTTCGGGGTGATTACGAACTTGTGAGTGTTTGCAGAGTGTTTATAGAGTGTTCTTGGAGAGAATCACGTGTTGGGACGTTCGTGTTTACGTCTATCATGGTGTTGATCTCCGTGTTTCGTGAGTGTGATCAATCCATTAAACCCCTAACAAGGATTCCACACTCGTTGGACGGTGTCGCGTCAAGATTGGATCCGTAGGTAGGTGACCTTACATTAAGCACAACTGACAAGCAGAAGAACGGGTCCTAGTCTAAGATAACTAGAAGCGATCTCATTGAAGTGCGGGTCTTGATCTGAAGTAACAAAGAACCTTCTGCATTAAATCACACAACATTGGGTACCCATCTTAGGATGAGTCCTTATGGGTTAATTGTCCCAGGAGTATATCGCACGTTTACAGTCTTAGGAACCCATATCGCAGCTTTGTGTGGACTATATGCAGAGCCTTTTGGAATCCATTTAGGTTTCGACCTAATAGGCTTTGAAACCTTAGGTGATGAAGTTTCCTTTGGTTTTGGACTATTTGAAACCTGTTTTACATTTGCTTTTGGGTTGGGCCTTGGCAAAATACGAGTCTCAAGTTTTGTTTTGGCCAATGATGCATTATTTTTTATTTTCTATTTACAAATTCCTTTTGTAGGATAAGGCAAAAATTTATTCATTTCAGGCACTTGACATCTAAAACGAGTTGGACATAAATTAAACAAATCCCCAAATGAATACTTCAAGAAAGAAATAGAATTCGGTACATCATTAAAAACATTGTTTTCAGAGATTACGTGCATTCTATCTCTAGATTCAAAATCAACTGACATTTTAGCCTTCATCACAACGAAACTTGAAAAGTCTTGCAAGGATGTTTTTGGCACTCTTCTCACATGATCTGTAGGAACAAAACGATGAGAGTCAGTACGTCTGGAAGACCTAGACTTGGTGAAATTTCTGGTGAATGTGTTTCTTTGAAGACATAGATTGACTCTGAGTCTTCTTTGATACCTCAGCTTTGAAAGATTTTGAGCACTCACCTTCACGAATGACAGAAGGAACTTCAATCTTGGCTTTACCTTTTTCAGATGATGCAAGAGGGACTTTGGTAGGATGAGAAACTTTTGAGACATTTAAGTGAGAAATTAATCTTTCTGAAACCATGTCAAACTTTTCATTGTAGATGATTGATTCTACATTTGTTCAAAACTTTGACTTGCCAATTTTTCCTCCCTCTTGAGAAGAGCTTCTATATAATCAAGAGGTTTCTTTCGAGCTGTCCTTAAGTCCTTTTCTTAAACACTTATTTTGTGTTGAAAAACTTTTGTAGGAACATAAGGATGAGGGATTGGTTTGACAGGTTCGACATTCATTTCCTTGGTGGATTGACTCGGATGTGACGAGCCATGTGATCAAGGATCAAAAGTGGTTCAGGGAGTTTGAGTCGTTTGATGATGGTTCGGTGCTATACATGGGGAATCTGTTAATCTGTTGTTGGGCATGGTGTTGTTAATTTGTGTTCTTGTTGTGGAAAAAACATTACTCTATATAATGTATTATTGGTATTAGGGATTCGATAGAATCTAGTATCCGGTAGTGAGTTGAACAATTTGGGGTTCAAACAAGTGTTTGAATCTGAAAAATTTATATTATCTAAGTGTGTTGTATTCTATGGATTTGGATATTTACATAATGGTATGTTTATGCTTAATTTGAATGCTTCTAATTCTACGTCATCATGTGTTGTTGAATCTAAAAATAGTGATTCATGTTTATGGCATGCTAGATTATGACATGTTCACTATAAAAGGTTGGTTGATATTACAAAAGAAAATTTATTTCTAGCTTTTGATATGAATGAAGAAAGGTTTAAAACACAGTATATTAAATTACGTGGCAGTTTTTTTTAAAGGTGTTGAAAGGACTTATAATATGTTGGAACTTATACATAGTAATCTTTGTGATCTTCATGCAACTCCTTTTCTGGGAAACAATAAATATGTTGATACTTTTATTGATGTTTCTTCAAGGTTTTGTTATGTATTTCTTTTACATTCTAAATATGATGCATTGGAAAAGTTTAAAATTTATAAAACTGAAGTTGAGTATCCACAAAATTGTTTATTAAAAAGTTTTGTACTAATAGAGGCGAAGAATACATCGATGCTATGCACTTTCAGTATATTGGTATCATTCATGAGACCACAACTCCTTATACTTCTCAACATAATGGTATTTCAGAAAGGGAAAAAAAAGTATTAAAAGAGATGGTTAATTCTGTGTTATCTTACTAGGGATTGAGTGAGGGTTCTTTGGGAGAGGCCATGCTAACAGGTTGCAATGTATGAAATAGGGTTCAAAATAAAAGGAATAAACTTGCTCCATATGAACTATGGTTCAAAAGGAATCCAAACTTGAATTCTATTTGGGTTCACGGTTGTCGGGTAGTGGTAAGATTTCCTAGAACCAAAAAGAAAACTTTGGGTGAAAAGGGTATTGATTGCAACTTCATCAGTTATGTAGAGCATTCTATGGCTTATATGTTTTACGTAATTGAACAAACTCATTCTAGGTATTCATAGTTCAATAGACTCAAGAGATGCAATATTTGATGAAACTAAAATTCCATCAATCCCTAGACCAAAAGATATAGTTCCTAGTACTAGTGGGACTAAAATTGATGAAAATATATTTGATGTTTCTAATGAAACATGTGAACCTCGTACGATTGGTAAAGTTAGAAAATTGAAGTCTTTTGACTAAGATTTTGAACTATACATGGTTGAAGGATAACATGATGAAATTGAGTTTCAATATGCATATTGTTTATATATTGAGGATGATCCTAAAACCTATGAGGAGCCTATGAAATCTCAAGATGTTACATTTTGGAAGGAAGCCATCAATGATGAAAAGAATTCCATAATGGATATTAACATTTGGTTATTCCTAATTTGCCACATTATTGTAAACCATTTGGGTGCAAATGGATCTTTAAAAAGAAGATGAAAGTGGATGGCACTATTGATAAGTTCAAAGCTCGTTTAGTCATTCAAGGTTTCCAGCAAAAGGAAGGGATTGGCTACTTTGACCCTTATGGTCCGTGTTACATATTAAATTTCTATCATATGGATTCTATTTTGTAATAGTTAGTTGTATTTTATTTCCATGTAATTTATTTTCTATCATTTGTAAGTTATTATGTTTATTTAGAATTGAGGGGTATAGATGGTAAACCCTTCAAAGTTGGTTTTAATATATAAGGGAAACCTTCTAGGGTTTCCCACAACTTTGTCCTTATTCCCTTTGCAATTGAAAAAGTGGTCGCCGTTCACCTTTCATTCTCTCTGACAATATTCAACTGAGATTGTGACTATTCTCTTAGTTTAAATCATTTTTATTATTGTTTATTGGTGTGAGTGCAAGATTATCATTGGTGACGAATTAACAACTGGTATCAGAGCCACGGAAGCGGATTTCAACTGATTAATCTTGGTGTGCATCGTTGTTCATCATTGTTCTTTGAATATCCCACGGTTTTGATTCTAAATTCTCATTTAAATCTTCTGTTTTATGTGTTCTTATATTCCATAATAATCAACAATATTCATAGTATTGATTTCAAGCAATTTTGTTCAATCTTTACCAGTTTTTATTGATTATTTGCTGAAAACTTGAATCGGAAATATTATTGCCATTCCACATGGTTTTTGCTTAAAATCAAGATTTTTGGATGTTTTTGGTTACTTGTTTTCCACAAAACTTGTTTCTAAATTCAAACCGAGCATTTAGAAATTAATTTCAGGCTTTAAAACACATTTTTATATTCTGCAATTCTGCAAAATTTTGAAGTTTAATCTCGGATAAGTTCGGATCAAATTTCGGGTCACACTATCCCTGTTAGTGCATCCTGTGTGACGATAGCAGTCTAAGTATAGATGATATTTTGTAATAGTCAAATGGTTCGTAATTGCATAATAATACTCATGTTTGATATATGCTTGATATATGTTTGTTATATGTTTGATATATGTTTGATATTGATTGTATATATGTTTGAACTTGGTTGTAATTAATGTTTTACAATATGTTCAAACATAAGTTCAAAGGTAATTTCAAACATAAGTTCTAGAACAAGTTCAAAGACAAGTTCTAGAATAAGTTCAAAGACCCTGATTCGAACTTATGGTGGACAAGTTCGTGGGCTTGGGCCTTCTCGAACTTGTCCAGAGCAAGTTCGAATCTGAGGCCTATAATTAAGAGTTAATCAGTTTTGATTAACAATCTTTGTTGAATTAATCATCCGGGCGATTACGAACTTGCAGAGATTTCAGAGTGTGTTCTTGGAGAGAATCACGTGTCAGGACGTTTGGGTTTGCGTCTATCATCGTGTGTGTCTTCGTGTTTCGTGTGTGTGATCGGTCCGTCAAACCGCTAACGAGGATTCCGCACTTGTTGGACGGCGTCACGTCAAGATAAGATCCGTAGGTAGGTGACCTTACAAGTGGTATCAGAGCCATAAGGGTGTTCATAGTGTTTTTCGTGTTCATATTCAACATTCTTGGTTTCTTGGCGTTTTGGACGGAAAAAATCACATTTTTAATCAGCTTTTCGAGTTATACAAGCAAGGTAACGGAAAAAAGTTCACATTAGTTCATTATTTTAGTAGAATTCAGAGTTTTTAACATTAAAACTTTGGTTTAAACTGAAAACTTGAAAAAAATCAAACTTTTGGCCGTTTCTCGAACTTGCGGCGCTCGAACATAGTGAGTATTAGGGTTTATTCGAACTTGTCAGAAAATACGCTCCTCTCGAACTTGATTTAGGATTTCATTCGAATTTGGCTGAGCTTCGAACTTGCTAGCATTCGAATTTGTCAGATCTCGAATTTGTCAAACATCTCGAAGTTGTCAGACCTTCGAATTTGTTGATTCGAACTTAAACAATTTCAAATTTAATTTCAAACGAATTTAATCTTAAACTAATACGAACTTACCTTAGTTCGAAAGGGTTTATTTTAAATTAATTTTAAATTAAATTACCTAAGTTCGAATACAAAAAGTTTAGATAGGATGACCAGTTTGCAAAAGTTTATCGAAATGGACCACGAGGTTGGCAAGGCAAATTCTCCGCCAAAACTGATGAGGTTGGAAGACTACTACTGATGGAAGGATATGTTTGGTGATTTTGCGCGTTTCAACGACATGCGAATGTGGATCTGTATCGATGAGGGATACATTCCACCTACTCAAGAGTTTGAGGGCCGTCAGAGAGTCTTGACATATCTGAAAATGAAGGATGATGACAAGAAACTGTATGAGACCGAGAACAGAGCATTTTCAATTATTCGTATGGCACTACCTCAGGAGATTCTACACACCTTACGGAATCATCGTATTTCTAAAGAGCTATGGGATGCTCTCGAGAAGAGTTGTGAGGGAAATCCGAGGGTTCGTAAAGGAAGGACAGAGATGCTGAAACAACAGTTCGTGATTTTCAAAGCATTGAAAACCGAAAAGCTGGATGAGACAATAACGCGATTCTACCATTTACTGACAGAGCTGGATAATCACGATGTCGAGTATCGCGAAATTGAGAAGATAGAGAAACTTCTTGATGCTTTATCTGCGAAGTGGAAAATGTACACAGCGCTTATAAAGCATGATGATGAAAAATTCGAAACTCTTACTCTAGAAGGAGTTATTGGTACGCTGAGGGCTTACAATTTTCAGATCCTTAAGAAGGAAAGGGAATATGATCAAGTCCAAGATCCAGAGATGTATTTTGGAAAGTCAAAACCTTCTATCGCAAGTGAACTGAAAACAACTACAACTTTTTTCTCGGGTGAAGCGTCTATCCCAGTGGAAGTAGACGAAACAGGTAGTCGAGCATTCTTAGGGTATTCTAAACCGGAAGATAAATCGACTCACTCATCATCTACTTCTCAACAGTACACAAAGATGCCTATGAGTGCACAATCAGCCGAAACTCATCTGAATCTTTTGGCTTCGTTTGTTGCAGCATATGGAAATTGTGTACAAGGAAAAATTAACGATCCTGCATTGTGGGAAGAAGACTACGATCAGGTGGATCCTGACGACTTGGAGGAAATGGACCTTCAATGGCAACTGGCCATGGTAACTCAGAGGGTCAAAAGGTTCATGAAACGAACATGCAGAAATATGAACATAGGCAACAGTAAAATTGGGTTCGACAAATTCAAGGTTAAATGTTATAATTGTCAAGGATTAGGACACTTTGCACGAGAATGTCAATGACCCAAAGCTGAAAACTGTAGGTCCCAAAAGGTTTCCCAAGTGTATAGCTCTAAGTTATAGAGGGGGTGAATACAGCTATTTAAAACTTAAACACTCTTTTCTCAATGTTTGTATGTATTATCAACAGAAGTTAATTACAAACAAGCTTGAATGCGGAAAGGTTCAAGCTGAGATGACAGATACAACAATTTGTCAACTAATCTAAAACACACTCAGACTAGTTACAATGATTGCTCTCACTTAGAGGCACTCACTATTTTAACAAGACTCAGATGGACAGCTTATACATGAACAGCTTAGACACACTCTACTATTTAATATAAGCAGACTTGCATGCATAGAATAACACACTTCAATGCACGTACTGATTGTCACACTCTTGATTATTTCATTATCCTTAGAAGCTTCCTTTTATACCCAAAAGGAGAATCTCAGTGAAGCTTCCTCATTGGACAGATGAGATAGTGGAGAGTCTTTCCAAAAAGACAAAACACCTTTCTGCATGTTCTGATAAAGTATCTTTGTCTTCACATGGCAGAATCTTTGTCTTTTTCTTTTTGTCACTGTTGCATACGACTTTAACAAAAAGAAGAATGTCAACTTTGCATCTTTCGTCTTTTGTTAATGCCATTTTGATATAAGAAAAGGTCTGTCACCCTTTTCAAATATCTGTTTGTCTTCATGTAACAGAACAGCGTGGGCAGGCTGTGCAGTTCTGTTTTCCACTTTGTCTTCGACTTGTAAACTGATCTTGTAGCCAAAAACAATACATGAGGACTTGGAACATATTCCATAAAGTGTTTAACCTGTTCACAAAGAACAGGCTCTGTTCACAAAGAACAGAACACTTGAAAACTGCCCAAGCTGCTCAAAAGAATAGAGCATCGTAGACAGTTTATGTCCAGCCTGTTCAGCAGACAGAACAGCTTGGACAAACTCTCTTTGTTACAACGAATGCAACATGGTAAACAGCTTTGGGCTGATATTGTAAATCATTTTCAAGTTTCAATAAGGCATATAACAGGCCTTAAATTCAACTTTCAAATGCATCAACAGGTTTGATTAAAAATCTCCCCCTCAGATGTACAGCAGGTTTGACTGAGGCCTTTTTGTGCCTAACAATCTCCCCCTATTTGCAATAATCAGTCTAAGCTGATTTAATCAACAATCACTATACATTTTTACAATACATCTTGCTGAAAAGGAATTACAAGATTTAAGTAAAGTAAAAGATCAGTTTATATATACTGATTTTGATTACATAAAAACAACACATGTTTTTACAAGAGTACAACTGATGTACTAATGTATGTTACAACTGATGTAAATAAGTGAAGTTACAACATATGTAACAAAGTACAACTAATGTACAAAAAGTTCAACACTTTGAACTGTTGATTTTGGGAGCAGACAATGGCAAGCCTGTCCAACAGATGGACAGCTTCCATTCTTCACCTACCCTGATGGTAGATGGACTTTACTCCAGTGATGGTGGTCCTTCAAACATCTTTTCAAGCTCCTCCCTTGTTTCTTCCAAATCTTGGATTTCAACTCTGAGGATCATAAACTTGGGATCTTGAAGTTCACCTCTTTCATAAAAGCCTCTAAGCTGATCCCAGACGGCTGCTCTCCACCTGCTTGATTGCCTGAATGAAGCTTCAAGTCTGAAGGCTGCAAGCTGTCTTAGATCCACCTTGTATAGATATGATGCTCTCTGAAAGCATTTCTTCTGTGTTAAGGGATCTACAAAAAATGCCCCCAACTCAGGTTCTTCAATTATCTTGCCTTCTTCAAACTCTACTCCACTTGGCAGGCTGTAGTCAACTCCTTTCATCTCAACAGCATAGTCACCCTGTTCAATTAAGATGAGGAGTTGTTCAAGCTCAGTATCCTTCCTTGTCCTCCTGGCCTTTATTTTGGGGTATGTCACATATACACTCTCACTGACTTCTTTTGAGATCAGGCCAAGATCCTGCACTCTCTCCATCAGCTTCTTAATATATGCCCTGATAGTCTTAGCCGTTTCTGACTTAGACTGATTCAGGGCAACTGCCAGCTCAACCCATTCCCTATACCCCATCTGTGCAACATCAGTGTAGTCATAAGTTTCCAGCTCTGGGCCTGTTGCACCCATTCTGGTTATCTGCAATTTCCACTGTTTGCCTTTTCTTGCTATGGGGACAGCTTTGACAATTGCTTCTTTGGCAAGCCTTCTATCAGCAACATCCTTAAACTTTTTCCTTGCCAGATTGTCAAAATGGAACTGGGCCCTTGCAGAGGATGCTTGTTTTGGTTTGGTCACAGAGACCAGAGCACCCTTAACTTGTTCACCTTCCTTTTCACTCGCTGATTCCTTAGCAGCTTCCATCAGTTTCTTCTGCACATCCAAAGTGGGCATTTTAATTTTGCTTGCTTCTTGGAGTGCAAAAGATTTGGCAGCTTTGGCAGAGGCTTCTTCTTTTCTTAGTGCTTCCAGTTCTTGAAGCTGTTCATTCATGAACTTATAGTAATTATCCATGGGAAGACCCATTTCCTTTGCCCTGGCTTTGTGAAACTTTAACTCTGCTGCTTTTTGCTGTTCAGGATCAGATACTGCTTTTTCTTTTCCTTTAGCTGTTGTAGTGATAACAGCCTCAGGATCATCTTCCTCTTCTTCTTCTTCCTGTAAAATGAGATGCCTCCTTCTGCTGCTTGGCCTGCCCTTAGAAATGAATTCCTCCCCCTTAGACTGAGCAGGGTTTGGAGATTCAGCCTGAGTAGGCTGAGCAGCTTGAGAGGCGCCTTCCATTGTACCTGTTGCAGATGCTCCTGCTGGTTGAACCGTAGGTAATGATTTCTCCTTAGGAGAAGAAGTTTTCTCCCCCTTAGACTTGGTCTTCGAGGCAGATGACTTCTCCCACTTTGAAGGAGATGGATCAACACCTTCAACACCTGGTCTGCCTGAAGACACAAAGTCAGCAGGCTTGCCAGCAGTTTTGGTAGCAGACTTGGGACCAACCATGCTATGCACTAAGAAAGCCAGGTTGTCCTTCACCTCTGCAAGTTGGGAAAGACAGTTTTGAAGAGAGGATGATTGGGTATCAGCAAGGGAGGTCAGCTTAAGAATTTTTTCCCTATCAGAAGTTGTGAACAGCAAAGTTTGGAGCTGTGCAAGATGTAACTCAAGAGAGTCCTGCACATCAGCAAGGTTTGATGACACAGAATTTGATAGAGAGCCTATCAAGGTGTTTAAGCTGGCCAAAGTGGTAGGAAGTGTAGAATTGCAAGTGGTGAGGAGAGATGATAGCTGGTTGGAGATGGCTGTCATAGAGGACACAGAGTCCTGTTGGAGTGAAAGAATGGAGGAGAGGGAGGTGGAGACATTTTGCAGCTGTGCAGTGAGTGCAAGCAGCTGTGAGGAGGTGTCAGTTTGTGGAGTGGCTGGGAAGGAATCCTTGAACATATCAAAGAATCCCTTAAGCTGTTCAGACACAGAGTCTGAAATGAGAGAGGGTAGAGAAGACATGGAGGTTTCTAAAGAACCAACTTTGTTGGTCAGCAAAGAGAGCTGATCCTTCAAAGGCAGGTCTTTAGGGGATGGAGGTGTATGGGTGGATTGTTTGGAGTGGGTAGATGGAGATGAAGAGGATGAGGCTGGTGTATGGGGATGTGATGTAGAGGGAGAGGGTATTTTGGAAAGAAGCTCCATAGCCTGGGCAAAAGTAATGTGGCCCAGCTTGGAGGGGTCGATGGGTCCTTCAGCAGTGGCTGTAACTGCATCACCAGGAGAGGGGGTAGAGGATGGTAGCCTTTCAGACACTGCTTGTTTTGCAGCACCTTCATTAAGGCCAGTGGTGGTTCCCTCTGCAGTTGCTTGGTGTAAAAGTACCTCATCATGGGGAGATGGAATTTGCATTTCAACATCAGTAGTGGTGAAACCTGCTGATGGAGTTTGCAGAAAGGGATTAGCCTCACCAAAGGGATGTTCTGTTCCCTGAGGTTCATCAGCTAGAGTTGTGGGTCCTTCAGCTGCTATTTGGTGTAGAACAGCTGCATCATGAGGAGCAGAAGTTTGAGGCTGATCTGCTGGTTGGTCTAAGCCAGCAGGGTGGACACCTCGTGCAGACTCAGGGTGTAGAGAAGTATGAGATGGGGACAGTGTGGACTCAGTATGGAGTGGAGAGAAATCCTGTCTTTCAATATCCTCAGCCTGTTGGGAGGTTGGAATAGTTGATGTGGCTGTCTCCATGTGTACAACTGGCTCCTGTTAGGAGGAACCAGAGGGCCTAGGCTGACTCGGGGTTGACACAGGGTGGAGTGAAGCAGGCTCCAATTGTGCTGATCCTTCTCCCAAAATAGGAGAGGCAGCAGAGGTTGCTTCTTTTTAAACTGAACCCTGTTGAAAGGGAACAAAGGGGCTAGTTTGGGCTGTTGGTTTCTTTTTGCGTTGGTATAAAATGTGAGATGAGGTGGGGGATTTTGGAGAGGAGATGAGAGGTTCAGACTGGACAGGTTTGGAGACTGGGTCAGAAACAGGTGGGTTGACCTGTTCCATAGTCTTAGGTGCCACAGAGGCACCAGCCACAGAGGCTGCAGGGTCAACGAATGAACCAGGGTGAGGAGTTTGCTCCCCCTCAGCCACAAAGGCTAAGAGTGTAGACTCAGACTGAGCTGTTTTGGCCTTCTTGGAGAAAGGCCCAGCTTCAGTGGTTTCCAGGGTCCTTTTAACAAGCTTGGCCCTGGCTTTGGATTTTCTTCTGGGAGCAGCTTCTGGATCCACCCTCACATCAGAGGGTCCTTCCACCAATCCTAACAACCTCCTCATTGGTGTGGACAGAGGAGGCTCATTTGGGAGAACAGTAGTATAGAAAACTCTATTCCCTATTACATGGAAGGCAACAGTATGAAGTAAAGGCTGAGAGTTATACAAATGCTCACCACAAATATGCTTGAAGATGAGACTCTAAAACCTGGGATATCGAACAGCAGCTGGTCATGTCTCCTGCTGCACCAGGTTCCTCAAATTCATGAAAATCCACTTTGCCATGTCTATTGTAGTTCCATCCACAAGCTGCAGAACTACAGGAACCTCATCATGGCTCAGTTGGTCAAAGGAACCAACTTTGCTGCTGAAGCACATTACCACAGAGGCAAACAAGAAGCTGTAAGTAGGAGACAAATCGTTTCTGAACAGCGTTGCTCCAACTTTTGGTTCTGCTACACCACAGAAGTCCAGCAGATTCTTCATCTGTTCATGTTCAGGCTGTGGTTGATCATATTTTTCAACCACAGGGAGTCGAAGAACTTCCCTGAGCAGACGATTGTTGATCTCAATGGTCTGAGTTCCATTGAGTATGGTGCCCTTGATGACTTTGGTATCTAGGTTGTAGGCACAGGTGTACCAGAACTCATACACCATATCCTGGTACAGGACACCAGGAGTAGCAGTCATGGCGTAGTTCAACGGATGAACTTTCAAAAACTCCACCATCTGGTCATAGCCTTTCCCCACATAGTTTTTGGGGATTGTGAGGTTGGCAATGTAGTTAGTGGGTTTCAATGTTAGCAGTGTGGTGACTGATGAGTGTTTCTGTACATCATCACCAACAAATACTAGTAGAAAGGGGTTGTTTCTGTGAGCCATTTGGGAAGTAGTGAGAGTAGCAGAAGCACAAGACACTTAGTCGATTTTTAGGGTTCTTAGGAGGTTTATGGAAGTAGTGAGGAAGACGAAGATGAAATAGTAGGGGGTATTTATAGGATTTGAATGTGAGTGGGTATGAGAGAGAAACATTTGGGCAGTTTTTAATCACTAACACACGTAACCCACATTATCCGCAGTAATTAAGTTAAATAAAAACAAAAATTAAGTAACTTAATTGTGAAGAAAAGTAATTAAACTGATGGTCTAAGCTGATGGTCAAACCTGTGATGAGCAGAGTCATCACAAGCTGTTCACTTTTCAAGCTGTTCCTTCAACTTGTTTAGCTATGTAACAACAGGTTCTGTTCAATAGCTGATCAGGTTACAAGACAATGCCTTGTATGACAGATTGAAAGAGTGAGCAGGGTGGAGATTTGATCATCAGATCAGGCTTGACATATAAGTTGTTGTTGTCAAACCTGTTATATGCCCAAGCTGTTCAAGTTGTGCAGAAAACAGCTAAGTATAGATCATGCATAGCCTGTTCTATCTAAGCTGTTCCGAAAGAACTTGAGCAGAGTGGCACATATAAAGTATTAGAACATTAAGAACACTTAGTCACTTTTGTTTAACATGCCCAGCTTGCTGACAAGGTAATTAAACCTGTTTTCATCAAGAGGTTTGGTAAAAATGTCTGCAAGCTGTTCATCAGTGGAAATAAAACATACCTCCATATTACCTTTCTGAATGTGATCTCTGATAAAATGATGTCTGACTTCTATATGCTTTGTTCTGGAGTGAAACACTGGATTGTTGGATATAGCTATGGCACTTGTATTGTCACACAGAATAGAATTTTCCTATACACAATCCATAGTCTTCAAGATGATGCTGCATCCACAGAATCTGCCCACAGCAGCTTCCAGCAGCAAAGTACTCAGCTTCAGCAGTAGAAGTAGACACTGAGTTCTGCTTCTTGCTACACCAACTTATCAACTTACCACCAAGGAGTTGACATCCACCTGTTGTGCTTTTCCTGTCTAGCCTCCAACCTGCAAAACCAGAATCTGAATAACCTGTCAGTTCAAGGCTTGAGTCTTTGGGATACCAAAGACCTAAACCTGGTATACCCTTAAGGGATCTGAAGATTCTTTTTACAGCAGCTAAATGTGATTCTTTTGGATCAGCTTGGAACCTAGCACATAAACAAGTAGCAAACATAATATAAGGTCTACTAGCAGTTAAATACAAGAAGCTCCCGATCATGCCTCTGTAAGCTGTTACTGAAACAGCTTTGCCACTAGCATCTGCATCCAACTTTACATTGGTTGCCATTGGGGTTTTAATAGGAGAACTTTGATCAAATTTAAACTTTTTCAGTAGATCTAAAGTGTACTTTCTTTGATTAATAAAAATTCCATTTGAGGTTTGTTTAACCTGTAATCCTAAAAAGAAAGTAAGTTCACCCATCATACTCATTTCATATTTGGATTTCATGAGTAATGAAAAATTCATGCATAACTGCTCATTGGTAGAACCAAATATTATGTCATCCACATAAATTTGAACAAGCATAATATCAGATTTCACCTTCTTTATGAACAATGTGGTATCTACTTTACCTCTGGAATACCCATTGCTCATAAGAAAATCAGTAAGAGTGTCATACCAGGCTCTAGGGGTTTGTTTTAGACCATAGAGGGCTTTGTCCAACTTATAGACAAAACCTGGATGATGTTCATTCTCAAAACCTGGAGGCTGCTTGACATAGACTTCTTCTTGCAGCTTCCCATTCAAAAATGCACTCTTCACATCCATTTGGAATACCTTCATGCTCTTATGAGCAGCGTAGGCTAGAAACTAACGAATTGCCTCTAGCCTGGCCACAGGAGCAAATGTTTCATCATAGTCAATACCTTCCTCCTGTCTATAGCCCTGAGCAACAAGTCTTGCCTTATTTCTAATGACATGACCTTGGTAATCCATTTTGTTCCTGAAAACCCATTTAGTGCCAATTATAGTTTTACCTTTAGGAGCAGGGACTAGCTTCCATACCTTGTTTCTTTCAAACTGATTGAGTTCTTCTTGCATGGCAGTGATCCAATTAGCATCTTTAAGTGCTTCATCCACTTTCTTTGGCTCCATTAGGGACACAAAGCTAGAGAACATACAGAAGTTCCCTAAGCTGTCCCACCTTGTTTGTACCCCTTTGTTGTTGTAACCAATTATTTGATCATTGGGGTGACACCTGATCCACATAGGATGATTCTTCAATGAGGATTCTCCTGAGTTGTTGGCATCTTCAGCAGGTCCTGTTGAACAGCTCTCAAAGTTTTCAGACACACTGTTGTCTTGAGCCTGTTCACTTGTTGAACATGACTGACAACTGTTGAACATATCAGCAGAGGATCCAGGAAAATCAGCATTGATTGGTTCAGGACATGTAGTTGTAATTAAGTCAGTACACTTATTCACATAGGGTGTATTGACATAATCATCATCATACCCATCATGATTAACAGGTTCCACAATGAATGTAGTGGAAGCTTTTGAGTCCTCTTCACTGTTGGAATGCATGAGATCATCAAAGTTGAATTCTCCTGAAACTGATTCAGGAACAGCTTTGGTGGAGGCATTCCTGGACTCCTCAAAGGTGACATTGATAGATTCATCTATCACCTTTCTTTTGTTGTTGTACACTCTGTAGGCTTTGGAGATAGCAGAGTAACCAACAAACACACCTTCATCAGCTTTTGGTTCAAACTTTGCCAGTTGATCCCTTTGATTCAGAATGAAGCAGGGACATCCAAACACATGGAAGTACCTAATATCTGGCCTCCTCCCTTTGAGCAGCTCATAGGGAGTCTTGTTGAACCTTTTCACAACTAAGGATCTGTTTTGGGTGAAGCAAGCAGTGTTGACAGCTTCAGCCCAGAATGATGAAGGTAAACCTGATGCACACAGCATGGTTCTAGCAGCTTCAATGAGGGTTCTATTTCTCCTTTCAGCAACTCCATTTTGTTGTGGAGTCCTTATGGCTGAAAAGTTTTGTGAGATCCCTCTTTCTTCACAGAAGACTTCAAGAGTACTGTTTCTGAATTCAATACCATGATCACTTCTAAGCTGCTTTACTTGAGCAGAGTTCAGCATTTCCATCTTTTTGATAAATCCAATGATTTCTCTAGCAGCCTCTCCTTTGCTTTTCAAGAAGATTACCCATGTAAACCTGGAGAACTCATCAACCATTACTAGAGTGTATCTTCTTCTTCCAAGACTTGGGACATTGACATGTCCAAACAAGTCCATGTGGATTAAGAAGAGAGGAGTATCAATAGAAAAATTATGCTTGGATTTAAAAGATGATTTCCTCTGCTTGCCTTTCTCAAAAGCTGTGTAGAGTTTATCCTTAACAAAAGTCATGGAAGGCAAACCTGTTACTAACTCTTGCTTACACAGTTTGTTGATGTTCTTGAAGTTCAGGTGTGACAGCCTTTTGTGCCATAACCAATTTAGGTCTGCATTTGTTCTTGTGAGAAAACAGGTTTCAGTTGTGGGATCAGCAGATTGCATATCCACAACATATACACCTTTCTTCCGTTGAGCACACAACACAACTTTGCCTTGGGGATCCAATATGTAACCCAGGTCCTCATCAAAGTTAACCTTGTAGCCAGCATCACATAGTTGACTTATGCTTACAAGGTTGTGTTTGAGCCCAACCACATAGGCTACTCTTTTCAACACTGCAGCACCAGCTTTAAGAGTTCCATATCCCTCAGTGGATCCCTGTACATTGTCACCAAAAGTGACTTTTGGCCCTTTTTTAGGCCTTAGATCATTCAGCAGGTCCTTGCAGCCTGTCATGTGCCCTGAGCAGCCACTGTCCAAGTACCAAACCTGGGATGGTTGTTTGTCTTGCAGAATGTCATAGGAAAATATTAGTTACATTTAGGGGAACTCATCATAGTGATGAGTTCTCCTACTTCATCAACATGTGTTGATGGGCTAGTAATATCCACATTAATATTTCCTATTTGAATTGTATCAGTTTGGATACCACTCTCATTGACTAAGTTACTTCCAACACTGCTTGTTTTAGCAATGATGGAACTCGCAGAGTCAGCAGGCCTCATGTCCTTAGTTTCATGACAGTCTTTGGCCATGTGTGTCTTCTTCCCACATTTATAGCGTTTTCTCTTTTTGGTCTTTTTGGAAGAGGAGCTTTCAGAAACACATTCTGAATTATTTCTGTTGATTTTATCAGCAGGTTTAGCAAACTTATTACTGTTTTTCGATAAATCAACAGCTTGGGTGGAAGGCATAATAGCAACAGCTTTCCCTTTTTCTTCTTTCCTCTTTTTGGGAGGACAGATGTCAAAAACAGGAAGCTTGATTGGTTTTTGACATTCCACAGGTTTGGGAAACTTATTCCCAGATTTCTCAGGTTGAGCAATGGCTTTGCCTTTGCCCATACTGAGATGTGATTGACGCTGCCTATCAGCATAATCACTGTTTCTGGTTTTGAATTACTTATTTTCATTTATAACCAGTTTTTCACTATGGATTTGAAAACTTATTTGAAATCACAGCAGATTTGCTTTCAAAATGAGACTTACCCTTGTTGAAAGTAGGCTGCTTACCTCTTGAAAACTTATTTTCAAAATGTTTAGCATCAAAAGGATTAACATGTCTCTTACCATCATCTTTGGACCCAGAGTCTGTTCTGTCAACAGGTTTGGTGTCCACCGCTGCAGCTTGAGAATGTTTTCCTTTCCCTTGCTTGTGTGAATTAGCAGAGCACTTAGCAGGCTGATTTGATGGAGAACACATTCCATCATCAGCTTTAGGGCCTTTTTCAAACAAGTTGTCAGTATTTTGAGGCCTGACAAACCTGTTTGTTGAGAACAGCTTTCCATTAACTTTCTGGATGAAAGTATTGGGAAGCTCACCAAGAGTGGATAAGTCATCTTTCAGATTATTGATCTCAACAATAGAAGCTGCTGTGTCAAGATCCCCTCCAAGATAGGCTTGGATTTGTGCAGGGATCTGCTGACTTATGCAATGGCTGACTTTTTGTGCTGATTGGCACCAAGAGTCAACTATCTTTTGAAGCTTCACATGTTTTACATCTGTTTCTCTCTATTCTTCCAGTAAAATAGAGTTGATGTGTTTTAGTTCATCAAGCTCAGCTTCCAACTTATGGAAACTGTCTAGTTTACTGGATTTAATTTCAAGATCAGTTTTAAGCTTAGAGATTTCAGATATTAAAACATTATGCTTCTCAACAGCAGCTTTTAAGTCAACCAGCATATATTCAAACATTTTTACTTTTTCATCTGAACTGTAAGCCATAAAATTTTGTACCTTGTACATCATTGTAGGGTTCCAGTTCTTCAAGCTACTGAAGGCTTCAGCTTCAGCCAAGTCCTGTTTGAAGTTGCTAGTTGATGGGACATCAGTATTGGCCATCAGACAATTGTTGTCTTCTTCATCAAAGGATGAATCAGACTCCTCCCAGTCACATGTCTCTGCCATCAGTCCCTTTTGCTTGTTGGAAGCCACTGAGTTTTCCAACTTTTTCAGCTTTGCCATGGCCATAAGGTACTTAACCCTATAGCCATCGTCCCTGTCAGTCTTGTATGGTTTGGAAGACTGTCTAATAGCTTTTGACACACAGTCAGCCGCTATATGGCCAGCTTTGCCACATTTGAAGCACTCAGCTTTAGATTTATCAAATGCCTTCTTCTTGGCAGCATTTGAGTTTCCCTACAGCATATTTCTTCCAAACCTCTTCTTGTTGAACCTTCTGACAAGCATGGCTATCATTTGCTCATCATCAAGCTCAGCAAGATCTGCACTGTCTTCCTTATCAGACATTTCCTCTCTTTCATCATCAGCCTGTTGATCAGATTGTGTGAACACATCACACTCCTGTCCAACAGGTTGTCTCACGCTGGCCACTAAGGCAGCACCTCTCTTGGACATTTCCAAAGCATTTCTCTTCTGCTGCCTTGACTGTTCATCATTTAGTAAGGATCCATATAAGTTTACCAGATCGATACCTTTGATAGTACCTGAGTTTCTCAAGATGGTGGAAAAGTAGTTCCATTCTTCAGGTAGGATGTCCAAGAATTTGTTCACCAGGGTTAGGCTGTCCTTAGTGATCCCAACAGCTTTGAAATCATTAACAAGAGCAGTAGACTTGGTGTAGGTTTCTGTGAGAGTCTCCTTTGGTTTTGCAAAGAAGAGTTCATACTATTTAACAAGATTATTAATCCTGTTGTCCAGTGTGATTGTGGGTCCATCATAGACGGTACACAAAGTATCCCACATCTCCTTTGCAGTCTTCATCTTCTCAACCTGTTTGAACACATCATCAGGAAGAGAGATAACCAGGTTATTCCTGGCTTTTGAATCCAGAGCAACCAGTCTTTTGTCTTCATCAGACCATTGAGCTTTGGCCTTCTCAAGGGTTCTGATTTCAGGGGCTGCTCCTTCAACAGCAGGAGTTATGGTAGTAACAGAAGTTGGCACATAGGGACCTTCCATTACTATCTCTGGTAGTTGTACATCCAGATTCTCTAAATAGAGTGTCATTCTGCACTTCCAGCCAGAGAAGTTCTGATGATTGAACTTTGGGGGTTTGGCCATTGACCCATTGTCATAGTAAGAGGAATTTGCAGAACTGTTGTCCATGGTAACGTAGGGAGAATGAGAGATCTTAGAGATGACACACACTCTAACACTGCTCTGATACCAATTGTAGGTCCCAAAAGGTTTCCCAAGTGTATAGCTCTAAGCTGTAGAGGGGGGTGAATACAACTATTTAAAACTTAAACACTCTTTTCTCAATGTTTGTATGTATTATCAACAAAAGTTAATTACAAACAAGCTTGAATGCGGAAAGGTTCAAGCTGAGATGACAGATACAACAGTTTGTCAACTAATCTAAAACACATTCAGACTAATTACAATGATTACTCTCACTTAGAGGCACTCACTGTTTTAACAAGACTCAGATGGACAACTTATACATGAACAGCTTAGAAACACTCTACTATTTTATATAAGCAGACTTGCATGCATGGAATAACACACTTCAATGCACGTACTGATTGTCACACTCTTGATTATTTCATTATCATTAGAAGCTTGCTTTTATACCCAAAAGGAGAATCTCAGTGAAGCTTCCTCATTGGACAGATGAGATAGTGGAGAGTCTTTCCAAAAAGACAAAACACCTTTCTGCATGTTTTGATAAAGTATCTTTGTCTTCACATGGTAGAATCTTTGTCTTTCTCTTTTTGTCACTGTTGCATACGGCTTTAACCAAAAGAGGAATGTCAACTTTGCATCTTTCTTCTTTTGTTAATGCCATTTTGATATAAGAAAAGGTCTGTCACCCTTTTCAAATATCAGTTTGTCTTCATGTAACTAAAAAACGTGGGCAGGCTGTGCAGTTCTGTTTTCCACTTTGTCTTCGACTTGTAAACTGATCTTGTAGCAAAAAACAATACATGAGGACTTGGAAACATATTCCATAAAGTGTTTAACCTGTTCACAAAGAACAGGTTCTGTTCACAAAGAACAGGTTCTGTTCACAAAGAACAGAACACTTGAAAACTGCCCAAGCTGCTCAAAAGAATAGAGCAGCGTAGACAGTTTATGCCCAGCCTGTTCAGCAGACAGAACAACTTGGACAAACTGTCTTTGTTGAATGAATGCAACATGGTAAAAAGCTTTGGGCTGATATTGCAAATCATTTTCAAGTTTCAATAAGGCATATAACTGGCCTTAAATTCAACTTTCAAATGCATCAATAAGTTTGATTAAAAATCTCCCCCTCAGATGTACAGCAGGTTTGACTGAGGCCTTTTTGTGCCTAACAAAAACTATCAGAATCAATCTCAGGGAAGATATCAGTCTGGTAGTTCGGGTAATCAAGCAAACATCGCTGATCTGTTAACAAACGTATCATTAGACAGACAGCTTGATGGGACTTACGATTGGAGTTCTCATCCTGAGTCGAACACTAGAGCCTTCATGGCTGAAGTGACAGAGACTAGGGATGACGGAGCAGAGGAAGTAATAGAGGACAACGAACCGAATGATAAAAGTTTTGTGTTGGTGGAGAAGTCAGACAATCAGACCATTCTGGAGTTTGCAGCACAGATGGCTAACATGGAATCAGATCACAAAAAGGTAATTCTGAACTTTTCTACATTTCGTGACTTATGTGTTTTATGTGCTACTTCCAATGATAGATTGAACTTAGTTCTAGAAACACATAACAATCTAACTAACTACTCAAATAGAATCATTAAAATCATATAATGCTAGTCTCGTAGATATTAAAGAAGATCTTAGGAATAAGATGAAGGCAGATGCTAAAGATGTTATAGTTCTAAAAGACAAATTAAGTGAGCAATGTGTCAGGATAGAACTTATGTATGAGCATGTTGAGACTTTAACCAAAGAACTTACCATTAAGGAGGTCGAGCTAGCTGAATCAAAAGTCAAAGTTGCAGAGGTCAATAGTAAGTTGGAAAAGTTTAGGAACTCTTCACTAAATCTAGGGAAAATTTAGATGCTCAACGTCAGTCTAAGAAACCGGTAGGTTTAGGTTATCAACAGAGTCCTCCACCTTTCAACGATAATTATGTGTCTCAACCTCAGGATAAAACCGATAAACCAGTCGAGTCAGACGTAGCAGCTGAAACTGTATATGACTCTGATAAGGATAAATCAACTAAGGTGTCTAATAATAACTCTACGATTAAGAAAGTCAAGTTTGTGCAGTCTTCTAGTGACAAAATCCTAGGAGAGGCTAAACCTGAGGTTAATAATCAGAAAGAGGAAGTAGTCACGATAGTTGAAAAGAAAGAACATGACACGAGTGAGACACCAAAATCAAAGGGCACTCATAAGAAGTCGATTGATAAGATGTCTTGCTTTAGATGTCATGAGACGGGACATGTTGCGTCTAGCTGTCCATATAAGAAAGTAGAGTCTACACCCTCTAAACCAGAGTCTAGACCTATTGTTGGAAAGCCTGAACAACATAAACCATCACCTAGTATAACTAGCACAAGTGGTTCTCAAAACACTGAGAAAAGTGTGAATGCCACACCAAAGATTGCTGTTAGACAAAAACCTGTGTCGGTTAGACCAAATGAAGTGGTTAGGACCAATTCACCAAATAGAGTCCCTAATCAGTCTAGGTCAGGACCTCAACAAGCTTATACGAGTACACCACCTAGAAGAGCTTACACTCCAGCTAAGTCTCACACTCCTCAAAGACATCAGACACCAGATAGAGCCCGGGGATATCAATCTGAAATGCCTTTTAATAGAAACTATTCAAGGGCTTAACAGCAAATGCCTACCCAATGGCCAAGAGTGAATCTAAATCACTCTGCACCACAACAGGTTCTCAATCAAACACCCAAGTATCCTGAAAGGAGAGATGGGTATTTGAAGGAGTTCACGTATGTGGATGAGAATGATATTACCAAGTCAGTCATGGCTTGGGTTCCCCGTGATAACTAACTTATTTTCTTTCATATGCAGGAGATAACTACAGGTTTAAACAACAAGTGGTTCGTTGACAGTGGTTGCTCTAGGCACATGACTGGGGAAAGGAGTCTGCTCACAGACTTCAAGTGAGGGAACAGGGGACTCGTATCATTCGCTGGGAATAAAGGAGGACATATCACTGGTACTGGAGTGGTCACTAATCAAACTTGATAAAGTTTATCATGTTGATAAGCTTGATCATAATCTCATTAGTGTATATCAAATCTGTGATAGGAGGAACTCAGTAATTGTTACTGATACTGAGGTGTTAGTGCTGAAACCGGGATTTAAAGTACCTGAAGAGTGGATACTGATGAGAGCCCCAAGGAAGAATGATTTGTACATGATGAACATGAATAAATCGGATTCATCGATGGGACCAATATGTCATCTATCCAAAGCTTCAGAGACAGAATCCATTTTATGGCACAGACGCATGGCACACTTGCACCTAAGGAAAATGAACTACATAACTATACATGGTCTGGTGCAAGGTGTCCCACTGAAGAGTTTTCAGTTCGATGACAAGTGTGTACCCTGCAAGAAAGGCAAACGACACAAGAAGTCACACAAGTCAAAGACTCAAAACTCGATAGCTTCCACTTTCGATTTGTTGCATATGGATCTATTCGGACCTATCAACAAAAGGAGTATAGGTGGTAGTTGGTATTGTTTAGTTATCACTGATGATTACTCACGTTTTTCGTGGGTTTTCTTTTTTAGGTACGAAGGATGAAACAGCTGGAAAGTTGATTGCACTACAACAAATTGAACCTAAAGCAACATGGCAAAAGTGTTGTGTTAGGCCTTAAAAGTGTTGCTTTAGGCCTAATGCGACACTTTTTGTAGTGCCACCTTAGCCAACGTCGCCTTAGGTCTAAAGCGACACTTTCACTAGATAATGCAACACTTTTCAAAAGTGTTGCCATTACTTTATAAATGCAACACTTTTTAAGTGCAACACTTTTTATATTCCAAAGCAACATTTTTTAATGTGTTGCCATTATTTTATAAATGCAACATTTTTTAAATGCAACCTTTTTATACTCTAAAGCAACACTTTTAATTTATTGTTACCAACTTATAGCAACACTTTACTTATCAAATGCAACACTTATCAAATGTTGTCATTACGTAAATGCAACACCATTATCAATCTATTGCAACACTTTATTATTGTTTTAAATTACATAAATGCAATATTTTTAAATTTAATGCAAATAGAAATATTAATTTAATTGTTTCGTGATAGTTTTTCTACTTACAATTCAATTTAACAAAAAAAATATCATTTCATAACATATCGATCAAAAACTATTTCAAGTGTATAAACGTCTACAACCAAAATAATGATCATCAAATGTATAATCGATACAACAAAAAAGTAAATTACAATCTTGGGAATGCTAAAGAAAGAATGAGTCGTAAGTCTTTTGTATTTGGCCAGTGAACAAGAAGGCTTCGCCTTCCAAGTGCATCTCGATCGAACCATATTGTTTTTGAGCTCTCCTGCAGGCAGAATTTTGAGAAACAATTTTACAAACTTGAAGCTACCATATCTAAAAACTTAATTAAGAGTAAAATATAAATTATAACAAATTGCATGGAATTAAAAATATAATTAAATAAATTATAATTTAGAACAAATAATCTAACATTATATAACAGTACCTGATACTTGGAGTGAGTTTACAAGACTACAGAAGCTTTACAATCTGCATCAATTGAAAAAACCAAAAACAAACCAATTTCAATTTTGCAGTCAATGAGAACTTTTGCATTTCAACCAAGATAGACCAAAACACCACTACTAGTGTTTTCATGTTTTAAAAACTCCAAAAATGCTCTTCAAATTTTAGGCAATATAATCAACAGTATCACCATTACAAAGAACAAATGGTAGTCATTTGTTTCACAAATTTTTTCTTTCATTCTAGTCTCTCACTGAAGGGTAATATATTTTGAGAATAAATCAAACAATGTCCTAACTATGTTCTAAGTCAAAAGTTGCGATTTTCATGAGATGGAACTATGAATGTACATACAAAATGAGCATAGGTTCTTTCACTGATAAACTTTTTACCAAATTTAATATCCTCCAATTGAGAAACTATCATGCTTATTCACAAGTGACCATCTTACAATGCAAGCTTAGAAGACAGTATCTTCCAGTTTGAAGTTTGTAACAATGAAAAGATATGAGCCATCAATGAGATTTGTGGATTGATCACGAATGTGACTTAAATAAACAAAAAGTTGTATTGGTCACCTACTGATTACATTTCATTTAGCTACTTATCAAATGACACGATCAATCATATAATTTACCTTTAGAGTGTCACATTTGAATCGGGCATTATAATTGGCATTCAAATCTCATCCCATACCTTCCAAAACGTCTTGTACGTAAGACTTAAATATTGAAGTAACTTAACTAAAACCAGCTCTGAATTTGCATTTACACGATGAAAAAGAACACAAACATTTCAATTGTTACATGAAAGCAACCCCAAACTGTAGACAAAGTAAGCCATTTTGACAGCCAAATAATTGCAGTGAAGGTTGTTTCTATTTTGAACTAGTAAACATTGGGGGAGAGATGATTCTATGTGCGAAAAACTTGATTATTATAACGAATAATATAAAGTCAATACATGGCATAAATGAGAGCTGATAGGACATGTACCTCTAGAAGTGGCAACAGATGGTAATTCCAGAGTAACACAATGATTACCCAAGGGTTTCCCTGCATATATACAAACAACATGCATTAGTCTTAGTACATAAGAAGCCTTAAAGGAATACGAAACCTCAAAGTATCACACAACAAAACCTTTAGTTCAATTTAATATATTTTAAAGTTCAGTACCTTGTCATCAAGAACAACAATCACATGTTCAGATTTGACTGTATCCTACCATATCAGGCAAGAAATTTGGCCTTTTAAAAAATAGATGAAGTTTGCAAATTACAAAATCAGAAACCAAAGCTACAATTATAAGGTATAAATGAATATCAATATGAATTTAATAGCATCTTAAGGTTTTCCAGAATGGTATAACCTTCTCACAGTAACAAAGCTAGTGGCTAGCAGATTCTACATGCATTCCCCTCGATAAAAGAATTTCATAAATTCCATTCCCTTTTTTAGAACATAGAAGTGTTCAACTACCAACCGACACCAACAACTAAACTGGTTTGATTTCAAGAGATGAGATTTAATCAGTTAGAGAAATCAGAAAATTTCCAACAGTGAGCAAACCCCACAGAACCAAAGGCAAAAATTCAAGCAACAAATTTTTCAGGAAAAAAAAAACAGTAAGCCTCATCATATATAGCAATAGATATATCAAAACCCTAGAATTATAGATAGTGCCTAATACCAAAATACCAAGACCGCAGATTATTGCATCACACAGAAACGAGAGATAAGCAACCAAGAAATCAGAAAGTTAAAACCAGATTTTGAAGAAGCCGCAACCGCAGAAACCCATGGTCAGAAAGCCACAACTAGAAACCGCCAATCGCCACTGTAAAACCACCTGAACCACCGAACGCCTCCATCACCTTAATTAGAGGCAACTATTAGGGTTCCAGAATTTCCAGAAATAGAACCAGTGATTAACATAATAGAAACCACAACTAACCGTCGCCATACACCACCATAGAACCATTATCGCAACCGTCACACAAAACCATACAGAGATGAGCAGAGAATTAACCCAAAAAACATATTTATAATATGATTTAAAATCTAATTTAATGAAAAATATACCCCAAATACTTACAGATATGAGCAGCCTCGACTATGAGCAGCCTTCGCAGACTTCAACCATGAGCAGACGAGCAGTCCTGTAATTGGAAGACCAGTCGAGTAGGATATTCGTCGACATCAGCACAGTGGATCTTCGTCCACAGCAAGCAACACTCAACAACACAGATCTGGAAATTGGAAGACCAGACAAGCGTCCGATCAACCGAATACTAGAAGATGTCGAGATTGAGTTTGGAAAAGAAGATGAGAAATTGAGAAGACAAGCAGTCATAAGCCGTTGGAATGTATGGAGTCTGGAAGTGGAAATTGGAAAATAAAAGAAAGTGAAGACAGAAGGCATAAGTAGGGTTAGGTTAAGTATATTTGTTATATTATTAATAATATAATATAAATATAAAAAATATAGGGTATATATAATTGGGTATGTAATCTGGGACATAATCGGTTATATTATCGGGTATACGGGGCGGGTATCATGAGTGTACTCGGTTTGATTAAAAACAACCGGGATGTATAAAGAAAAAGTAAAGGATCCCGATCACTTAGGTTAACAACCGGGTAAATGTTGGATTATATACTCCGGTTTCTTTAAAAACAACTGGGGTGTATAAGAAAAAGTAAATGACCCCGGTTACTTTGTTAAACAACCGGGGTGTATTAGTTCACACTGTCAGAAACATCAAAAGAACCCCGTTTTTTAGCATATTTTATATTTTAAATTTGTAATCAATTTTCTAATTGCACTCTTTAAAAAAATAATAATACATGTATTATCAAATCTTGTATTTTATTAATCTTAACAAATCAGACATTTAACTTTTGTGTGTATTTTTAATCAAAATTACAAAACAATAAAAAATAGTATAGTCAACACTTAAATTCATATCATATTTTTTTCATTATAAATGCAACACTTAAAAAATGTTATATGTTTATAAAAATGTGTTGCATTTTTTTCATTATAAATGCAACACTTTAACAATGTGTTGCATTTTTTATTGAAACATGCAACACTTTAAACAAATGTTGCAATTTTCAGTAAAAATTGCAACACTTTATAAAATTGTTGAATTTTTTTTTGTAAAATTGGCAACACTTTTAAAAAAGTGTTGCGTTAAATCATTATATGCAACACTTATTGTCAATGTGTTGCTTTAGAACAACCTTAAATAAAAAGGCAACCATTTTTAATGTGTTGCATCAAAAGTATTGCATTAGCTTCGATTTGTAGTAGTGTTGGTTTCTTAGACCAAGTCGAAAACTCCTATGGGACGAGGGTAAAACGTATCAGGAGTGATAATGGAACGGAATTTAAAAACACAGTGACTGGTGTATATTGCCTATCCAAAGGCATAGTGCATCAATTTAGTGCATCATATGAGCCACAACAAAATGAGGTGGCAGAACGAAAAAACAGGGCTTTGATTGAGGCAGCAAGAACCATGCTCTTGGATTCAAAGCTTCCTACCATGTTTTGGGGGGAGGCAGTGAATACTGCATGTCATGTTTTAATCCAGGGTTCTTACTGTCAAATCACTGAACAAAACCTGTTATGAAGTTTTGAATAAAAGACCACCCAATTTAACTGGCTTCGAACCGTTTGGGGTACCGTGTACTTTATTAAGAACAAAACATCAACCTAAGTTTGGTGAAGAGCCTGACGAAGGATATTTCCTAGGTTATGTGCCTAACTCACCAAACAAAAGAGTTTTTAACAAAACAAACGGTACGGTAGAAATTGTGTTTAACATTGATGTTACAAGTTATTCACATGAACCCCAAACAGGTTCGGAATGGATATTTGATTATGACTCATTGTTTGAATCATTTCACATTCCTTTGAATGGAAATGCAGGTACAATTGAAAATGACTTATCGTCATTAAATCTGAATGACGACGGTCAAGGTTTTCCAAAGATGAGCATTCCATCAATTTCTGAGCCTACAACGATAGAAGATGGGTCTCCAACAGAGAATGATTCTGAAATACCTACAAACGAGAATCAGACAAATACTTCTAACTCCGAGGACAGTGGACATGAGGAAGAGAATGCACAGTCTGAGGTCGTTCCCCTGTTAGGTGAAATAGGATCAAAATTAGGAGATAATCTTAGGGTCGATGAGACTGAGACATCAAGGATAAACAAGGATCATCCGATTGAAAGCATCATAGGAAATCCGAATATCGGTGTGAGAACTAGGAGTAGTTTGAATAACAACGCAATGTTATTGTCAATGATTAATGACTCCGAGGCGTATCACGGATGTTTATATTCTTGTTTCATCTCACAAGTAGAGTAGAAGAATGTGCAAATGGCACTGAAAGACAATTCTTGGGTTGAAGCCATGCAAGAAGAACTGTCACAATTCAGAAAGCTTGAAGTGTGGGAGTTAGTGCCGCTACCTCGAGGAGAAGTTGCTATTGGAAACAAATGGGTTTTTAAGTGCAAGAGAGATGATCGGGGTATTGTTACTCGTAACAAGGCAAGACTTGTGGTAGAGGGATTCAACCAAGAAGAGGGAATTGATTACAACGAGGTGTTTGCACCAGTGGCAAGGCTTGAGGCAATTCGTCTGTTTCTGTATGGCAAAGTGAACGAACTGGTGTACGTCGAACAACTGCCTAGGTTTACTGATTCAAAATATCCCGACAGAGTATATCGACTTGATAAGGCTCTATATCGATTACATCAGGCACCAAGAGCATGGTATGAGATGCTATCAACTCATCTTTTGGACAACAGGTTTGAAGAGGGAGAATTCATAGTACATTGTTCGTGAAGAGAAATGGAGAAGATTTTATCTTGGTACAAGTGTACGTGGATGAAATCATTTTCGGGTCATCAAACGAACAGATTTGAAAAGATTTTGAGATGGTTATGAAGTCAAAGTTTGAGATTAGCGCTATGGGAGAGCTGAACTTCTTTCTGGGTTGAAAGTTGAGCACAGGAAGGAGGGCGTGTTTATCCATCAGACGAAGTATGTCTACGATATTCTGGAGCGCTTCGGGATGGAAGGAACAAAGCTGACTGCTCATTTTAGTACTCCGATTCAGGTGAGTCACAATCTCGGACCGGGTACAGAAAGTGATAATGATGTGGATCCGACTCTATATCGGGCCATGATCGGGTCACTCATGTATTTAACTGCTTCTAGACCGGACATTACCTTTGCTTTGTGTATTTGTCCTAGGTTTCAAGCTAATCCGAAAGAAATGGATATGAAAGCTGTGAAGCGGATTCTGAGATACCTCAAGTCAAAATCGAAGCTGGACTTTGGTATCATGCTGATAGTGATATGGAATTGGAAGCATACATGGATTCAGACTATGGTGGTTGCAGCTTGAACCGGAAATCAACAACTGGAGGTTGTCAGTTCCTTGGAGGGAGGCTAGTATCCTGGCAATGCAAGAAACAGACTTCGGTAGCCGTGTCAACGTGCGAGGTCGAATATGTAACTGCTGGAAGTTGCTGTTCACAAGTTCTGTGGATACAACAACAATTGCGGGATTACGGTTTGACTTACATTGATACTCCCATTAGGATAGATAATCAATCTACAGTTGCTATAACTAATAATCCGGTTAAACACAGTAAAACAAAGCACATAGACATAAGACATCATTTCATACGTGATTGTGCTGAAAAGAACTTTATTAAACTAGTAAAAGTAGCAACGGAAGATAATAATGCATATTTATTCACTAAAGCTTTTGATAAGTCACGCTTTGAGTTGTTAGTTCAACTAAATGGTATGCGTAATCCAGATTAACTTGACCTTAGTATATTTTCTTTCTTTTTATAGTAAGTTATTGGTTAAGTAGAATTTATTTCCTTTTATAGTAAGTTAGTAGGTTAGTTTATTAGCTTTTCTTAAAAATGAAAAACTAAAGAAAAAAGAGAGAAAACCATAAAAATTTCAAAAAAAGAGAATATTGAAAAATGAGTTAAATCTTAGAAACATAGGTTCAAAGTGACGAAAATTAGCACAGTCGAAACAATCTCTAAGTGTTAAACTTTCACACATAATGCACCTTAAATTCTAAGTGATATGCACTTTCTTGTTTGATGTGTTGGTAGGCATAATACACAAAGGAAATCCTAACAGCTAATAAAATAATCAAGAAAAAGTCATATGTGCAACTAACTTAGATGTATGACCAAATGGTCTTAATTTCTATGTTAAAGACATACAAACAATGATTTTAAATGAGGTATGCAAATTTTCTGGGGGTTGTATAGAATCATTAAAATACATCTTAAAAGAAAAGAAAAGAAAAAATTTTGATAAAGAAGAGGGAGTCAAAATAAGTAAGTTTGTTGTACGTAAGTACAGACCTGTCACCTCTGTTTTGACTCAACTTAGCAAAATAAGTCGCTTTGTTGTACGTAAGTACAGACCTGTCACCGCTGTATTGCTAACTTAAAATAAAATCTAAGACAGACTAAGACACTCTGTTGTTTGTAAATACAGAACTTTATCCGACGTTTGCCTTTTAAAGAAAATTTGCAATACCAAAAAGTTATAATCATTGTGTGTATGCCTTGATCATAGAAGTGTATCTAAATATAGGACACATAAGGTAGTTTCTTGATAAATAAAAAGGCCAAGGGAAATTCCAGAGTGTTAAATGTTTAAAGGGAAAATCATACCGACAATCGACTTGGAATGAATATCACGTCAAACAACCAAAGGAATAAAATATTCCTAAGTGTGAAAGTGTAATACTGAAAGGGCATTTGACATCGCTATCTGATTGAACCTTCTTTGACTTTCTCGCAAAAGTATTCTGTAAGTATAGGACGAAAAATTTTTTAAAGTACCTTTGAGTAGTTTAAGTTTTATTCTTATGTTATTTTATTGTATTTTATTTTGTTTTATTTTATTCTAAGTAGAAAAAGGGTCAAAGTTACTAGGATGCATTTTTTGGTTAAATAAACAAATATTGCGTGAATATCTGTTGCTTAGTGTGAATGATTGTGCAAGGTTGGTAAAATTCCGTTACATGAAAAAGTTGAATTTTATTCAAATACTTTCAAAATTTTCACTTAAGTTCGAAATTAAGACAAATTCGAACTTAACTTCGAATTTATGAGGAAGTTCGAACTTATGCTAAGTTCGAAGGTAGTTGGTATAAATAGGTCAACAGTACTTCATTTAAGGCACCTACCCTCGAATTTCTTTTCCCGAACTTGTTCTCCGGCGATTTCGAACTTATCCTCGAACTTGCCGATTATTCGAATTTCCTTCTATTCCTCGAAATTTTGCTTTTATTTCTCGAACATACACAAATACTTAGGTATAGTATTCAACATAATACTAAGTATGTGTAGTTTAGGACATTATAGTGGCAAAAATCGAGTTTATTTGATGTTTATAAACGTTGAAAGTAGGTGGTCTGAAATCACGAGTTTTGACGGATAAAAGTTCAAATAAATCATAAATAACTTTGATTAGAACCCAATAGGACTAGATTATATTGTTGATTAAGTCAAATGGGATTAAAATCTTGGTTTTTAATTTGAAAGTGACCGACTTCGAAGTTGTTCTTCAGGTTCGAACTTGTCAGAAAGTTCGAACTTGTTGAAATATCTACAAGTTCGAAGTCAGTCAAGTTCGAACATATATTTCGAATTTATTTAAATTCAAATGATTTTCAACTGATTTCGAACTTGTCTAAGTTCGAATGTGTTGGACTTCGAACTTATGCAAGTTCGAAGTTATGCAAATTCGAAATTAACAAGTTTCATTCTATTTTTAATCACTGATTTTGTTTGTTGATTTTGTGTGCAGATATGGGTGAGCGTGCTTTTTATAATAAGCACAATATGGTGATGGCAGTGGATCTTCAATTGCTAGAGGTGCAACCGTATCGTCAGATGATTGAATTTCTGACTCAATCCCGCGTTTCATATGCACTTACCCACAATCTGCAAATAACCCTAACGTATGTGCGACAGTTCTGGGAGCATCTTCAAGTAGATTGCTCGGTGACCCCTACTATACTGCGAACAAGAGTAGGCGGTCAACCGATAGTGTTTTCAGCCAACATGTTGAGGCAGATTCTGCAGCTGGGCTCTGAGGAACAAGAAGCAGGCCCGATAGATTTTCCATGATCTATTAGGCAAGCCGCATTTTTGAGGATGGGGTATGCTCAGGATATAACAAAGACATCATATGTTAAGAGTGGGCTGATTGGGCAATGGAGATACTTTGTCCATGTCATTATGGTGTGTTTTGCACCAAAGAAAGCGGGTTTTGATACCATGGTGTCTAAATTGCAATCGGCTTTGATTGCGTTAGTATACAACAAAAAGTTCAGTTTTTCCGAGTTGTTTTTCGGGGAGTTTGTGCACCAGATCACAGCTCCAGTCAGGGAAAGATTTTTGATGTATCCTCGTTTCGCAATGATGATAATACGCCACTTCTTGCCGAATTTGCCACCACTTCAAGATCAAAGTGGCGTGGCCTTGATCGATAAGAGAATTTTTGCTGACTGCCAGACCCACAATGCGAGAAGGGCTGAGCAGGTCAGGTACCAAGTGGTACCATTGTTTGGGGCAGTTATTGATCCTGATTTTGTAGCCCCGGAGGGCGAAAATTGGACAGGAGAAGCCCCGCAGCAGCAACAACAACAGCAGCAACCGCAACAGCAACAACAACAGCCATAACAGCAGCAAAGGCAAAGACCACCGGCTAGAACTCCAGTTGCCAGATCCACTCCTCGCCCACAGCCAGCTACTGAAGCTGCTGGTCCATCTAGTTCAGCTCCACAGTATGACAAATGGGAGTAAACTCTGGAAGAGATTTGGGCTCAAGGAACTGCTGTCGAGCAAGATATTGCTGCAGAATTAGTTCAAGACATTTTGGAGCCTCCGGCTGATTTCCAGGATATTTTTCGACAGATTGATGAATATCAGCCGTCTGATGCTGAGTTTATGGACACAGAGTTCCAGGATAAAGAAGAAGGTGCTGGTGATAGGGAACACACTCCGGCTGAAGGTCACATTGAGACAGCCTCCGAGCCTAGTTCTGAGGCTGAGGATCCAAAGATAACGATTGGAAGATATGGATCGCGGTTAGTGGTTAGCAGGAGATCGACAAGACCGGCTCTCATTGATGAAGAGATCAATGAATCTGAATTTGAAGTAGAAGAAGAAGTTCCTCTCGTTCCTAGGCATAGGGTGAGGAGGCATAGATTTATGCAGGGAGCTCCATCCACTTCATCTTCCTCAAACTGTGTTACCGGCTGTTCAATCAACTTCAACCACAGCTCCAACTACATCTGCCTCCATTCCATCGACTTCGACTTCCTTCACAGAAAATCAGCGGTTCACTGAGTTGAAAGGAAAAGTGGACTTCCAAAGAATCCAATTTACCAATTATCAACGGCTGTGAAAGAGCTGCATCAGCATAATGCTCAATTAGACCAAGAAAATGTCAAGTTAAGAGCAACTGTGGCTGATCAACAGGCTGAGCTGAGGACAATGAAGACTCTCCTTGAGCAAATATTGAAAGATCTACGAGCTCAGGGGGAGAGTAGCTGCAAGGAGGATCAGTTGAGAATGAGGAGAAACGATGACGAAGGCAATGATCCAGATGCCCAAAGAGAAGGTGAGCTAGCAGATCCATCCCAAAAGACTGCTCAGCAAGCACTCAATTAGGGGGAGCCTAATCAGTCTAGTATGCGAGAGGGAGGTGAAGGTGAAGTTTCAAAGATTGTTGAACATGAGATGATTAAAGCATTGATCGATCTTGACGATGAAGACGAGTTTGGGCTTGATCAAGAAGATTTGGAAGAAGGAGAATTTATTCCAGAAGACGTTGTAGATTGGAAGTCAGATGATGAGTTTGTTGAAGATGATGATGATGATGTTGATGAAGTGGTTATCCCGAAGCAGCCCATCACCGAACAATATGTAGTAACGATCAGAATGTGATATATCTAGATGAGCTTAACTTAGCATCTATGGATGAATGTATAGCTGAAAAGGAACAAACAAAAGAAGAAATGATGAGGCTATTGTTCAGGAAGGAGGAGAAGAAGACTGACTTGGTAGTAAAGAAAAGAATGAGGCTGCCAAGTCCAGGAAAGCTCTCAGGGGGGATTCTGAGCTGGTTCTTTGATAGGGAACTGCAGCTTTTCGTGCTTAAAAGAAGAGATGGGCTTCAGTATTTGAGGAGAACCTTAAAGGTTTTTAATACATTGCCCAAATGCGAAGTGAAAGAACTGACCTGGAAGGAGCTTATAAACTTGGGAGATGACCCCTACGCTGAAGTTATAGCAAAAATCATCAAAAGAGAGGGGAGGTCTGGAAAGTTTGAAAGGATAAAGTCGAGGTCAGGCAAGAGAGTTGAAGATGAGTCGAGAATAGATCCCCATACGGGTAAACCTTGGGCTAGGATTGTTTACAAGGCAGTCCGATGTTTGAAGAAAGTTCCATTGAAGTCTATGCCACAGGATGTACATGGAAACATGAAATGGTGGTATGTAGACAATGAAACGGCTGAAGCAGTCATGGAGGATCTAGAAGAGAACACCATTTTTAAAGTGTATGATCCACTGCATCTGATTAACCTATCCAAGGACGACCTGAAAAAGCTTCACGATCAGCCAATTTTCTTCCACGAAGGCTGGAGATCTGAAGGCAGGAAGTTCCAGAAAGTGGTAAGGGTTTGTATAGAGCAGAGATTATATGCTGGTAGTAGTTTGTAGAGTTCTAGTACTTAGACAAAATATATATAGTTAGAAGCTATCGTCAAGGGGGGAGTCTGTTAGTGCATCCTGTGTGACGATAACAGTCTAAGTATAGATGATATTTTGTAATAGTCAAATTGTTCGTAATTGCATAATAATACTACATGTTTGATATATGTTTGATATATGTTTGTTATATGTTAGATATTGATTGTATATATGTTTGAACTTGGTTGTAATTAATGTTTTACAATATGTTCAAACATAAGTTCAAAGGTAAGTTCAAACATAAGCTCAAAGGTAAGTTCAAACACAAGTTCTAGAACAAGTTCAAAGACAAGTTCTAGAATAAGTTCAAAGGCCCTGATTCGAACTTATGGTGGACAAGTTCGTGGGCTTGGGCCTTCTCGAACTTGTCCAGAGCAAGTTCGAATCTGAGGCCTAACATTAAGAGTTAATCAGTTTTGATTAACAATCTTTGGAGAATTAATCATCCGAGCGATTACGAACTTGCAGAGATTTCAGAGTGTGTTCTTGGAGAGAATCACATTTCGGGACGTTTGGGTTTGTGTCTATCATCGTGTGTGTCTCCGTGTTTCGTGTGTGTGATCGGTCCGTCAAACCGCTAACGAGGATTCCGCACTCGTTGGACGGCGTCGCGTTAAGATAAGATCCGTAGGTAGGTGACCTTACAATCCCGGATCAAACACTATTTCAGCTCTCACATCCAAAATTCGGTTTTCCAAAATACCCATCCGAATTTCGGACCAATAAATTTTCGGATATTCTAAATCACTTGTTCTACATTTTTCAAATTTCATCTGAATTCTTGATCATACACCCGAAACACAGTGCATACGAATTTCGGATCATTCACCTGAAACACTGTCCAGACGAATTTCGGACGGTTCACCCGAAATAACATTCATCTGAATATCTGTCCACTTACCCGAAATTCAGTCATTCGAATCTCGGACGGTTCCTCCACCCGATTTTTGGCTCACCAGAATTTTGGTTCCGTCACCCGAGATATCAGCTTCCACTTCTAAAGATCTTTTTCATAATCAGCACTCACGATCCAACTCATCATGTCTTGAGAAACTCTTGTCCTTGCATCAGAAAACAGACCAGTTCTATATCCAGACGAATATGAGCAATGGAAGAAGCGGTTCCTAAAGTTCAACAGCATGCAACCCATGTTCAACTCATGATCCAATCCTTTAATGAGGGACCCGCTATCTTTTACGCTGAACGTCCAGCCCTTCCAAATGCTGATCCTCCAGTTCCTGAAACAAGGGTTATTCGCGGGCTTGAGGATGACGGAGAAAAATAGAGAGAAGCAGCAGAGTGCAGAGCAGAGTACCTTCTTTATCAAGAACCTTTCCACTCATATTCTCATCGGAGTTGATAGCAAAATGTCACCAAAAGTAATGTGGGACAAACTAGAGATGCAGATGCTTGGGGCAGACCTGAATGATAGGGCTAAAATTAAAGAAGTCAAGGCCAAATTCTCCAAGTTCAGGGCTAAGGATGGAGAATCCATTCAGAGCACTTTTACAAGATTCTATGTTGTTCAGTATGAGCTAAACATGCTGCACATCATAAAGGAAAGAGATGACATTAACATCCAGTTCTTAACTTCCCTAGATCCAGAATGGGCACTGGCTAGTAGAGCAACTAAAAGAGCTCTGGATATCACTGACATCTCCATAAATGTGGTGTTTAAGAACTCCAGAATTACCAGTGCCATGTGGACGCTCACAAATAGATGGCCAACACTCTGGCTTCTATGTTACTGACTATCAACCCACCTACAAAACCCACCTACAAGGCACATACCACTGAACCACAGCCAAACCCGTCACCCTTGCTCTACTACAAACACACTAGTTCCTCCTGTCGATATTCATATGCCATAACCCAAATGCATGAGCCTCTGGATGCTGAAGAGGCTCACATTCATGAACGGATGTCCTTCTTTTCGAATCGTCTACAGCAAAAGCGTTTCTATCAGATTACGACAAATAATCAACTCAGATATGACACTGGTCCACGTAGATATTCATATGAGAGGAGAGAGAGGATAGATGGGATGAAAGGGATGATAGGCGAAGCGAAGAATGGTGGAGAGATGATAGGGAGAATAGGGCCCGTGAGGAATGGAGGAGAAATGATCGTGATTATAGGCGTTATGACGATAGGTGAGAGAGACGAGATGACCGGAGGGATTATCGAGATGATCACCGTTATGAAAGGCGTGACAATAGGAGAAATGATGATAACCGACTCTCCCGTTGAGCTGAGAAAAGACCTGAAAGTAGAGATGACAGACCTAGAAATGACGAGCCCAAGTCCTCTGATGAACGAGGGTGTTATAAGTGTGGAAAACCATGTCACTTTTCTTGAGAATGCAAGAATCAATTCGAGCATGACCTGGGCTATCATGAGAGAAAAGTCGAGGTCCTGAAGAAAAGAGCTGATGCTATGGCCTTGGTAGCACAAGAAGACGATGAGGAATATGATGATGAGGACGACAGGGGCCGAAATTGTTATATGGCTGATAGAATCGGGCTTGCTGAGTATGCTACTACTTCTAACTTTGAATCAGACATGCCTTTAGAGGGGGAGAACACGGAAGATCCTACAGCCTGTCTTATGGCCAAGTCCGGGGCATCTGAATGCTCCACATCAGATTCTGAGACAAATGAGGTACATTCCTTTTACATTTATAAGTCTTTAAATGCTAAATTTGTACAAAATAAATGTAAATTGCACACACAAATACTTGAGTTAGAAGCTAAATACAATGTTGAAAAAGGAAAGTGTGTCAAGGCAGAACAACTGGCCAAATCTCTAAAAGAAACATCCGACAAGTATGAAAAGAGTTGGCTAAACGAATATAATTTGGTAAAAACATTTTTACTTGAAAAGGTAATGGCTGAGGATAGGAACACTTCCTTTAAGAATTGTATTGATACAATCACTAAGGAAAGAGTTCTTTGAAGTCAGAACTGGCTGTTCTTACAAAACGCTGAAAGTCCTTAAATGTGGATAACTTAGACAATCAGAGAAAATATAAAATGATTGAAGAAGAGAGAATAGGTTTGTACTCACGGATCAAAACCCTAGATGATGAATTTCTAAAATGCGGTCAGACTGAACAAACTATTCATCTAAATCAACCTAAATAAACTAGGTTTTATGATTCCAAACAAGGAATTGGATATAAAAATCCTATGTTATTGGGAAAAGGCTCGATCAGTTCTACCAATGTTTTATGATAGAAGGTATATGGGACGCGGGTTCAAGACTTCCTTCCTTCACTCGTCGGAAGAAGTCTTGACCCAAGAGGATGAGAAAAGAAGTGAAAATGAGAAAAGACAAATTTCTTTTAAATATAAAAGCTGAACAACAGTTATCCTTTAAGAGTGCCCACTCTAGAGGAGGACTTCTATTCTAGCTATTCGTCAGCTGAAATGAAAGCCAAACATGTTAAACCAATCCTTCATCCTTACCTTCGTACAAAGGTTCTTCAACACAAAATAAATGTTTTAGAAAAGGATTTAAGGACAACACGAGAGAAGGCCCTTGGTTATTAAGAAGCTCTTCTCAAAAGTGAGGAAAATTTGGTAAAACAAAGTTTCAAACAAAGTGTAGAACTAACCATTTTCAAAGAACATTTTGACACTATTTCAGAAAGGCTAAGTTCTTATTTAAAAGATTCAAAAACCTCTCATCCTGCCAAAGTCCCGCATACATCATCAGACAAAGCTAAAGCTAAGAACGAAGTACCAGTAAACATTTTTTAAGGTGAGTGTTCAAAATCTTCAAAAGCTGAGGTTTCAAAGAAGGCTAAGAGTCAATCAAAGTCTTCCAAGAATGTAACATCCGGCACTAAACGAGGTTAGCAATGATGCCCTAATCCACATTTAATAGCCAATTATAGCCTAATCAGTGGTCATTAGAAATTAATCAAGTAATTAACAAGGTTTATAAGAAAATTTAACTCAATTTGAATCAAATTCATCGGTGCAATGAATCGGGAAATCAATTAATCCGATCGATTTACGATATGAGGGATTAATTCAACTAAGTACGTAATTAAATTATGATTAGTAACACTAATCATACACTAATACAATTACTTAACATTAATTATGCAAGACTAAAACAATTCATTAAAACAATGCATTCAAAAGTATTTTTGAATTTACAAGAAAAGGGAAATACAAGAATACACTTTGAAATACATTTATACAAAAAAAAAATAGAAATACATCATAATTATGGCCTTAAGGCCGGCCCTAGGGAGGTACACAACCTCAAATATTTTATTTCATCCACCATGCACCATCTACATCACACACCTCCATTTCTTTTCTCCATACTTTGAAAGATCTTTACTCAACCTTCACATCTATCATCATTTCACCACCTTTATTGGTCTATAAATAGAAGACCAACTTCTTCATTCATTCTTGCACCTTCAAACACCTACAATTCTCTCCTTCTTCTCCTCTCAAATCCGGCCCCAAGGCCAAGTGAAAAACCAAGATTTCAATTTTGGTGTTCTTCAAATATTTCAAGGTATTCCTTGTGCAACTCTTTCAAGATCAAGTATTCTACTCATTTTCATTCTCGTAACACATCAAAGTAAGTAAATTCTAGCTTATTTCATCTTATGTTTATGTTTATATAAGTCTTGCATAATATATATAATCACCAACAACAACAAGTTTCATAAAAACTCAAGTTTATAAGTTTCTAGTTTTTATTTTTAAGTTGTTTCTTTGAATGTGTTTATGAATATATGAACACATTATAAAAGTGTTAATATTATGAAAACATGTGAAATATATGTGTTTTTATAACTATTATGACTTTTATACATGTAGTCTTTGAATAAACAACAAGAATCATAAGTTGTTTTAAGTTTATAAACTACGGATTTTCGGCAGAAAATTTATATCGACTTTGAAAAATCATAACTAATTCATAACTCAACGAAATGAGTTGATTCTTGTCTCAAAAGTTAGATCTATGTCTTAACTATAGATCTGCAATTTTTCACAATTTATTTTGAAGTTTAAGACCTCCAGAAATTATTTGAGAAACCGAAAGTTTGACAGCTCAAAAATGGCCAACATAGCGTTTTTAACGAGATTTTTCACCAACCTAAACAACTCGAAAAATGGCCGTTCTTGATTCTAAAAATCCTTTGTATATAGTAGTTTAATGTCCTAGAAAACCAAAGTCTAAAACATTTTTGAGCTTGGTCAAAAACAGCCTCAAAGTAGGCCGAAAAACCTCCGAAAAAGCTGGAAAATTATATATATATAAACTTGACGTTTTAAGCAAATCTTATTTATAAACTTGTAATGTTGGGTGATTTAAGACATAAAAATCTATAAATATACATATTATCATATATTAGTGATATCCTTATCATCATTTAGGACTCGGTTAAACACATCCGGTTTCATCACCCATCAAACAACGCACTTTTGCATTTTTGCGCGTCGTTTTGCCATCACAAGTTCGGTGAGTCTTCATAGCCCCTATTTTTCACTATCTATTGGGGTGGAAATACATGCACTGTTTTTCATATGGACATCAAAACTGTTTATTTCTTATATGTATTAAATGTTCGGATTCCATCAGCCCTTATATCATGAACCGTTAATTGCATTTATTTGTAAGCGCGAGTATATTGTGGATAGATCTATTGGGAGTCATGTCCCCCATTCGTGTTAGCTCGGTTCGGCTAACAGCGAGTGCATATATATTCAACACACGGTATTACGTATGGGAATACTGCACATGGCAAACTCATTCTAATTAAGCTTCGGTTGCGTGATGGTTTATGTAATACATACACGGAATTTATGATTTTATAAATCCAACTCATCTGATAATGTCCATACAACTGGTCTTTTCGCGTAAACCTATGAGCTCACCAACAATTTTTGTTGACGTATTTTAGCATGTATTTTCAAGTAATTAAGGCAAGTATGCCTTCAGAAGTAACCACTTTCAGGCTTCCGCACTTAAGGAGTCGCATTCTTTTTCAAACCGTCGGAGATTTATTTGCATTATTTTGGATAATTTAATTATGTATTCAAATCTCTGTACCTTGCGAACTACTCTTTATTATTTACGGGTTATGTAAAACGTTTCTACCTTTTAAGGTTATATCGATGTATTTTTGAAAACGTCCATATAGTGGTCGTTCATTATGATTATGTCACGCTTCCGCGACGTCACGCTTCGTTGCCAATCGGGGTAGCGGGGTGTGACAGATTGGTATCAGAGCCATAGTTATAGTGAACTAGGTTGCATTAGTACCCTAGACTATAACTGCACATAAGATTTACTGATTTTAGAAATATTTTGTAACTTGTAACTAACTGAAAGACTATGCATGGACCTTGATAGCAGAAAACATGTCTCACCANGTGACAGATTGGTATCAGAGCCATAGTTATAGTGAACTAGGTTGCATTAGTACCTAGACTATAACTGTTACAAAAACTAAACTTTCTTCAAGAACTGTGAACACATATATGGACCCTGATGACAATAACATATCGAAATTCACCCCTAGGGAAAGGGTGTGACTAGCACAACGGGAGTCTATCTCGGTACCTGCCATCAGCCAAGCCCGCCGCAGTAGTAACGGGCAAGCATAGGACAGTGGGGATGGATGCCTCACACTCTCCAAGAGTGGAGAAACGAAGAGGGGATCCAAATCCAGTTTGAAGTCAGAACACCATCTTCCTCTCAAGTGCCGACACTTACCCAGAAACCTACGTAACAAACAATGTCTCTGTTGGTGGCAAGGGCCGCCAGACCTGACCTCCAATTTCGACAAAATCCACCAAGAGGTCAGTGAGATCTTTGCAAGGATTAAGCAGGAGGCAATGCAAACCACCAATAAACTTTAGGCCAACCAGAATAAACAGGCGATTCAACCAGACGGAATCAACAAATTGTGACAACGCCTAGCGGAGCACAAAACCCGCAATGCAGAACTAACCTAACGACTTAACACTCTGGAGTACGAGGAAACCCCAGAGGCATCTCATACCTAGTACCCTTCTACCATTTTATAGTATTTATCTAGGCTTTACTATCTGATATATCTTAGGGTAAATAAGGCATAAGAATTTATCAAAAATTTTTTTTGACCATATCACATACAAAGATTAAGTATCAAGAACTTTTATGAGGAATTAAGTTTTAACTACAACTCTGCGTAGGAATAGATAAAGCTGTGACTATCTGCCTAAGAAATTTCAAACCCGTAGACTTATCCTCTTACCCCATTAGATACCACTTATGCATTTCTACTATTTGATACTGGTGAGGAGCTTTATATCCACTAAGTTCACGAAGCTGATAAATTCCATTAAGTGCTACTTATGCTATTGAGGTTGATGACAGTGAGACGCTTAAGACAAATAATATAAGTCGAGGATGCTCCTTAGAATTAGTAGGCCGACTCTTTGAAACAGACATGATACCCATCAAACTGGGAAGTGTTTACGTGGTCATAGGCATGGATTGGCTATCGAAAATCGTGAGGAAATAGTATGCACCAAGAACATAGTTCATATACCTTTAGCCAATAAGAAGGTCCTTAGCGTCCAACGCAAAGCAAGAAATACCAAAGTAAGCATCATCTCTAGCATTAGGACCCTGAAGTGTTGATAGAGAGGGAGCCAAAGGGAAAGCGGCTCGAAAATATTCTTATTATTTATGGTTACCCCAAAGTTTTTCCAGAACACTTACCTGAACTCCCAACATCGAGGCAAGTCAAATTCAAAAATAGGCCTAGTATCAGGTGTGGTACCAGTGGCTCGAGCACCATGCCGATTAGCCCCATCAATAGTGTAATCAATAGTGTAAGAATCGTCCAACCAACTATAGGAGCTCTTAGATAAAGGGCCTATCAAACCGAGTTCCTGGCTTTTGAGGAGCTCCAGTTTTGTTCATAATGGAGAAGGATGGAACTTTCGGGATGTGCATCAATTACCGAGAAATTAAATAAGCTAAAAGAACCAATACCCACTTCCAAGGATCAATGACTTGTTTGACAAAACTCCAAGAATTAAGCTTCTATTCGAAGATCGTCCTTAGGTCTGGTTATCATCAGGTTAGAGTTCACAAGAAAGATATTCCAAAGACAGCTTTCAGATTCCGTTTCGGTCATCATAAATTCCTATTAATGCCGTTTGGATTAACCAGTGTCCCCACCGGTACTCATGGACCTCATCGGGTGTGCAAACCTTATTTAGACAAATTCGTGATTGTATTCATGAATGACTTTTAATCTACTCACGAAACGAGAAGGAGCATGAGCAACATTTAAGACTGATTCTGGAATTATCGGAGAAAGAACAACTATATGCTAAGCTTTCTAAATTTGACTTTTGGTTAGGAGAGGTGAAATCCCCCGGTCACGTGAACAATAGTAAAGGAATCCAAGTCGACCCCGCAAAGATCAAGGCTATCAGGAATTGGTCAACTCTTAGAACCCCCATAGAGATACGACAGTCCTTAAGACTTGCCACTTATTATAAGCAATTTTCTCAAAGACCACCAGAACTCTAACAAAACTGACCCGAAAAGACATTAAGTATGATTGGAGTAAGGATCAGGAGACATCATTCCAGTTATTAAAGCACAAACTGTGCAGCGTGCCTATTTTGTCCATACTTAAGAGGAACGAGAAATTTATAGATTACTGTGACGCTTCACACAATGGGCTTATATAGAAAAATAGGGACATAGCTTATACTTTATGAAAACTTAAGGTTCACTAGGTGATTTACACAACACATGATCTGGATCTTGAAGCAGTAGTCTTAATCCTTGGAGACAATAGTTGTACGGTATGAAGTGTATTGTATTCACAGACCATAAGAGCCTCCAACACATCTTGAACCAGAAAGAGTCGAATACGAAGTAGTACCGTTGGATGGAACTAATATGTAATGGCAACCGTGAAAATTCGTTATCACCTGAGGAAAACTAAGGAGCTAAGCCGTTAAGAGTACAAGTGGATAAATAGTTTAGAATAAGGGCTAATAAAAATCGATAATTCATGAATAGAATCTGATTACTCTGTTTGGTGGAATAAGAAAGCTGGCTATGGATGAAGGACACAAATTAAGATATGTCGTTCACCCCGGATCCAATAAAATGTATCATGACCTTAAGAAACTATACGGGTGGCCTATCATGAAGAATGACTTGCCAAATCGGTCAGAAAATTCCTAACACGCTCCAAAGTTAAGATAAACCATCAGAAACCATTTGGGTAATAGTCGACAACCTAACAAAATCCGCGCGTTCCTACCAATCAAGAAGAACATCAGGATGAATAAGCTAGTCCAAACGTACCTCAAGGAAGTCGTCTCCGGACACGGAGTGCCTATTATAATCATTTTGATATGGATAGCAGATCTACAGCTAAGCTTTTGGCAATTATTATAGCCAACTGTGGATAAAAACCTGGACCTGAGTACCACATATCACTCTCAGACCAATGGTCAGAATAATAGAACGATCCAAACCCTAGAACGTACATTAAGAGCCTGTGTAATGGATACTTATTTGCCTTAGTGGAATTATCGTACTACAATAGCTATCACTCAAGTACTAAAGCTGCTCCGTTTGAGGCCCTCTACGGGCAAAAGTGTCGATCACCAATTTATTGGGAAGAAGTGGGAAACGGCCAAATCATTGGCGTTAAGATCATTCACAAAATTACCGAAAGGATAGTACGATTGCGGAACTGACTAAAAGTTGCCCGCAATTGTCAGAAAGTTATGCAGATGTAGGAAGAAAATCCCTTGAATTCTAATTAGGAGAACGAGTACCAATGAAACTCTCGCCTTGGAAGGGCGTAATCCGTTTTGGGAAACGAGGAAAACTCAATCCTCGTTATATCGGACCATTCAAGATCACCAAAAGAATTGGCCCGGTAGCTTACCGACTCGACCTGCCCCCAGAGCTTAATAACGTTCATAATACCTTCCACGTGTCCAATCTTAAGAAGTGTCTGGCTGATGAATCACTCGTTATACCCATGGACGAGCTGGAGTTAGACGATAAGTTGAACTTCATTGAGAACCTGTAGAAATAATGGACCGCGAAGTCAAGAAACTAAAGCACAGCCGGATCCCGATAATAAAAGTCAGATGGAACTCTAAGCGAGGTCCTGAGTTTACGTGGGAACGCGAGGATCAGTTCCGAGAAAAATACCCACACCTGTTCTCAAGTACTCAAGAAGTGGAGAACACGAGCTAATTTCGGGACGAAATTCCCTTAACAGGGGGAGACTGTAACATCCGGCACTAAACCATGATAGCAACAATGACCTAATATGTATTTAATAGTCAATTATAGCCTAATCAGTGGTCATTAGAAATTAATCAAGTGATTAACAAGGTTTATTAGAAAATTCAACTCAATTAGAATCAAATTCATCGGTGCGATGAATCGGGAAATCAATTAATCCGATCAATTTACGATATGAGGGATTAATTCAACTAAGTACATAATTAAATTATGATTAGTGACACTAATCATACACTAATACAATTACTTAACTTAATTATGCAAGACTAAAACAATTCATTAAAACAATGCATTCAAAAGTATTTATGAATTTACAAGAAAAGGGAAATACAAGAATACATTCTAAATACTTTTATACAAAAAAAATATATAATAACATGAAAATAATCCATAAAAATCTGGTCATAGGGTAGTACTACCCAAGATTTGATTTCAATTTTTTAATTCCCAACTCCATAACCTTTCATAATCAAATCTTTCACACCCCATTCTCCTTTCATTTCAACATGATCTTACACTCCACCTCAATTTGAAAGACCAAGACTTTGCCTATAAATATAGGGCTTCCTTTTCATTATTTTCACACCAAAATATCTCTTTCTCTCCTCTCAAAACCGGATCCAACACACACACACACTACAAACCTTTTCATTCAAGTGTTCTTGGTGAAATTCAAGTGTTCTTGGTGAACTTCTAGTGTTCTTGGTTCAAATCTTGCAAGAGTTCCAAGTTCTTCTCAATTTCATACTCCAAATACATCAAAGTAAGTAAATACTAACTTATTTCATCATATATTTAAGTTTATATAAGTCTTGCATAATATATATAATCACCTACAACAACAAGTTTCATAAAAACTCAAGTTTATAAGTTTCTAGTTGTTATTTTTAAGTTGTTTCTTTAAATGTGTTTATGAATATATGAACACATTATAAGCATGTTAATATTATGAAAACATGTGTTATATATGTGGTTTTATAACTATTATGGCTTTTAAACAAGTTGTCTTTAAATAAACAACAAGAATCATAAGTTGTTTTAAATTTATAAACTACGGAATTTCGGCAGAATATTTGTATCGACTTTGAAAAATCATAACTAATTCATAACTCAACGAAATGAGTTGATTCTTGTCTCAAAAGTTAGATCTATGTCTTAACTATAGATCTGAAATTTTTCATAATTTATTTTGAAGTTTAAGACCTCCAGAAATTATTTGAGAAACCGAAAGTTTGACAGCTCAAAAATGGCCAACATAGCGTTTTTAACGAGATTTTTCACCAACCTAAACAACTCGAAAAATGGCCGTTCTTGATTCTAAAAATCCTTTGTATATAGTAGTTTAATGTCCTAGAAAACCAAAGTCTAAAACATTTTGGAGCTTGGTCAAAAACAGCCTCAAAGTAGGCCGAAAAACCTCGAAAAAGCTGGAAAATTATATATATATAAACTTGACGTTTTAAGCAAATCTTATTTATAAACTTGTAATGTTGGGTGATTTAAGACATAAAAATCTATAAATATACATATTATCATATATTAGTGATATTAAGTCCTTATCATCATTTAGGACTCGGTTAAACACCTCCGGTTTCATCACCCATCAAACAACGCACTTTTGCATTTTTGCGCGTCGTTTTGCCATCACAAGTTCGGTGAGTCTTCATAGCCCCTATTTTTCACTATCTATTGGGGTGGAAATACATGCACTGTTTTTCATATGGACATCAAAACTGTTTATTTCTTATATGTATTACATGTTCGGATTCCATCAGCCCTTATATCATGAACCGTTAATTGCATTTATTTGTAAGCGCGAGTATATTGTGGATAGATCTATTGGGAGTCATGTCCCCCATTCGTGTTAGCTCGGTTCGGCTAACAGCGAGTGCATATATATTCAACACACGGTATTACGTATGGGAATACTGCACAGGGCAAACTCATTCTAATTAAGCTTCGGTTGCATGATGGTTTATGTAATACATACACGGAATTTATGATTTTATAAATTCAACTCATCTGATAATGTCCATACAACTGGTCTTTTCGCGTAAACCTATGAGCTCACCAACAATTTTTGTTGACGTATTTTAGTATGTATTTTCAGGTAATTAAGGCAAGTGTGCCTTCGGATACACCAACTTTCAAGCTTCCGCATTTCATGGAGTCGCATGCATATTTCGAAAACTAACGGAGATTTGACTGCATTATTTTTGGACGCATAAATTATGTTTCAGAATCTCTGTATTACGCGAACTTCATTCCTTTCATTTTGTAAAACATTAATACATTTTTAAATTTTAATGTCGTAATATTTCGAAAACGTCCATATAGTGGTCGTTCGTTATAATTATGGTTACGCTTCCGCACTCGTCACGTCTCGCTGCCAACCAAGGTAGCAGGGTGTGACAATTGTGGACTCAGTATGGAGTGGAGAGGGCTCCTGTCTTTCAATATTCTCAGCCTGTTGTGAGGCTGGAATAGTTGAGGTGGCTATCTCCATTTGTACAACTGGCTCCTGTTGGGAGGAACCAGAGGGTTTAGGCTGACTCTGGGTGGACTCAGGTTGGAGTAAAGCAGGCTCCAATTGTGCTGAACCTTCTCCCAAAATAGGAGAGGCAGCAGGGGTGGCTTCTTTTACAACTGAACCCTGTTGAGAGGGAACAGAGGAGCTGGTTGTTTGGGCTGTTGTCTTTTTGGCTAGAGATTCGCATTGGTATTGGAGGGATGAAGTAGGTGATGTTGGAGAGGAGATGAGAGGTTCAGACTGGACAGGTTTAGAGACTGGGTCAGAAACAGGTGGGTTGACCTGTTCCATGGTCTCAGGTGCCACAAAGACACCAGCCACAGAGGCTTCAGATTCAACGAATGAACCAGGGTGAGGAGCCTGCTCCCCCTCAGCCACAGAGGCTAAGGGAGCAGACTCTGACTGAGCTGTTTTGGCCTTCTTGTGGACAGGCCCAGCTTCAGTGGTTGCCATGGTCCTTTTAACAAGTTTGGACCTGGCTTTGGATTTTCTCTTGGGAGCAGCTTCTGAATTCACCTTCTCATCAGAGGGTCCTTCCACCAATCCTAACAACCTCCTCATTGGTGTTGACAGAGGAGGCTCATTGGGAAGAACAACAGTGTAGAAAACTATATTCCCTATTACAGGGAAGGCAGCAGTATGAGGTAAAGGCTGAGAGTTGTACAAGTTCTCATAATAAATGTGCCTGAATATGAGGCTCAGAAATCTAGGGTATCGAACAGCAGCTGGTCTTGGCTCCTGCTGCACCAGATTCCTCAAGTTCAGGAAGATCCACTTAGCCATGTCCATTGTAGTCCCATCCACCAGCTGTAGGACTATTTTGATTTCATCACGGCTCAGTTGGTCAAATGAACCAACTTTGCTACTGAAGCATATCACCACTGAGGCAAAGAGGAAACTATAGGTAGGAGACAGATCCTTCCTGTACAGCGTAGCTCAAATTTTGGGTTCTGCTACACCACAGAAGCATAGCAAATTTCCCATTTGTTCATTTTCAGGCTGAGGCATGTCATATGAATCAGCAATGGGCAAATGAAGAACCTCCCTGAGAAGATCAGCCATAATCTCAATGGTCTGAGTCCCATTGAGAATAGTTCCCTTGATGACTTTGGTATTGGGGTTGTAGGCACAAGTGTACCAAAACTCATATACCATCTCCGGGTACAGGACACCAGGAGTAGCAGTCATGACGTAGTTCAACGGATGAACTGACAAAAACTCCACCATTTGGTCATAACCTTTTCCCACATAGTTTTTGGGGATTGTGAGGTTGGCAATGTAGTTAGTGGGTTTGATGGTTAGCATTGTGGTGATTGATGAGTGTTTCTGTACATCATCACCAACAAATACTGGTAGAAAGGGGTTGTTTCTGTGAGCCATTTTGAAAGTAGTGAGAGTAGCAGAAGCACAAGACACTTAGTCGATTTTTAGGGTTCTTAGGAGTTTTATGGTAGTAGTGAAGAAGACGAAGATGAAACAGTATGAGGTATTTATAGGATTTGAATGTGAGTGGGTATGAGAGAGAAATATTTGGGCGGTTGATTTGAAAAGGTCGTTAACGGAAAACGGAACGGTTGTCCATGTCAAACCGTTTGTCAGACCACTTGAGCCCTTTTTTATCACTAACACACGTAACCCACATTATCCACAGTAATTAAGTTAAATAAAAACATAAATTAAGTAACTTCATTGTAAAGAAAGGTAATTAAAAACTGTTGGTATAAGCTGTTGGTCAAACCTGTGATGAGTAAGGTCATCACAGGCTGTTCATTTTTCAAGTTGTTCACTCTTCACGCTGTGCATTCAACCTCTGTTCTAATTTAAGATCAGGTTGTGTTCAATAGCTGAACAGGTTACAAGACAATGGCTTGTACATCAGTGTGAAGGAATGAGCAGGGTGAACAATGGACCATCAGAGCAGGCTGGACTAGTAAACTGTTTTTGTTCAGCCTGTTGTATGTTCAAGCTGTTCAAGGATTTCAGAAAAATGGCTAAGTACAGAACATGTATAGCCTGTTCTGTCTAAGCTGTTCTGAGAAACTTGAGCAGTGTGAGACGTACAAGGTCTTAAACCTTTGAGGACAATTAGTCACTTTTGTTTAACATGCCCAGCTTGTTGACAAGGTAATTAAACCTTGTTTCATCAAGAGGTTTGGTGAAAATGTCTGCAAGCTGTTCATTTGTGGAAATAAAGCTTACCTCCACATTACCTTTCTGAATGTGATCCCTGATGAAGTAATGTCTGACCTCAATATGCTTTGTTCTTGAATGAAATACTGGATTGTTGGAAATGGCTATGGCACTTGTGTTATCACACAGAATAGGAATTTTCCTATACACAAGCCCATAGTCTTCAAGCTGATGCTGCATCCACAGAATCTGCCCACAGCAGCTTCCAGCAGCAATGTACTCTGCTTCAGCAGTAGAAGTAGACATTGAGTTCTGCTTCTTGCTACACCAACTTATCAACCTACCACCAAGGAGTTGACACCCACCTGTTGTGCTTTTCCTATCTAGCCTGCAGCCTACAAAATCAGAATCTGAATAACCTGTTAGTTCCAGGCTTGAGTCTTTGGGATACCAAAGACCCAACCTGGTGTACTTTCAGGTATCTGAAGATTCTTTTAACAGCAGCTAGATGAGATTCCTTTGGATCAGCTTGGAACCTAGCACACAAACAGGTGGCAAACATAATATCAGGTCTACTAGTAGTTAAGTATAGCAAGCTCCCAATCATACCTCTGTAAGCTGTTACTGAAACAGCTTTGCCACTGGCATCAGCATCCAATTTTACATTGGTTGCCATTGGGGTTTTAATAGGAGAACTTTGATCAAATTTAAACTTTTTCAATAGATCTAAAGTATACTTTCTTTGATTTATAAAAATTCCAGTTGAGGTTTGTTTAACCTGTAATCCTAAAAAGAAAGTAAGTTCTCCCATCATACTCATTTCATATTTGGATTTCATGAGTAATGAAAAATTCTTGCATAAATGCTCATTGGTAGAACCAAATATTATATCATCCACATAAATTTGAACAAGCATAATATCAGATTTCACCTTCTTTATGAATAGTGTGGTATCCACTTTACCTCTGGAATACCCATTGCTCATAAGGAATTCAGTAAGAGTGTCATACCAGGCTCTAGGGGCTTGTTTGAGACCATAGAGAGCTTTGTCCAACTTATAGACAAAACCTGGATGTTGTTCATTTTCAAAACCTGGAGGCTGTTTGACATAGACTTCTTCTTGCAGTTTCCCATTCAAAAATGCACTCTTCACATCCATTTGAAATACCTTAATGCTCTTATGAGCAACATAGGCTAGATACAAACGAATTTCTTCTAGCCTGGCCACAGGAGCAAATGTCTCGTCATAGTCAATTCCTTCCTCCTGTCTATAACCCTCAGCAACCAGTCTTGCCTTATTTCTAATGAGATGACCTTGCTCATCCATTTTATTCCTGAAAACCCATTTAGTGCCAATTAGCTTTTACCTTTAGGAGCAGGGACCAGCTTCCATACCTTGTTTCTTTCGAACTGATTGAGTTCTTCTTGCATGGCAGTGATCCAATTGGCATCTTTTAGTGCTTCATCCACCTTCTTTGGCTCAATTAGTGAAACAAAACTAGAGAACATACAGAAGTTCCCTAAGCTGTCCCACCTTGTTTGTACCCCTTTGCTAATGTCACCAATTATTTGAACATTGGGGTGACATCTGATCCACTTAGGATCATTTTTCAATGTGGATTCTCCTGAGTTATCAGTAGCTTCAGCAGGTCCTGTTGAATAGGTCTCAAGATTTTCAGACACACTGTTGTCTTGAGCCTGTTCACTTGTTGAGTGAACAAATCACCCATCTGACTTACAGGTTGTCTCACGCTGGCCACAAAGGCTGCACCTTTCTTAGACATTTCCAAGGCATTTCTCTTTTGTTGCCTTGACTGCTCATCTTTCAGCAAGGATCCATACAGATTAACAAGATCCATACTTCTGATGGTACCTGAATTTCTTAAGATTGTAGAAAAATAATTCCATTCTTCAGGTAGAATGTCTAAAAATTTGTTCACCAGAGTCAGGCTGTCTTTGCTGATCCCAACAGCTTTGAGATCATTAACAAGAGCAGTAAACCTGGTGTAGGTTTCAGTGAGAGTCTCCTTTGGTTTTGCAAAGAAAAGTTCATACTGTCTAACAGGATTGTTAATCCTGTTATCCAGTGTGATTGTGGGTCCATCATAGACGGTACACAAAGTATCCCACATCTCTTTTGCAGTCTTCATTTTCTCAACCTGTTTGAACACATCATCAGGCAGAGAGATGACCAGGTTATTTCTGGCCTTTGTATCAAGGGCCACCAACCTTTTGTCTTCATCAGACCATTGAGCTTTTGCTTTCTCAAACATTCTAATTTCAGAAGCATCTGCTTCAACAGCAGGAGTTATAGTTGTAACAGAGGTTGGCACATTGGGACCCTCCATCACAATCTCTGGTAGTTGTACATCGAGATTCTCTAAGTAGAGCATCATTCTGCACTTCCAACCAGAAAAGTTCTGATGATTGAACTTTGGAGGTTTGCCCATTGAGCCATTGTCATAGTATGAGGAACTTGCAGCAATGTTGTCCATGGAAACTTTGGGAGAATGAGAGATCTAGAATGACACACACTCTAAACAGCTCTGATACCAGTTGTAGGTCCCAAAAGATATCCCAAGTATATAGCCTTAAGCTGCAGAGGGGGGGGGGGGGTGAATACAGCTATTTAAAAACTACACTTGTTTTTCTCAATGTTTGTATGTATTATCAACAATGTTAATTACAAACGAGCTTGAATGCGGAATGGTTCAAGCTGAGATGACAGATACAACAGTATGATTACTAGTCTAAGACAGACTCAAACTAGTTACAATGAACACACTCACTAAGAATCACTCACTGTGTTTACAAGACTCAGAGGAACAGCTTGAACAAGAACAGCTTAGACACCAAGAACTGTTTTATTCAAGTAGACTTGCATGCATGAAAGACACACTTGAATGCACGTTCACTCTTGGATTCAACACTTAGGTTTTTCTGCTTATTCTTTCAATCCTTGGAAGATTCTTTTTATGCTCAATCAGAGGATCAAAGTGAAGCTTCTTCATTGGACGAAAGGAAAAAGGGAAAGTCTTGTTGAAAAGACAACATAAGCTTTTTCTGCACATTCTGAAAAGCATACATGCTTTTATACAGCAAAACTTTTGTCTTTTCACTTTGTCTACTGTTGCATTGCCTTTAACCAAATAAGGAATGTCAACTTTCTGTCTTTCTTCCTTTGTAAAGGCCTATTTTGACGTAAGAAAAGGTCTGTCACCCTTTTTCAAATATCCTTTTTTCTTCATGTAACAGAACAGCTTGGGCAGGCTGAGCAGTTCTGATTTCCACTTTGTCTTCGACTTTGTAAACTGATCTTGTAGTCAAAAACAATACATGAGGACTTTGAAACACATTCCATAAAGTGTTTAGCCTGTTCACAAAGAACATGTTCTGTTCACAAAGAACAGAACACTTGTAAACTGCCCAAGCTGCTCACCAGTGTAGAGCAGCGTAGACAGTTTATGTCCAGCCTGTTCAGCTGACTGAACAGGTTGGGCAAACTGTTTCTGTTGCAACACATGCAACATGTAGAACAGCTTTGGGCTGATATTGCAAATCATTTTCAGGTCTTAATAAGACATATAACAGACCTTAAATTCAACCTTCAAATGCATCAACAGGTTTGGTTTAGAATCTCCCCCTCAGATGCAGAACAGGTTTGACTGAGGCCTTTTTGTGCCTAACAATTATAAATCAAACATGTTTGATACTCTTAAAAGGTATAATTTAAGGGCTGTTAATGCCTTATTGAAACCTGATAAGTAATTTTCAATATTACTCAAAGCTGCTAACCGTGTTACATTAGTTGTAACTTAGGAAGATTGCCCAAGCTGTCCTATTTAATTGAACAGGTTGGACATAAACTGTCTACGCTGGTCATGTCAGTTGAGCAGCTTGCACCAAAACTAAGTGTTTTGTTCTTTGTGAACAGAACCTGCTCTTTGTGAACAGATTATACACTCTATGGAATTTGTTTCCATGTCATCATGTATTTTCTTGGATGAAAAGATCAGTTTGCAAGTCAAAGACAAAGTGAAAAATCAGAAGCTGCTTACATTGCCCAAGTTGTTCTGATACATGAAGACAAAGTGCATATTTGAAATGGGTGACAAATCATTTCTTATATCAAAATGGCTATACAAGAAGAGGAAAGGATTAAAGTTGACGTTCCTCTTTAAGATAAAGCAATCTGCAATAGAGACAAAAAGGAAAAGACAAAGATTCTGCTACACAGGGACAAATGTTGTTTTTTCAGAATGTGCAGACAAGCAGTTTTGTCTTTTTTGAAAGGCACGTCACTATCTCTGCATCCAATGAGGAAGTTTCACCAGTATTCTCAGAGAGAGTATAAAATGAAGCTTCTAAGGAATGTGAGATAACTAAGAGAGAGATATCCAAACCGTGCAAATAATTGTGTTTTCATGCATGCAAAGTCTGCTTAGATAAGAATAGTTGAGTGTGTCCAAGCTGTTCTTGTTCAAGCTGTCTATTTGTCTTGTAAATTCAGTGAGTCCATCTTAGTGACTGAGTTCATTTTATCTAGTCTAAGTTTGTCTTAGATAAGTAGTCTATCTATTGTTTCTGTCATTTCAGCTTGAACCATTCCGCAGTTCAAGCTTGTTTGTAATTAACACTTGTTGATATATAAATACAAACATTAAGAAAGTATGTTAAAATTTTAAATAGCTGTATTTACCCCGTCTCTAAAGCTTACAGCAACATACTAGGGAAACCTTTTGGGACCTACAACTGGTATCAGAGTAGTTTAGAGTGTGTGTTAACTCTACATCTCTGACATCTCCCTATTTCCCTCCATGGACAACAATTCTGCCAACTCCTCCTCTTACTATAATAATGGGTCAATGGCAAAACCTCCCAAGTTCAATCATCAGAACTTCTCTGGCTGGAAGTGAAGAATGATGCTCTGTTTACAGAATCTGGATGTACAACTACCAGAGATAGTGATGGAAGGTCCCTATGTGCCAACCTCTGTCACTACTATAACCCCTACTGCTGAAGGATCTGTTCCTGAAATCAAGACCATTGCAAAGGCAAAAGCTCAATGATCTGATGAAGACAAACGTCTGGTTCCCCTTCATGCAAAGGCCAGCAACAACCTTGTCATCTGTCTACATGATGATGTGTTCAAACAGGTTGAGAAGATGAAAACTGCAAAGGAAATGTGGGATACTCTGTGTACTGTATATGCTGGCCCCACTATCACATTGGATTACAGGATCGATAATCTTGTTAGACAATATGAACTATTCTTTGAAAAGCCAAAGGAGACTCTCACTGAAACCTATACCAGGTTCACTGCTTTGAATAATGACCTCAAAGCTGTTGGGATCACTAAAGACAGTTTAACTCTGGTGAACCAGTTTTTGGACACACTGCCTGAGGAATGGAATTACTTCTCTACTATCGTCCGAAACCCAGGCACCATCAGAGGCATGGATCTGGTAAATGTTTATGGATCCTTGCTAAACGATGAACAATCAAGGAAATAGAAAAGAAATGCCTTATAGATGTCCAAAACTGGTGCTGCCTTAGTGGCCAGCGTGAGACAACCTGCTGGTCAGGTGTGTGCTGTGTTCAGACAAGCTGATCAACAGGCTGATGATGAAATGGCGGAAATGTCTAAGTAAGATGACTCTGAAGACCTTACTGAGCTTGATGATGAGCAAATGATTGCTATGCTTGTCACAAAATTCAATAAGAAGAGGTTTGGTGGAAAGATGCTGCAAAATAAATCAGGTGTCATAAAAAGAAGGCATTTGACAAAAGTATGACAGAGTGCTTTAAATGTGTTAAAACAGGCCATATAGCAGATGCATGTGTGTCTAAAGTTGTTGGCTCTTCCTCCAAACGATACAAGACAAATAGAGATGATGGGTACAGGGGTAAGTACCTATTGGCCCTGGCAAAGCTGTAGAAGTTATAAGACTATATGGCTTCTAACAAGTAGAAGGGACTTATTGCCGAAACCTGTGACTGGGATGAATCTTGTTCATCATCTGATGAAGAAGACAACAACTGCCTGATGGCCAATACTGATGTCCCCTCAACAAGCAACTTCAAATAGGACCTGGCTGAAGCTGAAGCTTTCAGCACCTTAGAGAACTGGAATCTCACTATGATGTATAAGGTACAAAAATTTAAGGATTACAACTCTGAAGAAAAAGTTAAAGTGTTTCACTATTTACTTGTTGATTTAAAAAGCTGCTGTTGAGAAGCATGATGCTTTGAAGTCTGAAATCTCTAAGTTAAAATCTGATCTTGAAATAAAAACTAATTAACTGAACAGATTTCATGAGTTGAAAACTGAATTTGATGAAGTAAAACACATCAACGTCATTTTGTTAGAAGAAAAGAGAGAAATAAACTCACAGCATGCTAAGCTTCAAAAGATTGTTGACTCTTGGTACCATTCAACTAAGAGAGCCAGTCAATGTATCAATCAGCAGATTCATGCTTAAATCCAAGCCTATCTTGGAGGAGATCTTGATACAGCAGCTTCTATTGTTGAGATTAATAATCTAGAAAAAGCCTATCCACTCTTGGTGAGTTTCCAAGTACTTTTATCCAAAAAGTAAATGGAAAGCTAGTCCCAACAAAAAGGTTTGTCAGGCCTCAAAACACTGACAGTTTATGTGAAGGAGCTACAAAGACTGATGATGGAATGTGTTCTCCATCAAATCAGCCTGCTAAGTGTGTAGCTAGTTCACATAGACAAAAGAAGGGAAAACAAGTTAAAACTGCAGCTTTGGGCACTAAACCTGTCAACCAGACAGGTTCTGGATCTAAAGCTGTTGGGAAGAAACCTGTTAACCCTTTTGATGCTGAACATTTTGAGAAAAAGTTTTCAAAAGGAAAGCAGCCTTCAACAGGGGTAAGTCTCATCTTGGAAGAAAATCTGCTGTGATTTCAAATAAATTTTTAAATCATAGCGGAAAACTAGTTATAATTGAAGTAAAATCTTTTGCTAAAACTAGAAGTAATGACCATGTTGATAGGCAACAGTCATCACATCTCAATAAAGGCAAAGGTAAAGCCATTGCTCAACCTGAGAAAGCCGGGAATAAGTTTCCCAAACCTGTGGAAGGACAAAAGACAATCAAACTACCAGTGTTTGATCTCTACCTATCCAAAAAGAGGAAAGAGGACACAGGCAAAGCTGTCGCTATTGTACCTTCCACCCAAGCGGTTGGTTCTTCTAAAACTAGTGAAACATTGTTACAACCTGTTGAGAAAAGCAACAAAGATAAACCAGAATGTGTTTCTAGGAGTGCTTCTTCCAAAAAGTCTAAAAAGAGAAAATGTTACAAACGTGGAAAGAAGAATCATATGGCCAAAGACTGTATAGAAAGTGAGGACATAAGGCTTGCTAACACTGCTAGTTCCAACATTGCAAAAACCAACAGTGTTGGAAGTAACATTGTCAAGAGGAGAGTATCACAGTTAAAACAGTCCAAATTGGGACTACTAGTGTAGATTTCAGTGGTCCATCAATAAATGTTGATGAAGAAGGAGAACTCATCCTTATGATGAGTTCCCCTAAAACTAATATTTTCCAATGACACTCTGTAGGTTAAACAACCAACCCAGGTTTGGTACTTAGACAGTGGCTGCTCAGGCCACATGACAGGTTGGAAAGATTTGTTGAGTAATCTCAAGCCTGAAAAGGGCCCAAAAGTCACCTTTGATGACAATGTTAAGGGATCCACAGAAGAATATGGAACCCTTCAAGCTAGTGCCGCAATATTCAACCGAGTAGCCCATGTTTCTGGGCTGAAACATAATCTCGTTAGCATTAGTCACATTTGTGCTGCTGGCTACAAGGTTAATTATGATGAGCACCTAGGATACATACTAGATCCATAAGGCAAAGTTGTGCTATGTGCACAAAGAAAGAAAGGTGTATTTGTTATAGATATGAACTCTGCTGATCCATCAACTGAAACCTGTTTCATCTCAAGTAGCAATGCAGACCGCAATTGGTTATGGCACAAAAGGCTGTCACACCTGAACTTCAACAATATTAACAAACTCTGTAAGAAGGAGTTTGTAACAAGTTTGCCTTCTATAACTTATGTTATGGATAAACTCTGCACTGCCTATGAGAAGGGTAATCAAAGGAAAACATCTTTCAATCCAAACATAATTTCTCTATTGGTACACCTCTCTTAATAATCCATATGGACTTGTTTAGACATGTCAGTGTCCCAATTCTAGGAGATAGAAGATTCAATTTAGTAATGGTTGATGAGTTCTCAAGGTTACATGGGTGATCTTCTTAAAGACCAAAGGAGAGGCTGCCAAAGAAATTATTAGATTTATCAAGAAGATGGAAGTTCTGAACTCTGCCCAAGTCAAGCAGGTTAGAAGTGATCATAGTACTGAATTCAAAAACACTACTCCTGAGGACTTTTGTGAGGAAATAGGGATCTCTCAAAACTTTTCAGCTGTAAGGACTCCACAACAAAATGGAGTTACTGAAAGGAGGAATAGAATTCTCATTGAAACTTCTAGAACCATGTTGTGTGCATCAGGTTTGCCTTCATCATTCTAGGCCGAAGCTGTAAATACTGCATGCTTCACTCAAAACAGATCCTTAGTGGTGAAAAGGTTCAATAAGACTCCTTATGAATTACTCAAAGGGAGAAAGCCAAATATAAGTTATTTCCATGTGTTTGGATGTCTTTGTTTCATCCTGAATCAAAGGGCCCAGCTGGCCAAATTTGAACCAAAGCTGATGAAGGTGTCTTTGTTGGATACTAAGTTGTTTCTAAAGCCTACAAAGTATACAATTACAAAAAATAGGTGATAGATGAATCTATCAATGTCACCTTTGAGGAGTCTAAGAATGCTTCCACCAAAGCTGTTCCTGAATCAGTTTCAGGAGAGTTCACCTTTGATGATCATATGCATTCCATTGATGAAGAAAAGGACTCAAAAGCTTCCACTTCATCTATAGTGGAACATGTTAACCACAATGGGCATGATGATGATTATGTTAGTACACCCTGTGTGAATAAGTGCACTGATATAGTAAATGCATCATGTCCAGAACCAATTAATGCTGATTTTCCTGAATCCTCTGCTGATGTGTTCAACAATAATGATTCATTTTAAATGGGTGAACAGGCTCAAGACATCAGTGTGCCCGAAAATCTTGAAAGTTGTTCTACAAGACCTGATGAAAATGAAACGGATACAGGAGAATCTTCATTAAAACATGATCCTAGGTGGATCAGGTGTCACCCCAATGATCAAATAATTGGTGACATTAACTAAGGGGTACAAACAAGATGGGACAGCTTAGGAAACTTTTGTATTTTTTCTAGCTTTGTGTCCCTGATTGAGCCAAAGAAAGTAGATGATGCACTTAAAGATGCCAATTCGATCATTGCCATGGAGAAAGAGCTCAATCAATTTGAGAGAAACAAAGTATGTAAGTTGGTCCCTGTTCCTAAAGGTAAAACAACAATTGGCACCAAGTGGGTTTTCAGAAATAAAATGGACGAGCAAGGTCATGTTATGAGAAATAAGGCAAGACCGGTTGCTCAAGGCTATTGGCAAGAAGAAGGCATAGATTATGATGAAACAATTGCTCTAGTGGCCAGGTTAGAAGCAATTCGTTTGTTTCTAGCCTATGCTGCCCACAATAGCATGAAGGTATTTCAAATGGATGTCAATAGTGCATTTTTTAATGGTAAGCTGCAAGAAGAGGTATATGTCAAGCAACCTCCAGGTTTTGAAAGTGAAAAACATCCAGGCTTTGTCTATAAGTTGGACAAAGCTCTCTATGGTCTGAAACAAGCCCCTAGAGCCTGGTATGACAATCATATTTATTTCCTTATGAGCAATGGTTATCCCAGAGGTAAAGTGGATACCTCATTGTTCATAAAGAAGGTGAAAACTGATATTATTCTTGTTCAAATTTATGTGGACGATATAATTTTTGGTTCTACTAATGAACAGTTATGCAAGAATTTTTAACTGCTCATGAAATCTAAATATGAAATAAGCATGATGCGTGAACTTACTTTATTATTGGGATTACAGGTTAAACAAACCTCAAATGGAATTTTCATCAATCAAAGAATGTATACATTTGATCTTTTAAAAAGTTTAAATTTGATAAATGTTCTCCTATCAAAACCGTAATGGCAACCAATGTAAAATTGGATGCTGATGCCTGAGGCAGAGCTGTTTCAGTAAAAGTTTACAGAGGCGTGATTGGGAGCTTGCTATACTTAACAGCTAGTAGACTATATATTATGTTTGCTACTTGTTTATGTGCCAGGTTTCAAGGTGATACAAAGGAATCACATCTAGCTGCTGTGAAAAGAATTTTTAGATACCTAATGGGTACACCAGGCTTGGGTCTTTGGTATCCCAAAGACTCCAACCTCGAAATAATAGGTTATTAAGATTCTGATTTTGCAGGTTGCAGGATAGATAGAAAGAGCACAATAGGTGGATGTCAACTCCTTGTAGGAAAGTTGATCAGTTGGTGCAGCAAGAAGCAGAATTCTTTTTCTACTTCTAGTGCTGAAGCTGAGTACATTGCTGCTGGAAGCTGCTGTGGGCAGATTCTATGGATGCAACATCAGCTTGAGGATTATGGCCTTGTAAATAGGAAAACTCCTATTCTGTGTGACAATACAAGTGCCATAGCTATCTCCGACAATCCTGTTTTCCACTCTAGAACAAAGCATATTGAGGTCAGACCTCACTTCATAAGGGATCACATCCAAAAAGGTAATGCGGGGGTAAGTTTTGTTTCCACAGAAGAACAGTTTGTAGACATTTTCACCAAACCTCTTGATGAAAACAGGTTCGATTACCTTGTAAGAATGTTGGGTATGTCAAACAAAATTGACTACGTGTCATTGATTTTCAAAAGTCACTTGTTCAAATCTTTCAAAATTTTACAGAACAGCTTAGACAGAACAGGTTTCACGTGTTTTATACTTAGCCAGTTTTTGAAAATTTGGACAGCTTGGACACATAACAGACTTGACAAAATAAGTTTTAGATCAGAAGACTGTTCTGTTGTACAAGCTTCCAACCTGCTCACTCTGTTAATCTATAATACAAGGCAATGCCTTGTAATCTGTTCTCATATAGCTGCACAGGTTTCATGAACAGCTTACAGAATGATTAGTGTTTGATGAAATGTGTTCCTAATAGGTTTGGACAACAGCTTAGAGCATCAGCTTTTATTTAACATTTCTTCACATTTAAGTTACTTAAATTAAGTATTTATTCAACCGCCCAAACGTTTCTCTCTCCTACTCAATCACATTCATATCTTATAAATACCTACTTCACTGTTTCATCATCTTCTTCTTCGTTGCCGCTTCCATAACTCTCTGATAAACCCTAAAACGACTTATTGTCCCAACTTGTGCATTTACTCTACTCTCAAAAATGGCTTCCCAAATTAACCCCTTTCTCGCTATGTTCATCAGTGATGATGTTGAGAAGCACCCCTCTGTCAACTCCATGCTCACAATCAAACCCACCAACTACATTGCAAACTTAACCATTCCCAAAAACTATACTGGGAAGGGTTATGAATCTATGGTGTAGTTTCTGCAAGCCCATCCTCTGATGCTATGACAGCCTCTCCTTGTGTCATGTACCAGGAGATGGTCTATGAGTTTTGGTACACTTGTTCTTATGATCCTTCTACCAAAACCATCAGAGGAACCATTCTCAATGGCACTCAAACTGTTGAGATCACCACTGCTCTTCTCAGGGAAGTACTTCATCTTCTAGTGGCTGACACATATAACAAACGTCAGTCTGAGGATGAACAGATGGGCAATCTGCTACGCTTTTGTGGTGTAGCTGAACCAAAGGTGAGTGCAACCTTGTTCAGAAGGGATCCCTCCCCAACTTACAGTTTTCTGTTCACCTCAGTGGTGATGAGTCTCAACTACAAAGTTTGTTCATTTGACCAACTCAGCAAGGATGAGATACCCATAGTCGTACAGCTTGTAGATGGGACTACTCTGAACATGGCAAGGTGGATATTCCTGAAATTGGGGAACCTGGTTCAACAACAACATCGTCTTGCTACTGTCAGATACCGAAGGGTTTTGAGCTTCATCTTCAAGCACATTTGGGTGAGCATCTTTACAACTCCCAACCTCTATTGACTACTGCTACATTCCATATTATTGGAAATAGGGTATTTTATACCCCAGTACTCAGAAATGAACCTCCCCTGTCTAACCTAATGAGGAGGTTGCTTGGTTTGGTGGAAGGACCTTCTTCTCAGAATGTGGATCCAGTCACTGCTCTCAAAGGAAAAATCCAAATCAATACCTAAAATGGTGAAACGTGCCTTGAAAACAAGTGAAGCTGAGCCTGTTCGCAAAAAGGCTAAAACAGCTAAGTCTGCCCCATCAGCCTCAGTGGCTGAGGGATAGCAGACTGCTCAGCCTGGTTTATCCGTTGAACCTGAAGCCTTTGTGGATGGTGCCTCTTTGGAACCTGAGACTATGGAATAGGAACAACCTCCTGTTTCTAGCCCAGTCTCCCCACCAGTCAAAATAGAACAACCTATCACTTCTCCATTACATCCATCTTCTACATCCTCCCTCACAACCTACAACAGGCTAAAAAGAAAATCCTTAGCCAAAAAGAAAACCTTTTCTCTAACCAGCTGCTCTAACCCCTCCCAACAGGAGTCAGTTGAACAGAAGCAAGCCCTGCTGCCTTTGCGTCTCCTATTTTGGGAGTAAGTGCAGCCTCTATGGAGCAAGCTTCACTCCTTAAGGAGTCCACCCAGAGTCAGCCTGAGCCATCTGGTTCCACACAACAGGAAGCGGTTGTACAAATGGAGACTACCACATCCACTATCCCGACCTCACAACAGACTGAGGGTATTGAAAGACAGGAGGAGAACTGACGTTGAAGGCTCTGTGCCATCTTCTTAAAAGGAGGAGAACACATCTTCCTCAAAGACAAAGTCTAAGGGGAGAAATATTCATCTCCCTCTAAGAAGAAATCAGCCTCAGTGGGGCAAGGAGCAGGTCTTTCACAAACTGGAACTGTTGCAGGTTCTTCCAAAGTCTATGAAACTACTAAGCCAACTCAGGGTGGATTTCCAAGCCCTTAACCATGTAAGTGGGAGGAATCCGTTCCTGAGGACATGCCTAACAAAAGGAGACACCTGATTTTGGAACAATCTGAGGAAAAAGAAGAAGAGGAGGAAACTGAAGCTGCTCTGGTTAAGATAGCAAAGGTGAACTGGAAAGCCTCAAAGGACACTGACTATCTCAAAGCTGCTCAGCTCAAATTTGACAAATCTCAGGTCAAGTACATGGGCATTTCACTAGAAACTTATTATAAGTGGAAACAAGAGCAGCTTGAGATTCTTAAAATATAAAAGAAGGAAGAAGCTTCTGAGAAAGCCCTTGCATACAAGGAGGAAAGAATGATCAAAATGCCCTCCTTGGATGTTCAAAGGAAATTGATAGAGGCAGCTAATGAGTCAGTCGTTGGTAAAGAGGGAGAGAGGGAACAGAGTGCACAAGTCTTGGTGACTAAATCAAAGCCTGTAACCTCATCAGCTAAAGCCCAAGTTCATTTTGACAATATGGCAATGAAGTAATTCTTTGATGTTGCGAACGGATTACTTGCCAAGGAAACAATTGTAAATGTTGTCCCCATATCTACGAAAGGTAAGCAGTGGAGACTTCAAATTCCAAGGCATAGTGCTGATGGCTCTGAAGTATAAGCCTACGAGTCTACTTATATTGCCTACATGGGGTATAGGGAATGGGTTGAATTGGTTGTGGCCCTGAGCAGATCAAAATATGAAACTGCTAAAACTATCAAGGCATATGTCAAGACACTGATGGAAAAGGTGAAATACCTGGGCTTGATCCCTGAACAACAAATCAAGGGTACCTCACTAATGGAACCCAAGATTAAGCCGAGGAAAAAGAGAAAGGATACAGAGATTGAAGAGCTTATCATTATGATTTAACAGGGGATGCATGCTCTTGAGGTAAAAGGGTTAAATCGTAGTCTGCCAAAAGCGGTTGAGCCTGAGGAAGGCAAATTCATAGAAGAGCATGAGTTAGGGGTGTTCTTTGTGGATCCCTTATCAAAGAAAATGTGTTTCCAAAGGTCATCTGATCTTCATAAGGCTGGTCTCAAGCAGGTCATAGCCTTCAAACTCTCCAATGCTTTTCAACAACACCTAAGATGGAAAGTAATCATCTAGGAACAGCTCAAAGGCTTCTATGAAAGAGGAGAACTTCAACATCCCGACTTCATGTTCCTTAGGCACAAAGTAGAATATTGATGACACTATGAAACATTACCAACACCTGTTTGAGCAAAAACAACAGCTTGAAGGTCCATCTACTGATGAGTAGATATTTAATGGAAGATGTCTATAAGTTGGACAGACTTGCCATTACTTTCTCCCAACATAAGTTGTACTTTATTACATCAGTTGTACTTTATATTAGTACATTAGTTGTACTTTATATTAGTACATTAGTTGTACTTCTGTAAAAACATGTGTTGTTTAATTCAATATCGGTAAATGTATAGACTGATATTTTACTTTAATTCATTGTTGTACTTTCATTTCAGCAAATGTATTGTAAAAATATACAGTGATCATTAATATAATCAGCTTAGACTGATTATTGCCAATAGGAGGAAATTGTTAGGCACAAAAAGGCCTCAATCAGACCACTTCAATATCATAGGGGGAGATTATAAATCAAACCTGTTTGTTACTCTTAAAAGGTATAACTTAAGGCCTGTAAATGCCTTATTGAAACCTGATAAGTGATTTGCAATATTAGTCAAAGCTGCTCATCCTGTTACATTAGTTGTAACTTAGGCAGATTAACCAAACTGTCATATTCTGTTGGACAGGCTGAACATAAACTGTCTACGCTGCTCATGTTTGTTGAGAAGCTTGCACCAAAACTAAGTGTTCTGTTCTTTGTGAACAGAACCTGCTCTTTGTGAACATGTTATACACTCTATAGGATTTGTTTTCATGTCATCATGTATTGTATTGGATGAAAAGATCACTTAGCAAGTCGAAGACAAAGTGGAAAATCAGAAGATGCTTACACTGCCCAAGCTGTTCTGATACATGAAGACAAAGTGGATTTTTGAAATGAGTGGCAAACCATTCTTACATCAAAATGGCTATACAAGAAGAGGAAAGGATTAAAGCTGACATTGCTCTTTAAGATAAAGCAATCTGCAAAAGAGACAAAAAGGAAAAGACAAAGATTCTGCTACATAGGGACAAATGTTGTTTTGTTAGAATGTGCAGAAAGCAGTTTTATCTTTTTGGAAAGGCACTCCACTATCTCTGCATCCAATGAGGAAGGTTCACCAGTATTCTCTGTGTTAGTACTTCCTGTGTGACGATAGCAGTCTTAGTATAGATAGCATTCTGTGTAAGTCAATTTACTTGATATTGAATATTAACAAGTGTTTGCTATATATGTTTGATTATATATGTTTGATATTGATTGTTTGTATGTTTGAACTTAGGGTAACGTATTACAATAAGTTCAAACATAAAATTCAAAGATAAGTTCAAACATAAGTTTGAAGTCAGATTCAAATTTGTCTAGGAGGACAAGTTCGAATAGGCCTTGGGCCATGTTCGAATTTGTCCTAGACAAAGTTGAACCTGTCAGTATAATTAAGGGTTAATTCCATTAATTATGAGACTTTTGCAGATTTCAGAGAGTTTAAGCAAAAGGGCAATCTCGAACTTGCTAGCATTTTGAGAGTTTCGTTTGGAGAGAATCATCGTGTTGGGACGTTCTAGTTGTTCGTCTATCACCGTGGTAGTCTCCGTGTGTCGGTGTGCGTGGTCTTTCCGTCAAGCCACTAACGAGGATTCCGCACTCGTTGGAAGGTGTCGCGTCAAGATAAGATCCGTAGAGAGCAGACCTTACAAGTGGTATCAGAGCCATTAGGGTGTTCGTGGTGTTCTTCGTGTTCACTAGAAACATCTGGGGTTTCTTGACGTTTTGGACTGTCAAATCACGTTATTGGACGGATTTTCGAGCTATACAAGCAAAATAAAGAAAAATAGTTTGCATTAGTTCAAGTATTTGGTCGAAATCAATATTTTTACTCTTAAAATATTGGTTTAATCTGAAACCTTGAACAAAATCGAATTATTAGCCGTTCTTCGAACTTGCAGCGCTCGAACATCAAGGGGGTATTTGGGTTTACTCAAATTTCGAGTTTGTCAGAAAAAGACGCTCCTTTCGAAGTTCTTTAGGGTTTGATTCGAGTTTGCCTAATTCGAATTTGCTCAATTTCAAATTTAACTTAAATTCGAATTTAGTTCTTCGATTTTGGATAAATCTTCGAATTTGTCCTTATTTCGATTTTAGTTGAAGTTCAAACTTAATTTCGAATTTAATTCCACAAAAATTTAAAATTAATTATATTCGAACTTCCTCAAGTTCGAAAGAGTTAAATTAAGTTAATTTCGAATTAAATTAATTAAGTTTTAAATTCAAGAATTTTTGGAACAATGACAAATTTACAAAGGTTTATTGAGATGGACCATGAGGTCGGGAAGGCAAATTCTCCACCTAAGTTGATGAAATTGGAGGATTATTATTGGTGGAAAAATAGGTTCGCCGACTTCGCTAGATTCAACGATATGTGAATGTGGATTTGTATAGACGAAGGATGCATTTCACCTACAACAGAAGTTGAGGGCCGTCAACGAGTCTTATCATATCAAATGATGAAGGATGATGATAAGAAGTTATATGAGGCCGATAACCGAGCATTCTCGATTATAAGAATGGCTTTACCTCAGGAGATGCTGCACACATTTCGCAATCAACGAACAACAAAAGAGTTGTGGGAGCTTTGGAGAAAAGGTGTTAAGGAAATCCTAAGGTTGGGAAAAATAGAATGGAAATGCTCAAGCATCAGTTTGCTATTTTCAAGGCTTTGAAAAACAAAAAGCTGGATTAGACCATTACGAGGTTCTATCATTTTTTGACTGAGTTAGACAACCACGATGTCGAGTATAGTGAGTCAGAGAATATTGTAAAAATTCTAGATGCTTTACCAGCCAAATGGGAGATGTATGTGGCGCTGATAAAACACGATGAAGACAAGTTCTATACTCTAACTCTAGAAAATGTCAAGGCAATGCTGAGGACCTATAACTTTGTATTGCTGAATAAGGAATGGGATTATGACCAAGTACAGGATCCGGATATGTATTTTGGGAAGTCCAAACCTTCAGGGGCAAGTGACTTGAAGATGGCTACAACATTCTTTTCGGGAGAAACATCGACTCCGGTAGAAGTAGATGACTCAAGGAGCCGAGCTTTCTTAGGGTTCTCTAGACCGGAAGAAAAGCCAACTCAGTCTGCATCAACATCTGAAGGATACTCAAAGATGCCGATGAACGCAAAATCAGCTGAAGACCATCTAAATCTGTTGGCTTCATTTGTTGCCGCTTATGGCAATTGCGTTCAAGGGAAATCAACGATCCTACGCTATGGGATGAAGATTATGATTAGGTGGACCCTGATGATTTAGAAGAGATGGATCTGCAGTGGCAACTAGCCATGGTGACACAACGAGTCAAGAGATTCATCAAGAGGACGGGCAGAACTCTCAACGTCAGTAACAATAAGATTGGGTTTGATAAATCCAAAGTTAGGTGTTATAACTGCCAAGGGTTAGGACATTTCGCTAGAGAGTGTCAAAGACCTAAAGTCGAGAACTACCAGAACCAGTACCAAAATCAATCTCAAGGGAGATATCAGCCGGGTAGTTCAAACAATCAGGCAAACATAGCTGGTCTGTTAACCAATGTCACATCTGATAGACAGCTCGATGGCACATATGACTGGAGTACACATCCAGAGTCCAACGCTAGAGCCTTTATGGCTGAAGTAACGGAGACTGGAAGTGTCGGAGCAGAGGAAGAAACAAAGGACAAAGACCAGAATGATAGCAGTCCTATGTTGGTAGAAAAGTCAGAAGATCAGACGAATCTTGAGTTCGCCGCACAGATGGCCAATGTGGAATCAGATCACGCCAAGGTAATTCTGAACTTGTCTATATTCCGTGATTTATGTTCTTTATGTGCTACGTCTAATGATAGATTAAACTTAGTGCTAGAATCACATCAAAATATAACTGCTCAAAATGAATCCTTGAAATCGGACAACGCTAGCCTCTCAGATATAGAGGAAGACCTTAGGAATAAGGTTAAGGCAGATGCACAAGATGCCATAGTTCTAAAAGACAAGTTGGGTGAACAGTGTGTTAGAATATAACTGATGTATGAACATGTTGAGGCATTGACAAAAGATCTTAAGATCAAAGAGGTAGAGCTAGTTGAATCTAAGGTTAAGGTAGCCGAGGTGACTAGCAAACTGGAAAAGTTTAGGAACTCATCACTGAACCTAGGGAAGATCTTAGATGCACAGCGTCAGTCTAAGAAACCTGTAGGTTTAGGATATAATGAGAGTCCTCCACCTTTCAATGATAACTATGTACCTCAGCCTCAGGAGAAAACTGAAAAACTAGTTGAATCAGAGGTAACACCTGAACCTATGTCTGAACCAGTTAAGGATAAAGAAGCTAGGGTGACTAGTAATAATGTCAAGATTAAGAAGGTCAAATTTGTGCCATCTTCTAGTGATAAGCCTGTAGGAGAAGCCAAAATTGATTTTAATAATCAAGAGGAGGACACAATCACTATAGTTGAGACGAAAGAACAAGACAATAGTGAGATACCTAAGTCAAAGGACATGCATAAGAAGTCGATTGACAAAATTTCTTGCTTTAGATGTCATAAAAAGGGACATGTTGCTTCTAGTTGTCCACATAGGAAGGTAGGCTCTACACCTAAAACTGGAAAGCCAGAACAACATAAACCTTCTTCAAGTGTAGCAAGCGCAAGTAGTTCTTATCACACCGAGAAAATTGTGCAAGCCACACCAAAAAGTGCTGTGAAACAAACACCTGTGTCAGGTCGACCAAATGATGTGGTTAGGACTAATTCACTGAATAGAGTCCCTAATCAAAATAGGTCAGGACCCGAAAAAAATTATAGGAGTGCTACACCTAGAAGAGCTTACACTCCGGTTAGGTCACACACTCCTGTAAGACATCAAACACCAGGTAGAGCTTAGGGATATCACTCGGAAATGCCTTATAATCGAAATTATTCCAGGGCTCCACAGGAAATGCCTACACAAAGGCCGAGAGTGAACTTAAATCACTCTGCACCACAACAGACTCTAAATCAAACACCCAAGTCACCTGAAAGGAGAGATGGGTAATTGAAAGAGTTCAAGTATGTGGATGAGAATGGTATTACCAAGTCAGTCATGGCTTGGGTTCCCCGTGATAACTAACCTCTTTCCTTTCATGTGCAGGAGATAACTACAGGTCCAAACAACGAGTGGTTCGTCGACAGTGGTTGCTCTAGGCACATGACTGGGGAAAGAAGTCTACTCGCAGACTTCAAAGGAGGGAATATGGGATTTGTGTCGTTTGTTCGTAATAAAGGAGGAAATATCACCGGTACTGGAGTGGTCACTAATGGGAAAATCAAAATGGATCAAGTTTATCACGTTCATAAACTGGTCCACAATCTCATTAGTGTATCTCAAATCTGTGATAGGAAGAACTCAGTAATTTTCACTGATATTGAGGCGTTATTGCTGAAACCGGGATTCAAAGTACCTAAAGAGTGGATACTGATGAGGGCCCCAAGGAATAATGACATGTACATGCTAGACATGAATAAACCGGAATCTTCAATCGGACCAATATGTCTAATATCAAAAGCTTCAGAGACCGAATCAGTGTTGTGGCACAGACGCATGACACACTTCTACCTAATAAAAATGAATTATATCACTAAAAATGGATTGGTGCAAGGTGTTCCAATGAAGAGTTTTCAGTTTGAAGACAAGTGTGTATCGTGCAAGAAAGGAAAACAACAGAAAAAGGCACACAAATCCAAGACTCAGAACTCTATAGCTGCCACTTTCGATTTGTTGCATATGGATCTGTTCGGACCAATCAACAAAAGGAGTATAGGTGGTAGTTGGTATTGTTTATTTATTACTGATGATTACTCACGATTTTCATGGGTTTTCTTTTTAGGTACGAAGGACGAGACAACTACCAAGCTAATCGGGTTCTTAGACCAAGTTGAAAATACCTACGGGACGCGGGTAAAATATATCAAGAGTGATAACGGAATGATATTTAAAAAAACACGGTTATTGGTGTATATTGCCTATCAAAGGGCATAGTGCAACAATTTAGTGCACCATATGAGCCACAACAAAATGGGGTGGCCGAACGGAAAAACAGGACTTTGATTATGGCAGCAAGGACCATGCTCTCGGATTCAAAGCTTCCTACCATGTTTTGGGGGAGGCAGTGAATACCGCTTGTCATGTTTTAAATCGGGTCTTTACTGTCAAATCACTGAACAAAACCTGTTACGAAGTTTTGAATAAAAGGCCACCGAATTTAACTGGCTTCGAACCATTTGGGGTACCATGTACGTTAATGAAAATAAAACATCAACCTAAGTTTGGTGAAAAGGCTGACGAAGGTTATTTCCTAGGTTATGTGCCGAACTCACCAAATAAAAGGGTTTTTAATAAATCAAATGGTACGGTAGAAATTGTGTATAACATTGATGTAACAAGTTATACACATGAACCCCAAACTGGCCCGAAATAGATTTTTGATTATGACAAATTGTTTGAATCATTTAACATTCCTTTGGATGGAAATGCAGGTACAATCGAACAGGACGACCTTTCCATCAACATCCGAGCCTACAACAACAGAAGATAGATATCCAGTAGAGAATAATCCTGAAATGCCTACAAACGAAAATCAGACAACAAGTTCTAATTCTGAAGACAGTGTTCATGAGGAAGAAAATGTAGAGTCTGAAGTCGTTCCGCTGTTAGGTGAGATAGGATCAAATTTAGGAGATAATCTTAGGGTTGACGAGATAGTAACATCTAGGATTAATAAGAATCATCCGATTGAGAGCATCATAGGAAATCCAAATGTTGGTGTGAGGACTAGGAGTAGTTTGACTAACAACACAGTGTTGTTGTCGATGATCAATGATTCCGAGGCTTTTCACACTTGCATGTACTCATGTTTCATCTCGCAAGTAGAGCCGAAAAATGTTCAAATGGCACTGAAAAACAACTCTTGGGTTGAAGCGATGCAGGAAGAACTGTCACAATTCAGGAAACTTGAAGTGTGGGAGTTAGTCCTGTTACCTCGAGGTGAAGTTGCTATAGGAACCAAGTGGGTTCTTAAGTGCAAGAGAGATGATTGGGGTATAGTGACTCGCAACAAAGCAAGGCTTGTGGTAAAGGGTTTCAACCAAGAGGAAGGAATCGATTACAATGAAGTATTTACGCTAGTGGCAAGGCTTGAAGCAATTAATTTGTTTCCGGCCTTTGCGTCCTTCAAAGGTTTTAAAGTTTATCAACTTGACGTAAAGAGTGCTTTTCTCTATGGAAAAGTGAAGGAACTGGTGTATGTGGAATAACCGCCCGGGTTTATAGATCCGAAGTATCCAGACGGAGTGTATCGTTTATATAAGGCTTTCTATGGACTACATCAAGCACCAAGGGCGTGGTACGAGACTCTATATACTCATCTTTTAGACAACGGGTTTGAAAGAGGGAGAATTGATAGTACGCTATTTGTGAAGAGGAAAGGTGAACATTTCATCTTGGTACAAGTGTACGTCGATGATATCATTTTCGGGTCATCAGACGAGCAGATGTCCAAAAACTTTGAGAAGGTGATGAAGTCTAAGTTTGAGATGATTGCTATGGGTGAGTTAAACTTCTTTCTGGGTTTGCAAGTTGAAGAGAGGAAGGAGGGTATGTTTATCCATCAGACGAAGTATGTGTACGACATTCTAGAGCGCTTCGGGATGGAGGGGACAAAGCTGACTGCTCACTTCAGCACGCCGATTCAAGTGAATCATAATCTCGGACCGGGTACAGAAAGTGATACTGATGTGGATCCAAAAGAGATGCATATGAAAGCTGTGAAGCGGATTCTGAGATACCTCAAGTCGAAACCGAAGCTGGGACTTTGGTATCACGCGGATGGTGATCTGGAATTGGAAGCATTCACGGATTCAGACTATGGAGGATGCAGTTTGAATCGGAAGTCAACAACTGGAGGTTGTCAGTTCCTTGGAGGGAGACTCGTTTCCTGACAATGCAAGAAACAGACTTTGGTAGTCGTGTCAACGTGCGAGGCCGAATATGTTGCTGTTGGTAGTTGCTGTTCACCGGTTTTGTGGATAAAACAACAATTGCGGGATTACGGTTTGACTTATACTCATACTCCTATTAGGATAGATAACTAGTCTACTATTGCTATAACCAATAATTAAGCTGATAAAAGTGGCAACGGAAGATAATAATGCTGATTTATTTACCAAAGCTTTTGAGAAGTCACGTTTTGAGTTGTTAGTTCAACTAAATGGCATGCGTAATCCAGAGTAGCTTGACCTTAGTAGAATTTATTTCTTTTTATAGCAGTAATTTTTCATTCTTTTTATAGTAAGTTTAGTAGCTAAGTAGAATTTCTTTCCTTTTATAGTAAGTTAGTAGGTTATTTTATTTTGTTATTCTTATTATATGAAAAACAAAAGAAAAAAGAGAGAAAACCATAAAAAGCTCAAAAGAAAAGAGAATATTAGAAAATGAGTTAAGTCTTAGATGCATAGGTTCAAAGTGACGATAATTAGCACAGTCGATACAATCTCTAAATGTTAAGCTTTCACACATAATGCACCTTAAACTCTAAGTGATATACATTTTCTAGTTTGATGTGTTGGTAGGCATTATACACAAAGGGAATCTCAAAAGCTAATAAAATATTCAAGAAAAAGTCAGACGTGTCACTAACTTAGATGTATGACCAAATGGTCTTAATTTTTATGTTAGAGACATACAGACATTGATTCTAAATGAGGTATGCAAATTTTCTGGGGGATGTATAGCAACATCAGATACATCTTAAAAAAAAAAAAGAATAGAAAAATCATAATAGTGAATTGAGAGTCAAAACAATTAACTCTGTTGTACGTAAGTACAGACCTGTTGCCTCTGGTTTGACTCGAGTTAACAAGATAAGTTGCTTTGTTGTACGTCGGTACAGACCTGTCACTGCTGTCTTGCTAGCTTTAACATAAACTTTAAGACAAACTAAGACACTCTGTTGTAAGTAAATACAGAACTGTGTCCGACGTTTGCCTTTTAAAGAAAATTTGCAATACCGAAAGTTATAATCATTGTGTGTATGCCTTGATCATAAAAGTATGTCTAAGTATGAGACACTTAAGGTAGTTCCTTGATAAATAAAAAGGCCAAGGGATATTCCAAAGTGTAACATGTTTAAAGGGAAAATAGTATCAACAATCGCCTAGAAATGTGTTTCACGACAAACAATCAAGGAATAAAAAATTCCTAAGTGTGAGAGTGAAATACTGAAAGTGCATATCTGACACCGCTATCTAATTGAACATTTCTTTGACTTTCTCGCCAAAAATATTCTGTTAGTATAGGATGTAAAATTTTAAAGGTATTTTTGAGTAGTTAAAGTTTAAATTTATTCAAAATTTTATTTTATTTTATTTTATTTTATTTTATTTTTCTTTTTAGGAAAAAGGTCAAAGTTACTAAGGATGCATTTTTAGTTGAATAAACATACATTGCATGAAAATCTATCGTTTTGTGTGAATAATTTTGCAAAGTTTGTGTCGTTGCACGTAAAAGTTGAAAAAGTTGGAAAAGTTTGAAAAAGTTGAATTTTATTCAAATATTTTCAAAATTTTCAATTATGTTCGAATTTAAGACAAAGTCGAATTGACATTCGAAACTGTCAGAAAATTCGAATTTAAGCACAAGTTCGAATGTTGTTACTATATAAAGGTCAACATTGACTCATTTATGTGACCTACCTTCGATTCTATTGCTTCGAACTTACCCACCTGCGATTTCAAACTTATATTCGACTTTGCCGTTTTCGAATCTTGCACTATTTCTCGAAGTTTTGCTCCTTGTGTTCGAATCTAATTACAAATCTAGGTATAAACATCAAGATTATACAAGATTTTGGTATCCTAGGATTCATTTATAGCAAAAATCGACAAAGTTTTGAAGTTTTTGGGTTTTAACATATGTGATTCAAACTCACAAGTTTTAACCGGTGAAACGTCAAATATATTGCATATATCTTCGATTAGAACCTAATAGGACTAGATGATGCTAATTTCTAAGTCAAATGGGGTTGAAATCATGGATTTGTGTTCGAAAGTGACCGAATTCGAACATGTTCATCATGTTCGAATTTGTCAGCAAACTCGAATTCAGTCAAATTCGAACATGTCCTTCGCATTTAGTATTAAAGTCGAAATGTTTGCATAATTTTAAATTCAAACTTGTAGAAATTCGAATGTGTTGGATTTTTGACTTATGTAAGTTCAAAATAAAACAAATTTGAAATTAAACAAGTTTCATTTTTATTTTTCACTTCTAATATATGTTATTGTTAAATGTGCAGATATGGGTGAGAGAGCATTTTTTCAGAAGCATAATATGGTAATATCGCCAGACAGAGAGCTTCCCAAAGCTCAGGCTTTCGGCAGATGGTGGAGTTTTTGGCACACTCCATGGTCTCGTATGCTCTGTCGCATTATGTACAAATAATTTTGCTGTATGTTAGGAAATTCTGGGAACATTTGCAAGTGGATTGTACCGTGACGCCAACAGTTTTAAGGCCAAGAGTTGGCGGGCAGCCTATAGTGTTTTCTGCTGACATGCTGCGTCAAATTTTGCAACTCGGAACATAAGGCAAGCGGCCTTTTTGCGAATGGGTTATCGATTAGATATAGCTAAAGCTTCTTATATGAAGAGCGGTTTGATAGGACAATGGAGGTACCTAGCGCACGTGATTATGGTGTGCTTTGCACCTAAAAAGGCGGGTTTTGATTATATAGTATCCAAGATGCAGTCGGCTATGATTGCCTTGGTATATAATAAAAGTTTCAGTTACTCGGAGATGTTCTTTGCGGAGTTCGTGCACCAGATCACGGCTCCAGCGCGGGAGAGATTTTTTATGTATCCGCGTTTTGTGATGATGTTGATCTGTCACTTTTTGCCGAATCTGCCACAGCTAGTAGATATTCAAAGTGTGGCAGTTATTGGTAAACGCATTTTTGCAGACTGCCAATCACATAACGCCCGTAGGCTGAGCAGATTAGACCACTGGATGCACCTCTCTTTTGTGCATTGGTAGATCCAGATTATGTGGCTCCAGCCGGGGCTAATTGGGCTGGAGAAGGGCCTCAGCCGCAGCCAGTGCAGCAACCACAACAGCCTCAGCAACAGCAACGACCTCCAACACAACCGAGAAGAAGACAAAGAGCTCAGGAAAGACAGATTGAGGCTTCGAGGCCAAGCTCAAACACAATTCAGGAGTCATCGGCAGCAGGTCCATCATCATGCGGGCCCTTCAGACATGACCCAAGAAGTTGATCCTCGAATGGAGACTCTAGTTAAATTTGGGCATAAGGTTCTCAGGCACAAGAAGATATTAGCGCTGAGCTTATTGAAACTATCTTGGAGCCTGTAGCTGATTACGATGATCTTATGAGAGACATAGATGAATATCAGCCTGAGGAAGAAGGTCATGTGATGACCACCTCAGAATCTAAGTCTGAGGAAGTTGAAGAGGTCGAAGTCGAAGAAGTAGCAGTAGAATCGGTGGATCCATCTGTTCGAATAGGCAGATACGGATCAAGAATTGTGGTCAGTGAAAGAGAGGAAGAAAAGAGAGTGGCTAGAGAATCAGATGATGATGATTCTGATTATGAAGCTGAAGATCTTACTCCTCTAGTGCCAAGGCAAAGGGCGAAAAGGCACAGATTCATGCAGGGAGCTTCATCCGCTTCTGCTCCAGAGCCTGAGATTCCAGCTGTTCAACCATCCATCACACCATCACTGTTGGTACACCCTGTGTGACGATAGCAGTCTAAGTGATCCTACATTGTGGTTTTAGCAAATGTTTGTTATATATGTTTATATATGGTTGACATTTATTATTGTTTGTGTGTTTGAACTTGATGTAACGTATTACAAGAAGTTCAAACATTAAGATCAAAGATAAAATCAATCATAAGGTAAAAACATAAGTTTCAATACTAAGTTGAGTATGTGAAATAGTAGATTCGAATTTATATAAGGTTTGACATTCGAATCTGTGTCAGATTCGAATGTAGACTAGATTCGAACATAGGCAGATTCGAGAATGTCAATGAGGATAAACTCGAATGGGCCTTGGGCCGGATTCGAGTTTAGCCCATGACAGACTAGAATTAGCCTCTATAATTAGGGATAGACTCAAAATATTATCAGACTTTTTGCAGAATTCGAGAGTAATTAAGCAAAAGGCGATTTCGAGTTTATCATCAGTGTTAGTGCCGTTTCGGAGAGAATCAGTTCGTAGGATCATTCGTGTGTCGTTCGTTCAGCTTCTGATAGTCTCCGTGTTTCGTATTGAGAGTTGTTTCCGTCTACCCGTTAACGAGGATTCCGCACTCGTTGACGGTTGCGCGTCTAGATAGATCTCGTAGTGGTAGACCTTACAAGTGGTATCAAAGCCTACGGGGTGTTCTTCGTGTTCTTCGTGTTCATCTAGATACATTCTAGGTTTCTTGACGTTTGGACGGTTTTTCTCTCATATTCGTGTTTTTTGTGTGCTTTTCGAGCTTACCAAATTCTTAGACGGGAAATACTTTGTGTTCTTTACGTTTTTGATCGAAATCAATATTTTTCTTTGTAAAAATATTGATTTAATCTGCAAAACGTTAAAAAAATCAAAGTATTAGCCGTTTTTCGAGTTTGCGGCGCTCGAATCTATTAGGGGTAATTAGGGTTACACTTAGCTTCGAGTCTAACCAAATACGCTCCTTTCGAGTCTGATACAGAGGGTTTCGAATCTAATTCGAGTTTCTGCTACATTCGAATAGGGTCTCGAGTCTACTTACTTTCGAATTTAATTCGAGTTTAGATTAGTTTCGAGTAGGGTTTCGACTCTGCTGTGTCTTCGAGTTTGCATTGACCTTCGAATCTGTGGACTTTTCGAATCATACATAATTTCGAATTTAATTAAATTTCAACACTTAATCGAATTTAATCCCAAAAGACTTAATCTAAATTACATTCGAATCTATCTAGATTCGACAGAGTTAGCCTAAGTTAGTTTCGAATTAAATTAATTAAGTTCATATTCAATTTCTTTCGAAAAGATGTCAAATCTTCAAAGGTTTTTGGAAATGGACCACGAGGTCGGGAAGGCAAACACTCCGCCTAAGCTGATGAAACTCGAGGATTACTACTGGTGGAAAGATCGGTTTGCCGATTTTGTGTGCTTTAACGACATGCGCATGTGGGTCTGTATTGATGAAGGTTACATTTCACCGATTTCTGAAGTTGAAGGCCGTCAGAGAGTCTTATCATACCAAATGATGAAGGAGGATGATAAGAAACTGTATGAAGCCGAGAGCAGAGCATTTTCGATTATTAGGATGGCGTTGCCTCAGGATATACTACACTCATTTAGGATTCGAAAGACATCTAAGGAACTTTGGGAGTCACTAGAGAAGAGGTGTGAGGGTAATCCTAGGGTTCGACGAAAGCGTATGGAGCTGTTGAAACAACAGTTTGCGATTTTCAAGGCATTAAAGGATGAACAGCTGGATGATACCATCACCCGGTTCTATCATCTGTTAACGGAACTTGAAAGTCACGAGATTGAGTATACGACACTAACAAGAACAATAAGCTTCTTGATGCCTTACCAGCCAAATGGGCTATGTATGTGGCAATGATAAAGCTTAACGAGGACAAGTACTATACCCAATCTCTAGAGGATATTGTGGGATCGCTGCGAGCCTATCATTTCGAGCTACTGAAGGCCGAAACTGACTACGAACAAGTCCAGAATCCAGCAATGTATTTTGGAAAACCTACAAAACCTTCAGCGACCGCCGATCTGAAGACTGCTACAGCGTTTTTCACCGGAGAAACGTCGTCACCAGCAGAGCCTGATGACACATTGAATCGAGCGTTCTTAGGATCACGAAGATCGGAAGAACCGCAGCCTCAAGTACAACAGGCATCGACATCTCAGAGCTATTCCAAGATGCCCATGAGCGCCAAGTCAGCGGAAGAACATTTGAATCTACTTGCTTCATTTGTGGCCGCATACGGGAACTGCGTTCAGGGAAAAATTAACGATCCTGCTCTCTGGGATGAGGATTATGATCAGGTCGACCCTGATGATCTTGAGGAGATGGACCTCAAATGGCAACTGGCCATGGTAACCCAACGGGTTAAGAGATTCATCAAAAGAACTGGGAGGAATCTGACGATGCACAACAAGGGTCCGATCTGCTTACTATCAAAAGCTTCGGAGACGGAATCAGTGTTGTGGCACAGACGCATGGCTCACCTGCACCTAAGAAAGATGAATTACATAACGAAAAATGGGTTGGTGCAAGGTGTGCCTATGAAGAGCTTTCAGTTCGAGGACAAGTGTCTACCATGCAAGAAAGGCAAACAACATAAGAAGACACACAAGTCCAAGACGCAGAACTCCATTACCTCAACATTCGATTTGTTGCATATGGATCTCTTCGGTCCAATCAACAAAAGGAGTATCGGAGGTAGTTGGTTTTGTTTAGTTATCACTGACGATTACTCACGATTTTCTTGGGTTTTCTTTCTAGGTACAAAGGACGAGACGGCTTCCAAGCTTATCGAGTTCTTAGACCAAGTGGAGAATTCCTACGGAACAAGGGTTAAAAGGCTACGTAGTGATAATGGAACATAATTCAAAAACACTGTAATTGGTGTATATTGCCTATCAAAGGGCATAGTGCATCAATTCAGTGCACCATATGAGCCTCAACAAAATGGGGTGGCCGAACGTAAAAATAGGACATTGATTGAGGCTGCAAGGACTATGCTTTCAGATTCAAAGCTTCCTACCATGTTTTGGGGGGAGGCAGTGAATACCGCGTGCCATATTTTAAATCGAGTCCTTACAGTCAAATCTTTTAACAAAACATGTTAAGAAATTTTGAATAAACGGCCACCTAATTTAACTGGATTCGAACCGTTTGGGGTACCATGCACTCTTTTGCGAACAAAACATCAACCAAAGTTTGGTGAAAAGGCTGACGAATGATACTTCCTAGGTTATGTGCCGAACTCACCAAACGAATGGTACAGTTGAGATTGTGTATAACATCGAAGTCACAAGTTATACACATGAACCCCAAACTGGTCTGGAATGGATATTTGACTATGATAAATTATTTGAGTCATTTAACATTACTTTGGATGATAATGCAGGTACAATCGAAAAGGACATGGCGACGATGAATCTGAATGACGATGGCCATACCTTTCCGAGGACTACGTTTGAATCCACATCCGACCCTACTGCGACTCTAGATGGATCTCCTGAAGTTACCAATCCAGAAGCACCTACAACTGAGAATTAGAATCAGCCAACAAGTTCCAACTCTGAGGAAAATGTCCACGAGGAGGAAAATGTAGAATCTGATGAAGTTCCCCCATTAGGTGAAATAGGATCGAACTTAGGAGATAATCTAAGGGTCGATGAGATAGAGACCTCTAGGATCAACAAGAACCATCCTATAGAAAGCATCATAGGAAATCCTAACGAGGGTGTGAGGACTAGGAGTAGTTTAAATAACAACACTGTGTTGTTGTCGATGACAAATGACTCCGAGGCTTATCACACATGTCTCTATTCCTGTTTCATATCGCAAGTAGAGCCTAAAAATGTGGAAATGGCACTTAAGGATAACTCCTGGGTTGAAGCGATGCAGGAAGAACTCTCGCAGTTTAGGAAACTAGAAGTGTGGGAGTTAGTTCCATTACCTCGAGGGGAAGTTGCCATAGGAACCAAATGGGTTTTTAAGTGCAAAAGAGACGATCGGGGAATAGTCACGCGCAACAAGGCTAGGCTAGTTGTAAAGGGTTTCAACCAAGAGGAGGGAATCGATTACAACGAGGTATTTGCACCAGTAGCAAGGCTGGAAGCCATTAGGTTGTTTCTAGCTTTTGCCTCCTTCAAGGGCTTTAAGGTATATCAGTTAGATGTTAATAGTGCTTTCCTATATGGGAAAGTGAAGGAGTTGGTGTATATAGAACAACCGCCCGGATTTACAGATCCAAAATATCCTGATAGAGTATATCGCTTAGATAAGGCTCTATATGGATTACATCAGGCACCAAGGGCGTGGTATGAGACTCTATCCAACCATTTATTAGAGAAAGGGTTTGAAAGGGGTAGGATAGATAGTACTCTGTTTGTTAAGAGAAAGGGAGAACATTTCATCTTGGTACAAGTGTACGTCGATGATATCATTTTTGGATCATCTGACGAACAGATTTTCAAAGATTTCGAGAAGGTGATGAAGTCGAAATTCGAGATGAGTGCAATGGGAGAGTTAACTTTCTTTTTGGGGTTACAAGTTGACCAGAAGAAGGAAGGAATGTTTATCCATCAGACTAAGTATGTCAATGACATATTGGAGCGTTTCGGGATGGAAGGAACAAAGTTGACTGCCCATTTCAGCACGCCGATTCAAGTGAATCACAATCTCGGACCGGGTACTGAAAGTGATACCGATGTGGATCCGACGTTATATCGGGCCATGATTGGATCACTTATGTATTTAACTCCTTCAAGACCTGACATTATGTTTGCTGTGTGTATTTGTGCTAGGTTTCAAGCTAATCCGAAGGAGATGCACATGAAAGCTGTGAAGCGGATTCTACGATACCTCAAGTCGAAACCGAAGCTGGGACTTTGGTATCACGCGGAGGGAGATCTGGAGTTGGAGGCTTTCACGGATTCTGACTACGGAGGATGCAGCTTGACGCGCAAATCAACAACTGGAGGTTGTCAATTCCTAGGAGGGAGATTAGTATCCTGGCAATGCAAGAAACAGACGTCGGTAGCCGTGTCAACGTGCGAGGCCGAGTATGTTGCTGCTGGTAGTTGCTGCTCACAGGTTCTGTGGATACAACAACAATTGCGGGATTACGGTTTGGCTTACACTCAAACTCCAATTAGGATAGACATTCAATCTACAATTGCTATAACTAACAACCCAGTCAAACACAATAAAACAAAGCACATAGACATAAGGCATCATTTTATTCGTGATTGTGCTGAAAAGAACTTAATTAAATTGGTAAAAGTGGCAACAGAAGATAATAATGCTGATTTATTTACCAAAGCATTTGATAAGTCACGGTTTGAGTATTTAATTCAAGTAAATGGAATGCGCAACCCAGAGTAATTTGAACTTAATAGTAGTTTATTTCCTTTTATAGAAGTAGTATTTCTTTCTTTTTATAGTAAGTCTGCTAATTTAGGATAGTTTCTATTTTTAGTAAGTTTCTATTTTTAGTAGGTTAGTAGGTTATCGTATGTTATTGCTATTTCTTTATGAATAACAAAAGAAAAAAGAGAGAAAATCAGAAAAATACAAAAAAAGAGAATATCAGAAAATGAGTTAAGTCTTAGATGCATAGGTTCAAAGTGACGAAAATTAGCACAGTCGTTACAAACTCTAAATGTTTAGGCTTTCACACATAATGCAACTAAAATTCTAAGTGTTATACTTTATTTTAGTTTGATGTGTTGGTAGGCATAATACATATAGGGAGTCTCAAGGCAAATAAAATATTCAAGAAAAAGTCAAACGTGTCACTAACTTAGATGTACGACCGATCGGTCTTAATTTTTATGTACAAGACATACAAACCTTGAGTCTAAATGAGGTATGCAAACTTTCTGGGGATGTATAGCAACATCAAATACATCTGAAAATGGAAAGAATAGAAAAATCATATAAAATTGAGAGTCGAAAACATGTAACTCTGTTGTACGTAAGTACAGACCTGTTGCCTCTGTTTAGATTCGGGTTGGCAAGATACGTCGCTTTGTTGTACGTCGGTACAAACGTGTCACCGCTGTCTTGCTAACTTTAAAAATAAACCTTAAGTCAAACTAAGACACTTTGTTGTATGAAAATACAGACCTGTGTCCAATGTTTGTCTTTTAAAGAAAGTTTGCAAATACCAACAAGTTAGAATCTTTGTCTGTGTGCCTTGATCATAAAAGTATGTCTATGTCTGGGTCACGTAAGATAATTTCATGATAAATAAAAATGCCAAGGGATATTCCGAAATGTAGAATGTTTAAAGGGGTAAATACCAACAATCGGCTAAATGGGTATGTCACGACAAAACAATCAAAGGAATCAAAAATTCCTAAATGTGAAAGTTTAAGTACCGAAAGTGAGTATCAGACATCGCTATCTGATTGAACCTTTCTATAGAATATACTCATTAAAAATATTTTGTTTAGTATTTAGCTTAGGTTGTAAATTTTAATAGGTATAGCTTAAGCCTAAGTTAAATTTTTTAGTCAAAATTTTATTTAATTTTATTTTACCTTAGTTTATTTTATTTTAGTTTACTTTTATTTTTATTTTTACTTAGGAAAAAGGTCCAAAATTACTGAGGGTGCATTCATAGTTGGATAAAATAAACACTACGTGAAAAATCATGTGCTTAGGGTAAAAGAGTTGGCATAGTTTATCTTGTTACATAATACCGTTGAAAAGGTTGAAAAAGTTGAAGTTATTTCAAAATTTTCGAAATTTTTCTAAGTGTTTGGTGTTTATTCGAGTTTAAGGCAAACTCGAAATGGTGTCGTTCGAATCTGTCAGTAGATTCGACATTGGCCTTAGATTCGAAGTTAACAGTGAAGTCATTAACTCCTTACTGTTTTCGAATCTATATCCTCGAATCTACTTAGGCGATTTCGAATCTATTGCTCGAGTCTACCGTTTCTCACATATACGACAATTTGTCGAGTTTATTGCTAAAGTGTTCGATTCTACTGCTGTATCTAGGTATAATCAACTTGATTGTACAAGATTCATGTAGTTTTATACACCATTTTTGGCAAAATCATCGATTTTTGAAGGTTTAAGGGTCTAAATCGTGTTTTCCAAAAATTACAAAGTTTGGACCAATAAAAAGTCAAATTAATTGCATATATCTGTGATTAGAACCTAGTTGGACTAATGTATGTAATTTTCTAAGTTCAAAATGGTTAAAATCGTGGGTTATGATGAAAATCTGGGCCGACGGGGTTTCGAATCTGATAATGAACTTCCTCGAGTTTACTGACAAACTCGAGAAGTCCATTACTTTCGAATCTATCATCAAATTCGAAATTGGGTGTATTCGAATCTGTCTACTCGAATTTGTCTTTTATTTGGATTATTTAATTTAAATTTTATTAAACTTGTAGAAATTTAATTGTGTTGGATTTTGTACTTAAACAAGTTCAAAATTAAACAGATTCGAATTTAAACACGTTTATTGATTTTTAATGAATCTAATAATTTATTTATTGTGCAGATGTGGCTGTACGAGCTTTTGTGCCGAAGCATAATATGGTCATTCCCTATGATCATCATATCCCTGAGGCGCAGGGATTTCGTCAAATGATGGATTTTCTTGTTGAATCTAGGATAGACTTTGCTTTATCTCACAATCTTCAGATTGTAATTCCATATGTTCGTCAATTTTATGATCATCTTCAGGTGGACTGCACTGTCACCCCGACAGTGCTAAGAACTCGAATAGCTGGACAACCGCTAGTGTTTTCTGCGGATATGATGCGTCAGGTGTTGCAGCTGGGTTCACAGGAAGAGGAGTCTGGGCCTATCGACTTTCCTCTGAGTATTAGGCAAGCGGCCTTTCAGAGAATGGGTTATAGTCTAGATGTGACGAAGGCTTCTTATATGAAGAGCGGGCTAATCGGCCAATGGAGATTTCTGGCTCATGTCTTTATGGTCTGCTTTGCACCAAAGAAAGCCGGTTTTGACTATATGGTGTCGAAGATCCAGTCTGGGATGATCGTGTTAGTGTATAATCGGCCATTCAGTTTTTCGGAAATGTTTTTCTCCGAATTTGTTCATCAAATCACCGCTCCAGAAAATCAACAATTCCTGCTGTATCCACGGTTCATAATGATGCTTATCAGGCATTTCTTGCCGAATCTGCCTCAGTCGAATGAGATTCAAAGCGTAGCTGTACTGGATAAGAGGATCTTTGCTGATTGTTCCTCGCACAGAGGAAGGTTGGCTGTTCCAGTTGAGCGTCCGTTGTTTGGAGCCATCTTGGATAGGAATTTTGAACCCCCAGATGTTGCCAACTGGGCAGGGGAAGTTGAAGTTCAACCGAGACAACCATAGCCACAACAACAACAACAACCACAGCCACCACGTGCACAAAGGCGAAGACAAAGAGCGACTGCGAGTCAAACACAGGCATCAAAGCCTTCTACAAGTCAGCAGCCGGAGGTACAAGAAGCAGGGCCTTCAAATGTCCCAAACGAAGCTGATCAGTTGTGCCAAACTCTAAATGAAATTTGGGAGGCAGGTCCTCATGCCAATGAAGATATAGCTGCAGCGTTGGTAGGAGAATTACTTGAGCCTCCAGAGGGAGAAGAAGATGTGTTGAGAGATGTGGACGAATATGAACCAGAGCAGACTGGTAATGATGAGTCATCATCTGCAACCGAATCAGAAGAGATCGAGGAGTTAGCGGTTGACGCTCCAGAGTCAGTATCGACTGAACCAGTAGTGCGAATAGAGACTTATGGTTCGAGATTAGTGGTTATTAATGAAGAGACTTCAAGGAGGCGCGCATCAAGAGAATCTGATGACTCCGACTTTGAAGAGGAAGAAATTGCTCCTTTAGTGACAAGGCAACGGGCCAAGCGTCACAGATTCATGCAAGGATCATCTTCAGTCTCTGCAGATCAACCAGAAATCTCTCAATCTCAAAACCCTCAACCTCAAGAACCTCAAACCACCATCCCACCACCACCACCTCGCGATGAACCATATATTCCATCGCCAATCATTCCTACTCCGATACAGTCAATTCCATCAACCTCATCATCGTACGCCGACAATCAAAGGTTTTTGCGCTTAAAAGACAGGGTTGACTTCCAGGAAATCCAAATCTTTTGGCTAACAACGGCAATCGGTGAGCTTCAGAAGCATAATGCAGATATTGATAAGGAGAATGCCGATCTCAAAAAGATTGTGGAGAAAGTTCAGGAAGAGAACACAGAGCTAAAATCGTTTGTCTGCGATCAGGCAGCTGAGATAAGGTCGATGCGCTCCCTAATAGAGCAGTTAATGAAAAATTTACAGGCTCAGAGGGAGACGTCGTGCCATGATCAGGAAGTATAGAGGTCGCGAGATGATGATGAAGACGATAACCAAGGCAATTATCCCAACTCTCAAAGACAGGATGAGCCAGTAGATTTTTCTGCTGCTCAGACTGCTCAATCTCAGGGGGAGCCTAGTTAAGCAGATGCTGGAATGGGTGAGGCAAGTTCATCTAAGCCTACGGATTTTGAGATTAGTGAGATGATCGATGCTCTCATGGATCTTTATGATGATCCGATGCATTTAGGTTTTGATTGTGAAGATGAAGAGCTAGAAGAGGGTGAGTTTGTACCTGAAGAGATAGTTGACTGGCAATCAGATGACGAGGTATGTGCTGATGAGGATGATGAAGCTGATGAGATCGTCGTACAGTAGAATCCTATCACTGATACATACGTGATAGATGGGAATGATATTGTTAACGTAGAAGTAGTGAATGTTGCGTTAAATGTTCAGCCATCAATAGAGGAACCTGCCAGAGAACTAACAAATGAAGAGAAGAGAAAATTGTGGTTCAGAGCTGAGAAGAAAGAATTAGAGCTGAAAAGGAGTATGAGAGTGCCAGGGACTGGAAAGCTATCTGGAAGCATACTAAGCTGGTTCTTTGATCGAGAACTGCAGCTATTCATAATCAAGAGGAAAGACGGGCTCCAGTACCTTAGGCGAACTCTAAAAGCTTTCAATTCACTTCCAAAGATCGAGATCAAAGTGTTAGCATGGAAAGATCTGATTAATATTGGCAATGATCCCTACGCAGACGTAATTGAAAGGATCATAAGAAAAGAGGGAAGATCAAGAAAGTTTGAACGCCTGAATACAAGGGTTGGAAAAAGAGTAGAAGATCCTTCACGTATTGATCCTCTAACTGGGCGACCTTGGATGAAGATCCATTACAAACCAGTAAGATGTCTTAGGAAGGTGCCTCTCAAGCCCATGCCACAGAATGTCTTGAAGAATCTAAACTGGTGGTATGTGAATGATACTGGGGAAGCGGTAATGGAAGATTTTGAAGAAAAAGTTATTATTAGAGTTTACGATCCTCTTCACCTTGTAAACCTTTCTAGAGACGATCTTAAAATTTTGCATGCTCATAAGATATCTAGTGACACTCACATGGATAGTGAGGCTAGGAAATATGAGAATGTAGTTAAGGTGTGTATTGAAAAAGGCTTGTATGCTGGAAGTAGTTTGAATAAATAATAAACAAGTTCTTAATCAAATGTGTGAATTATTAGAAGCTATCGTTAAGGGGGAGTCTGTTGGTACACCCTGTGTGACGATAGCAGTCTAAGTGATCCTACATTGTGGTTTTAGCAAATGTTTGTTATATATTTTTTATATATGAATGACATTTATTATTGTTTGTGTGTTTGAACTTGATGTAACGTATTACAAGAAGTTCAAAGATAAAATCAATCATAAGGTAAAAACATAAGTTTCAATACTAAGTTGAGTATGTGAAATAGTAGATTCGAATTTATATAAGGTTTGACATTCGAATCTGTGTCAGATTCGAATGTAGACTAGATTCGAACATAGGCAGATTCGAGAATGTCAATGAGGATAAACTCGAATGGGCCTTGGGCCGGATTCGAGTTTAGCCCATGACAGACTCGAATTAGCCTTATAATTAGGGATAGACTCGAAATATTATCAGACTTTTTGCAGAATTCGAGAGTCCATCTTAGTGAGTAAATTCTTTGTATCTAGTCTGAGTGTGTCTTAGATTAGTATTCTATCTGTTGTTTCTGTCATCTCGGCTTGAACCATTCCGCAGTTCAAGCTCGTTTGTAATTAACACTTGTTGATATATACATACAAAACCTGTGTATCGATGGAAAGTGTTATCAATGGGTACCAAAGAGCGTTTGTAATTAACACTTGTTCAAGCTCGTTTGTAATTAAGACTTGTTGATATATACAAGACTCATGTTCTTTTATCAAACGAACTTGAACCATTCCGAAGTTATGGAAGGTGTTAGCAAATGGGTACCTAAACCCAAGTTGGAGTGGGTACCAAAACCTGTGTATCGATGGGTACCAAAGAGCGCCAACAAGCCTGGATTCAAATCTGTTAGGATACCTAAGACATCTTAATTTTGGAGGAAATAGTTTCTGTACACATCAGTGCGAAACCCGGTCTTAACTCAAATGGTTTCTAGTTAATTCACACCAGAACCCGAACTTCATTGGAAATGGTTTCCGTTTAATTCAAACTAGGACCCGATCTTCATGAATATGGCTTCTACTCACAACATAACAGAACCCGTACTTCATTTGAAAGGTTTCCAAATCATTTCAGATTGGAACCCTTGCAATGTAAAATTGCTTTCAGTTAGACTAAAACCTGAGCTTCTGCAACAAAGGCTTCTAACTACTTCAGATTATAACCTGATTCTGAAAGATGAATCCTTCTGAAATTCCTGCCCTAAATTAAACTTCGATGTTGTATAGACAAAAGGGAGTTTCATTTTTATAACTTTTGTTCCTAATATGTTTTTATACAAGTTGACTAGCTTTGTGGGCTTATTTCCAGGGTGAGTTCCATACGCACTCTGACGATGATATCTTTTTCACAAAGTTGTGTGCAATTTTTTACTAAAAATATTTTCATGCACACATAAATAGATTTTTGGACTGAAAAGAAAATTTTTAAGGATGTTAATTTCTGATTATTTGGGTATATCATTGAGGTTAATTGTTCTAATCTCTTCGATTTTCATAATATCATTAGTTATGAGATTTTCTTCATTATTCTCCCATATATTATGAATTCTTTCAATTCATTCATTCTAAAATCTTTTGATTCATTCATACTGAATTCTCCCATATTCTCCAATAAGCTAAACCTTTCACGAAAATCTGATTGATTAATTATCATATATCGGAAATTACATTTCATTATGACATCTCCCAACTAAACAATCCCCAAATTCGTTTTGAATTTCATCTCCTAATTCATCTGGGCTGAAAATCCTAATCATTCTTTGTGTGATATTCCATGAGCTGAAATGCTGAGCATTATTTCTGCTGACTCCAATTATGCACCGAATTGTGTTGTGTGATAGGCATATATATCGCTTCTACGTTCTAACCAGAATTGGAAGACCTGCCGAAGGAGCAAAGCATCTGTAGTTTGTGTTGGTGAGGGTCTTTATATCTACTAGTTGAGAAGTGTCAATTATCACGGGATACTGAGAGGGACGAGTAGAGGTAATATGTAAATGAGAGGGTTACATAGATAGGAGATGGTGGTGCATCATTTCATGCTTTCTCTATAAGGCTGACTGAATATATTCTGTAAAGTGAGCCTGAGGGAGCTTAGTTTAAAAATGCTGAGAGCTGAGAGTCGAGAAAGGATTTGAAGAAAATTATATCCTAACTACACTGTGCCGGCTGGGTAAACCACATAATCTATCAATACCTAAGCGACTTGATATTGAAAAAGACGTCATGGACCCAGTGACGCATGCACTTAACACCACCAACTACTTAGTTATCTCTCAAAAGAATTCTGTTTCAATAATCACTTAGCTATATCACATTTCTATCGATATATGATTTGGATATTGATATTAAAAGACGTCCGAATTCATTTGTATGCACTTCGTGTCTAGAGCTAATTATATACACTTTTAGGACACATCAAGTCCGACAGTCTACGTTACTATATACTGCTAGTCCAAAGTAATTAACCCAGAACAAATAAGATTATTTTTTCATCATAAAGGATTTCACGATGACTATTTGGAAATCCTACTAGTGTTAACATCACGCCAACACTGAAAGTAGGTCAAAAAAAGTATGTCTATTGTGTGATAGAATTCAATAGTGTGGAGATTAAAATACATGACAAAAAGGTTTAAGTTATGAAAATCAATCTCCGTAACTTTGAAATGTCTGGTGACTTCGAAACATGAAAATCTTGCATGAATGCCATGAATGTGATACTTTTGCCCTTATGATCCTGAGGATAACATGTTAAATAAGTCAACATAAAGATGGTGAGCTCATAGGTTTACACGATAATTATAGACAATGTAAGAAAAGCACAAGATTTCGTTGAATTGTACACAAAAACGAATCAATAATTTAAGTATTAACATAAGTCTCATGAACCCGAAACTTAACTTTTGAATGCCCTATGTGGTATCAAACACCATAATACCAAGAAATGTCAAATGATTATGCATCCGTTTACAATTGGCGACCAACCCGGATGGGGGCGTCAGCCAAAATAGATCTATCCATAATATTCACGTTTATGAAGTTATCAACGGTTCATGATTGAGGGCGGTGTTGAAGTAACAATCTTTTGTAACACGTAAAATCATTCAAGTACTTGTAACCATAGAAAAAGTTGAGCATGTATTCTCACCCCCAAAAATACTAACAAGTAAAAATAGGGGCTACGGAAACTCACCGTATTAGTGCTGGCAAAAATGATGATCGAGAAGTGTGCTTGTAACTACGTCCGTAAGGACTTAACCGAGTCCTAAATGGTATGAGAGACTTAATAAGGCCTCTAAATGATAGTATGCATGTATTATGGTTTTTAAACTATAAATCATCCAACATAACAAGTCAATAGACAAAAAAAACTCATTTAAAAGTTCAAGTTTAATTATAAGAATTTCAAAGATTTATCAAGGTTTTTCGGCCTACTTTGAGGCTGTTTTTAACCAAGCTCGAAAACGATTTGGGCTCCGATATTTTAATCTTAAAACTACTATATACAAGGAATTTTTCAAGATAAAAACATTAATTTTTTGAGGTGTTTAGGTTGGGGAAAAGGTCCGTGAAAACCCATAGGTAAGCAACAATTGAGCTGTTAGACCTTTCGGTTTACAAACAGTAATTGAGGGTTCGAAACTCCGAAATAAATTAAGAAATCTTCCCGATCTTTAGCTAAGACATAGATCTAAGTTCTAGAAAAAGAATCAACTCATTTCGTTAAGTTTTGAGTGAGTTATGATTTTTCAAAGTTAATGTAATGTTTCTGCCGAAAAATCCAAATTTCACAACCTTGCAACAACTTGTGATTCTTGTTGTTTATTCAAAAATAAAAAACCACATATACAGAAGGTTATGAAACACATTATGAACATTATTTTCATAATATATATACCTACATATGTTCTTATATTTTTATAAACACATTTGTAGTAACAACTTTAAATAAAAACTAGTTGTTCATAAACTTAGCTTTGATGAAACTTGTTGTTGTTTTGGATACAAAAGAATTTACAATGTATTCTTGTATTTTCCTTTTTATTTAATTTCATAAATACTTATTGAATACATTAGTTAAATGAAATTGTTTTTGTTTTGCTTAATTAAAGTTATGAAAGATTATTAATGCATAATTAATGTCACTAATCTTAATTAAATCATGCAACCTAGTTGATTTAATTTATCGTGTCGTAACTTGATCAAATTAATTCTTTGTCGTCTCATCGGATCACGGATCACACCGATGAAATTGTTTCGATTTGTAAGGAAATTCCTTGTTAATCACTTTGATTTAACACTAATGACTATTAATTTGGTGAAAAATTCTAACCTGGTTTGTTGCCGGTTGTTACAGTCTTCCCCTGTTAAGTGAATTTCGTCCCGAAATTTGATCTTGTTACCTCGGGGGTCTTGTTACTTGAGAAGAGGTGACGGTGCTTTTGTTTGATCTGATCTTCGCTTTTCCAAGTGAATTCTGGACCATGTCTGAAATTTCATCTGACGTTGACAATGGGTATGCGACTGGGTTTCAATCTCTTCACCTCACGGTAGATGATTTCCACCGGCTCTTTGACGAAACGAAGTTTATTGTTGTGTACAAATATAAATAGAGATGAAAAAAATTTATTGTAAAAGTTCAGGGGTCATTTTGTAATTTCTTAATAATTGTTTTGTGTATAAATAGAAAGTAGGTGTACTGTAGCAACATACAAAATTACAGAGAGTACTCTTCAAATGTAGGAATAGGGTGCCGTGCAAGTCAAGATCATTCAAGAAACGTATATGTAATCTTCTCTCATCTCAATAATAATCATTCAGTCAGATGTGTTATGATCTTGTTATGATTGATTGTTGAATTGAATTGTTGTATATTGAATTATCAATTGGTATCAGAGCCAAATGTGGCTAAATGTGTGCGATTTTTGAATCTGAAAGTTGAATTTTGAGCACTATCCTATCGGAGTTTTTTTTTTAAAAAATTCGAAATATGGTTTTAGATTGAGTGGGTGAATGTAAGGTCTTGAACTAACAGATCTATCTAGACGCGACACACACCAACGAGTGCGGAATCCTCGTTAGCGGCTTGACGGATATATCACACTCACGGAACACGGAGACTACCACGGCGTTGTACGAACACTAACGAACGAACCTACGCGATGATTCTCTTTAAAAACACTCTAATAACAATGATAACTTGTAAGGTCTTGAAGTAACAGATCTATCTAGACGCGACACACACCAACGAGTGCGGAATCCTCGTTTGCGGCTTGACGGATATATCACACTCACGGAACACGGAGCCTACCACGGCGTTGTACGAACACTAACGAACGAACCTACGCGATGATTCTCTTTAAAAACACTCTAATAACATTGATAACTTGTATGGTCTTGAACTAACAGATCTATCTAGACGCGACACACACCAACGAGTGCGGAATCCTCGTTAGCGGCTTGACGGATATATCACACTGACGGAACACGGAGACTACCACGGCGTTGTACGAACACTAACGAACGAACCTACGCAATGATTCTCTCCAAAAAATCTCTAATAACACTGATAAACTCGAGATCGCCCTTTTGCTCATTCTCACACGAATTCTGCAAAAGTCCTCTAATCATTCGAGTTAATCCCTAATTATAGAGACCCATTTGAGTTTGTCATGGACAAACTCGAATCCAGGCCCAAGGCCCATTCGAGTTTGTCCTTAAGACAAATTCGAATTTGACTACTATGCTAAATTCGAATCTATGCTAAATTCGAATTTCACATGTCAACTTCTTTTTGATTATATGTTTAACTTATGTTTGAATTAATCTTTGGACTTTATGTTTGAACTTCTTGTAATACATTACATCAAATTCAAACATACAATCAATAAATATCAAACACACAAAATCACATATATCAAACACTAGATAATAGTCAATACCTTGCAATATCACTTGAAACGAAATGCTAATACACTTACACTGCTATCGTCACACAGGGTGTACCAACAGACTCCTTCTTGACGATAGCTTCTAACTATTTACATTTTGTTTAAGTACTTGGTTTATTTAAACTACTGCCAGCATACAATCCTTGCTCAACACATACTTTAATTACATTCTGATACTTTCTAGCCTCATATTCCATATGTGCATCACTTGAGATTTGATGAGTGTAAAGCACTTGCATGTCATCCTTCGACAGATTAACTAGGTGCAGCGGATCGTACACTCTAATAATTACTTTTTCTTCAAAGTCCTCCATCACCGCTTCACCTGTTTCACTTTCCACGTACCACCAATTGAGATTTTTCAAAACGTTCGGTGGCATTGGCTTGAGAGGAACTTTCTTCAGACATCTAACTGGTTTATATTGAATTTTCATCCACGATCTACCAGTTAGAGGGTCAATTCGAGTATTGTCCATCACTCGTTTACCAACCCTTGGATTGAGCCTTTCAAATTTTCTCGACCTCCCTTCTTTTCTAATGATCTTAGCTATGACTTCAGCATAAGGGTCGTCGCCGATATTTATGAGCTCCTTCCATGCTAACACTTTTATTTCAACCTTTGGCAAGGAATTGAAAGCTTTCAATCTTCTTCTGAGATACTGGAGGCCATCCTTTCATTTGATAATGAATAGCTGCAGTTCTCGATCAAAGAACCAGCTTAAAATATTTCCCGATAGCTCTCCAGCACCCGGCACGCGCATCTTTTTCTTCAGGTCTAACTTGTTTTTCTCTGCCCTGAACCACAGCTTCCTTTTTTCTTCATTTGTAAGCTCTCTGGCAGGCTCTTCAATTGATGATTCAGCATTTAAAGCAGCTTTGACTACTTCTATGTCAATCAAATTATTTCCTTCTGTCACGTATGTATCTGTGATAGGGTTTTGTTGAACAATGATCTCATTCGCCTCATCGTCCTCATCAACATAGAACTCATCATCAGATTTCCAGTCAGCTATGTCTTCAGGTACGAACTCACCCTCTTCCAAGTCTTCCATTTCATCCTCAAAATCAAAACCAAAATCTAGTGGGTCTTCCTCAATATCCATTAATGCTTCAATCATTTCATGCATTTCACTCTCTGTGATCTTTGAGGAAGTTGCTTCTCCTCCTTTTGTTCCACCTTGACTAGGCTCCCCCTGAACTTCAGCATATAGAGCAGCAGGAAAATCTACTGGCTTATTCTCTTTTGGTGCACTGGGATCATCGCCTTCATCATCTCCCCCTTGCTGCTCCTCCGGATCCCGACAACTCGTCTCCCCCTGAGCCTTTAGATTTTTCAATAATTGCTCAATTAGGGATCACATCGATCGAATCTCAGCAGCTTGATCGGCAACAAAAGTTTTAAGCTCCAGATTCTCTTCCTCGATCTTTCCCACAACTTTCTTCAACTCAGCATTCTCGATGTCGATATTGGCATTATGCTTCTGTATTTCGCCGAGAGCCTTTGTCAACTGAAAGATTTGGACTTATTGGAATTCAACCTTGCTCCGAAGCTCAGAAAACCTTTGATTATCTGCGAAGGTTGATGATGTGGATGGAATTGATTGGATGGGAGTTGGAATGATTGGTGGGGGGATGGATGTTTGAACAGGTGGTGGTGGTGGTGGTGGTGGAATGGTTCTTTGAACGGGTGGAGGTTGAGGTATTTCTGGCTCAGAAGCAGAGGCCGAGGAAGCTCCCTGCATGAACCTATGCCTTTTGGCCCTTTGCCTGGGCACCAACGGAACTACTTCTTCTTCCTCAAAATCTGAGTCTTCTGACTCCCTTGAAGCTCTTCTCCTTGTAGCTTCTTCATTTATCACCACTATCCTCGATCCATAAGTTCGTATGTGAATAGAAGGATCTTCGGTTTCTTTCTCAACCTCAATTTCTTCCATCTCTTCTGATTCAGACTCTGACGTCGACTCCTTTTCACCAGTTGGCACTGGGACATAGTCATCGATTTGCTGAAAAATATCCACCTCACCTTCCGGTGGTTCCAAAAGTTCCCCAACGAGCTCAACAGTAATCTGCTCATTTGCATTTGGCCCAGCTGCCCATATTTCTTCTAAAGTTTCTGCCCGTTGATCATTTCCGGGGGCTATAACTGAAGTACTTGCTTCAACACCTGATGTACCAGCTTCTACTGGCTCCTGTACTTGACTTGTGGAAGGCCTATCAGCCTGAATTTGTCTCGTAGACGGTCTTTGCCTCCTTCTTTGTTGCTGAGGCCTTGGTTGTGGCGGTTGCTGTTGCTGCGGTTGCTGTGGAACCTGTAAATCTCCTGCCCAGTTGGCACCTTCCCCAACTTGGAAATCTGGATTGACTACTGCCCTAAACAGTGGTGCCTCCACTGGCATAGCTAATCTTCCTCGATGAGCTGAACAATCAGCAAATATTCGTTTGTCTATGACCGCAACACTTTGAATTTCATTCAGCTGTGGCAGGTTCGGTAGAAAATGTCTGATAAGCATCATTACAAATCTTGGATAAAGCAGAAATCTTTCTCTGTCTGGAGTTGTTATTTGTTGAACAAACTCGGTAAAGAACATCTCTAAGAAGCTAAACCGTTGATTATAAACCAATGCTATCATCCCTGACTGAATCTTTGAGACAATGTAATCAAAACCTGCTTTCTTGGCGGCAAAACAAACCATAAAAACGTGTGCCAAATATCGCCATTGTCCTATAAGGCCACTCTTCATGAAAGATGTCAGGATCTAAAACTGAATAACCAAGACTAACTGATTTGAATTTATCAGAGTATAAATCAATAATCTTGCTTTGAATCAAAGTTTAATCAAGAAGTTTGCGGAATAACACTTAATTATTTTAACAAAAACTTTCAGAATCAATAATGAATAAACACACAAGAAGTAATCAAGACTGTTTGTATTGCTGAATTCAATGATTACAATCACCTCTAATCTGTTTGATTAGACAAAGAACACAGACTGTTCTTAGGGTTTTACAACCTTAGAGGCTTATGAAAACTCTATCAATAAAGCAATTACAGACTCAAAATACGCAGAAAACTCCTATACAATAGAAAGACCTATTCTATGTATTTATATTGCTTCTTGATATGTTTCCTTTACGAATAATGACTTCTCTGATAGTAGATATGCTGGAATCTTCATGTAGATATCTTTTCCTGAAAATCAGCACTTTTTGTTTATGAAACTGTTGAGCAGCTTGAATTACTTGACAGCATGAACAGAGCAGCTTGAGTTGATTTGCTCTGGCAGCTTGAACTTTTACACTGGCAGCTCGAGTTTCTTCAACTAGCAGCATGAACTTTGGATTTACATATAAATTCTACTAACAGTCTGAGAAGTCTAACTAACAATTTGAACATACTTAAACTATTTCCCAACAAAAGAGGACTTAGCCACGTCCAGGCTATATCCCATTCTAACAAAAGCTACCTGCCTGATTGATAACGGGAAATCAATCGGCCCATTCTCTTGTTCGTGAGATCCTAGCTGCAAAACTTGACGTAACATGTCAGCTGAAAATACTAAAGGATGGCCAGCAATCCTTGTCCTCAAAACTGTTGGAGTAACAGTATAATCAACTTGTAGATGATCCCAAAACTGACGAACGTATGGGATGACTATCTGAATATTATGTGACAGCGCATATGAAATCCTTGATCCCATAAAAAATCCACCATCTGGCGGTAACCTTGAGCCTCTGGAATTGCATGGTCCGGAGAGATGACCATATTATGCTTAGGAACGAAAATTCTATCAGCCATGTCTGCACAATACAGCATATAAGATATTAGAATTATTAAATAGACATAAACTTGTTTAAATTCAAATTTGTTGTATTTTGTACTTGTATAAGTACAAAATTTAACACGTATGAATTTCTACAAGTTTGATTTAAATTTTAAGCAAATAATTCGAATATCTTGATAAACTCGAATATCAAATTCGAAGCACCACTCATTCGAGTTTAGGCTTATTCGAGTTTAGTGACAAACTCGAAACCAGCCATGAACAAACTCGAAGGAGTCGGTCACTTTAATCACAATACTCCAAGATTTTAACCATTTTAGACTCAGAAAATCACATGCATTAGTCCTAATAGGTTCTAATCAAGAATATTTGTAATCAATTTGACATTTCATCGGTTCAAAGTTTGTTATTTTGAAATACAAACTTTCCACCACTAAAGCTTCAAATTCCATTAATTTTGGCTCAAATGGAGTCTAAAACCACGTAAATCTTGTACAATACAGTTGATTATACCTAGATTGGTTAGTAGTCTCGAACACAAATGAACAAAACTCGAAGAATAGTATGAAACTCGAAAAACGGCAAACGCGAAGCAACAAACTCGAAATCGCTCTTAACAAACTCGAATAATCAAATTCGAAAGTAGGTGATTTATGACCATCACTGTTGACCTATTTATACCAACCTCCTTCGAGTTTGTGACCCTTCTCGAGTTTACTGCCAAACTCGAGGTCCTGCCAAATTCGAATGTATATTCGAATTTTGCTTAGACTCGAATTTAATCTGAAAATTTTGAAAAATATTGAAAGTCTTTGAAATAAATTCAACTTTTTCAACTTTTACAACCTTTTCGTGTAACGGAATAAACTATGCCAAATCTTTGACCCTAAGCACAAGATTTTCACGCAATGTTTATTTTATTCAACTAGGAATGCACCCTCAGTAATTTTGACATTTTTCCTAAGTAAAAATAAAATTAAAAAATTAAGTAAAGAATAAAATACAAAAAATTAAAGGTAAAATTGTGAACAAAAATTAAACTTAGACTAATCTATATTATTTAAAAATTTACAACCTATACTTAACACTTAGAATATTTTTGACGAGTATTGTCAAAGAAAGGTTCAATCAGATAGCGGTGTCAAATACGCACTTTCAGTATTCAAACTTTCACACTTAGGAATTTTTGATTCCTTTTATTGTTTGTCGTGACATACATTTCTAGCCGATTGTTGGTATTATTTTCCCTTTAAACATGTTACATTTCGGAATATCCCTTGGCCTTTTTATTTATCATGAAATTATCTTACGTGACTCATACATAGACATACTTTTATGATCAAGGCATACACACAATGATTATAACTTTTTGGTATTTGCAAACTTTCTTTAAAAGGCAAACATCGGACACATGTCTGTATTTACATACAACAAAGTGTCTTAGTTTGTCTTAAGGTTTATTTTTAAAGCTAGCAAGACAGCGGTGACAGGTCTGTACCGACGTACAACAGAGCGACTTATCTTGATAACTCGAATCAAAACAGAGGCAGCAGGTCTGTACTTACGTACAATAGAGTTACTTGTTTTGACTCTCAATTCAGTACCATGATTTTTCTATTCGTTCCATTTCTGTCAGATGTATCTGATGTTGCTGTACATCCCCAGAAAGTTTGCATACCTTATTTAGAATCAATGTCTGTATGTCTCTAACATAAAAATTAAGACCAATTGGTCATACATCTAAGTTAGTGACACGTTTGACTTTTTCTTGAATATTTTATAGGCGTTGAGACTCCCTACATGTATTATAACTACCAACATATCAAACCAGATAAAGTATGACACTTAGAATTTTAGGTGCATTATGCGTGATAGCTAAACACTTAGAGATTGTAAAGACTGTGCTAATTTTCGTCACTTTGAACCTATGCATCTAAGACTTCACCCTTTTTCTGATATTCTCTTTTTTTTTTTGAACTTTTTATGGTTTTCTCTCTTTTTTTTTGTTTTTCATAAATAAAATAAGGAAATAAAGTAATCTACTAACTTACTATAAAAGGAAACTATCCTAAGCTACTAGACTTACTATAAAAAGAAAGAAAAACTACTGCTATAAAAAGAAATAAAAACTCTACTAAGGTCAATTCACTCTGGGTTACGCATTCCATTCAGTTGAATCAAATACTCAAAACGTGTTTTATCAAAAGCCTTGGTAAATAAATCTGCATTATTATCATCCGTTGCCACTTTTACCAGCTTTATTAAATTCTTTTCAGCACAATCACGTATAAAATGATGTCTTATGTCTATGTGCTTTGTTTTACTGTGTTTAACTGGATTATTAGTTATAGCAATTGTAGATTGGTTATCTATCCTAATAGGAGTTTGAGTATAAGCCAAACCGTAATCCCGCAATTGTTGTTGTATCCACAAAACCTGTGAACAGCAATTACCGGCAGCAACATATTCGGCCTCGCACGTTGACACGGCTACCGAAGTCTGTTTCATGCATTGCCAGGAAACGAGCCTCCCTCCTAGGAATTGACAACCTCCAGTTGTTGACTTGCGCGTCAAGCTGCATCCTCCGTAGTCTGAATCCGTGAACGCCTCCAATTCCAGATCGCCCTCCGCGTGATACCAAAGTCCCAGCTTCGGTTTCGACTTGAGGTATCGTAAAATCCGCTTCACATCTTTCATGTGCATCTCTTTCGGATTAGATTGAAACCTTGCACAAATACTAACAGCAAACATAATATCAAAGTAAGTAAATACTAACTTATTTCATCATATATTTAAGTTTATATAAGTCTTGCATAATATATATAATCACCTACAACAACAAGTTTCATAAAAACTCAAGTTTATAAGTTTCTAGTTGTTATTTTTAAGTTGTTTCTTTAAATGTGTTTATGAATATATGAACACATTATAAGCATGTTAATATTATGAAAACATGTGTTATATATGTGGTTTTATAACTATTATGGCTTTTAAACAAGTTGTCTTTAAATAAACAACAAGAATCATAAGTTGGTTTAAATTTATAAACTACGGAATTTCGGCAGAATATTTGTATCGACTTTGAAAAATCATAACTAATTCATAACTCAACGAAATGAGTTGATTCTTGTCTCAAAAGTTAGATCTATGTCTTAACTATAGATCTGCAATTTTTCATAATTTATTTTGAAGTTTAAGACCTCCAGAAATTATTTGAGAAACCGAAAGTTTGACAGCTCAAAAATGGCCAACATAGCGTTTTTAACGAGATTTTTCACCAACCTAAACAACTCGAAAAATGGCCGTTATTGATTCTAAAAATCCTTTGTATATAGTAGTTTAATGTCCTAGAAAACCAAAGTCTAAAACATTTTGGAGCTTGGTCAAAAACAGCCTCAAAGTAGGCCGAAAAACCTCCGAAAAAGCTGGAAAATTATATATATATAAACTTGACGTTTTAAGCAAATCTTATTTATAAACTTGTAATGTTTGGTGATTTAAGACATAAAAATCTATAAATATACCTATTATCATATATTAGTGATATTAAGTCCTTATTATCATTTAGGACTCGGTTAAACACCTCCGGTTTCATCACCCATCAAACAACGCACATTGCATTTTTTTGCGCATATTTTGCCATCGCAATTCCGGTGAGTCTTCATAGCCCCTATTTTCACTATCTATTGGGGTGGAATACATGCACTGTTTTCATATGGACATCAAAACTGTATATTTCTTATATGTATTACATGTGGTTCCATCAGCCCTTATATCATGAACCGTTAATTGCATTTATTTGTAAGCGCGAATATATTGTGGATAGATCTATTGGGAGTCATGTCCCCCACTCGGGTTAGTCGGGTCGGCTAACAGCGGGTGCATATATATTCAACACACGGTATTACGTATGGGAATACTGCACAGGGCAAACTCATTTTAAATTAAGCTTCGGTTGCATGATGGTTTATATGTAAGACATAACAAGGATTTTATGATTTTATAAATTCAATCTCTATTATTGTTGTCCATACGAGTCAGATTTACGTGTAAACCTATGAGCTCACCAACAATTTTGTTGACGTATTTTAGCGTGTATTTTCAGGAAATTAAGGCAAGTCCCTCACATCGGTAGTATTTTCAAGCTTTCGCATTTAAGGAGTCGCACTCAGTTTCAAACCATCGGAGATTTATTTGCGTTATTTTGGATGATTTAATTATGTATTTAAATCTCTGTATCTTGCGAACTTCTCTTTATCATTTTGTGTTGTGTAAAACATGTATATCTTTTAAAGTTACGCCGATGTATTTTTGAAAACGTCCATATAGTGGTCGTTCATTATGATTATGGTTACGCTTCCGCGACGTCGCGCTTCGTTGCCAACCAGGGTAACGGGGTGTGACAGATTGGTATCAGATCCATAGTTATAGTGAACTAGGTTGCATTAGTACCTAGACTATAACTCTTACAAAAGGCAAACTTTCTTTAAGAACTGTGAACACATATATGGACCCTGATGACAATAACATGTCGAAATTCACCCCTAGGGAAAGGGTGTGACTAGCACAACGAGAGTCTATCCCGGTACCTGCCCATCAGCCAAGCCCGCCGCAGTAGTAACGGGCAAGCATAGGACAGTGGGGATGGATGCCTCACACTCTCCAAGAGTGGAGAAACGAAGAGGGGATCCAAATCCAGTTTGAAGTCAGAACACCATCTTCCTCTCAAGTGCCGACACTTACCCAGAAACCTACGTAACAAACAATGTCTCTGTTGGTGGCAAGGGCCGCCAGACCTGACCTCCAATTTCGACAAAATCCACCAAGAGGTCAGTGAGATCTTTGCAAGGATTAAGCAGGAGGCAATGCAAACCACCAATAAACCTTAGGCCAACGAGAATAAACAGGCGATTCAACCAGACGGAATCAACAAATTGTGACAACGCCTAGCGGAGCACACAACCCGCAATGCAGAACTAACCCAACGACTTAACACTCTGGAGTACGAGGAAACCCCAGAGGCATCTCATACTTAGTACCCTTCTACCATTTTATAGTATTTATCTAGGCTTTACTATCTGATATATCCTAGGGTAAATAAGGCTTAAGAATTTATCAAAAAATTTTTTTGACCATATCACATACAAAGATTAAGTATCAAGAACTTTTATGAGGAATTAAGTTTTAACTACAACTCTGCGTAGGAATAGATAAAGCTGTGACTATCTGCCTAAGAAATTTCAAACCCGTAGACTTATCCTCTTACCCCATTAGATACCACTTATGCATTTCTACTATTTGATACTGGTGCTGATAAGAGCTTTATATCCACTAAGTTCACGAAGCTGATAAATTCCATTAAGTGCTACTTATGCTATTGAGGTTGATGACAGTGAGACGCTTAAGACAAATAATATAAGTCGAGGATGCTCCTTAGAATTAGTAGGCCGACTCTTTGAAACAGACATGATACCCATCAAACTGGGAAGTGTTTACGTGGTCATAGGCATGGATTGGCTATCGAAAATCGTGAGGAAATAGTATGCAACAAGAACATAGTTCATATACCTTTAGCCAATAAGAAGGTCCTTACCGTCCAACGCAAAGCAAGAAATACCAAAGTAAGCATCATCTCTAGCATTAGGACCCTGAAGTGTTGATAGAGAGGGAGCCAAAGGGAAAGCGGCTCGAAAATATTCTTATTATTTATGGTTACCCCAAAGTTTTTCCAGAACACTTACCTGAACTCCCAACATCGAGGCAAGTCAAATTCAAAAATAGGCCTAGTATCAGGTGCGGTACCAGTGGCTCGAGCACCATGCCGATTAGCCCCATCAATAGTGTAAGAATCGTCCAACCAACTATAGGAGCTCTTAGCAAAAGGGCCTATCAAACCGAGTTCCTGGCTTTGGAGGAGCTCCAGTTTTGTTCATAATGGAGAAGGATGGAACTTTCGGGATGTGCATCAATTACCGAGAAATTAAATAAGCTAAAAGAACCAATACCCACTTCCAAGGATCAATGACTTGTTTGACAAAACTCCAAGAAATAAGCTTCTATTCGAAGATCGTCCTTAGGTCTGGTTATCATCAGGTTAGAGTTCACAAGAAAGATAATCCAAAGACAGCTTTCAGATTCCGTTTCGGTCATCATAAATTCCTATTAATGCCGTTTGGATTAACCAGTGTCCCCAACTGTACTCATGGACCTCATCGGGTGTGCAAACCTTATTTAGACAAATTCGTGATTGTATTCATGAATGACTTTTAATCTACTCACGAAACGAGAAGGAGCATGAGCAACATTTAAGACTGATTCTGGAATTATCGGAGAAAGAACAACTATATGCTAAGCTTTCTAAATTTGACTTTTGGTTAGGAGAGGTGAAATCCCTCGGTCACGTGAACAATAGTAAAGGAATCCAAGTCGACCCCGCAAAGATCAAGGCTATCAGGAATTGGTCAACTCTTAGAACCCCCATAGAGATACGACAGTCCTTAAGACTTGCCACTTATTATAAGCAATTTTCTCAAAGACCACCAGAACTCTAACAAAACTGACCCGAAAAGACATTAAGGTGCTGTTTGATTGCATAAGAGGTTAATTGTCTGATGTCTGATTCCACTTCTGATTGATGAGAGGTGGTCCTGATAAGATACTAAGATCTGATAAGAGAATTCAATAAGTCTGTTTGTTTTATAAATTATCTGATCCTGTTATTTTTATTAATTTTACATATTAATTCCCAAAACCAAATAGATATCATTGATTAAAGTCAAATATCAAGTAAGAATAATATCATTGAATCAAAGTGATCTATGTAAACATTTAATATCATTCAAATAACATTAACAAGATTTAAGTAAAAAACCAAATCAAGTTTATAAGTTATAATCAAGTAACATAAATGCATTCAATAAACATATAACCAACATGCTTTCAAGAATCAAATAACAATTAAAGTTTATAAGTTATAATCAAGTTTATAAGGTTATGTTTATTAACTTCCAAATAACTTAAGTTTATAAGTTATATAGATATGTTATTGAAAAATAATAAATTTTATCAAAAAGTGTTGGAATATTTCTCGTTATAATAAATATGGTAAGAGGTAGGGTAGGGGTGAGGTAGGTTGAGGGTGGGGTAAATAGGGTAGGGTAATGGTGTAGGGGTAGGGTGGGTAGGTTGAGGGGTAAGGTGGGTGGGGATGGGTAGATTTGAGGGATACGGTAGGGGTGAGGTGGGTAGGTTTGAGGGGTAGGGGTAGGAAGAGATAGGGGTAGGGTGGGGTGGGATAAGGAGGGGTGAGGTGGGGTGGGTAGGTTTGATGGGTTAGTGTAGTGGTGGGGTAGAGTGGGATAGGGTAAGTATGGGAGTGGGGTGGGTAGGGTTAAGGGTGGAGATGGGGACGGGGTGGTATAAGTAAGTTAAGGGTATTAGGGTAGGGTGAGATTAGGTGGTTGAGGGTAGGGTATGTTTAGGGTGGGGTGGGGTAGGATAGGGTAGGGTAGGGTAGGGGTAGGGTGAGTGAGGTAAGGTATGGGGTAAAGGTAAGGGTGGGGTGGGGTGGGGTAGGGTAGGGTAGGGGTAGGGGTAGGGAGTTTAGGATAGGGTAGGGTAGGGGTAGGGTGGGTGAGGTAAGGTATGGGGTAAAGGTATGGGTGGGGTGGGGTTTCAGCAAGGAGAAGAGAGGGTTTTGTTTTTCTTTAGAGGGTTTTGATAAGAGGTGATGAGAGGAAAAAAAAATCTTATCATGGTAAGACAAAATAAGAGGATTTTGCCTCTTATGTATTATGCAAATCAAACGCACTTATCGGGTTTTCCTCTTACCGAATAAGAGGTTAGCTCCGATAAGAGGTTGATAAGTGCTATCAAACAGGGCCTAAGTATGATTGGAGCAAGGATCAGGAGACATCATTCCAGTTATTAAAGCACAAACTGTGCAGCGCGCCTATTTTGTCCATACTTAAGAGGAACGAGAAATTTATAGATTACTGTGACGCTTCACACAATGGGCTTATATAGAAAAATAGGGACATAGCTTATACTTTATGAAAACTTAAGGTTCACTAGGTGATTTACAAAACACATGATCTGGATCTTGAAGCAGTAGTCTTAATCCTTGGAGACAATAGTTGTACGGTATGAAGTGTATTGTATTCACAGACCATAAGAGCCTCCAACACATCTTGAACCAGAAAGAGTCGAATACGAAGTAGTACCGTTGGATGGAACTAATATGTAATGGCAACCGTGAAAATTCGTTATCACCTGAGGAAAACTAAGGAGCTAAGCCGTTAAGAGTACAAGTGGATAAATAGTTTAGAATAAGGGCTAATAAAAATCGATAATTCATGAATAGAATCTGATTACTCTGTTTGGTGGAATAAGAAAGCTGGCTATGGATGAAGGACACAAATTAAGATATGTCGTTCACCCCGGATCCAATAAAATGTATCATGACCTTAAGAAACTATACGGGTGGCCTATCATGAAGAATGACTTGCCAAATCGGTCAGAAAATTCCTAACACGCTCCAAAGTTAAGATAAACCATCAGAAACCATTTGGGTAATAGTCGACAACCTAACAAAATCCGCGCGTTCCTACCAATCAAGAAGAACATCAGGATGAATAAGCTAGTCCAAACGTACCTCAAGGAAGTCGTCTCCGGACACGGAGTGCCTATTATAATCATTTTGATATGGATAGCAGATCTACAGCTAAGCTTTTGGCAATTATTATAGCCAACTGTGGATAAAAACCTGGACCTGAGTACCACATATCACTCTCAGACCAATGGTCAGAATAATAGAACGATCCAAACCCTAGAACGTACATTAAGAGCCTGTGTAATGGATACTTATTTGCCTTAGTGGAATTATCGTACTACAATAGCTATCACTCAAGTACTAAAGCTGCTCCGTTTGAGGCCCTCTACGGGCAAAAGTGTCGATCACCAATTTATTGGAAAGAAGTGGGAAACGGCCAAATCATTGGCGTTAAGATCATTCACAAAATTACCGAAAGGATAGTACGATTGCGGAACTGACTAAAAGTTGCCCGCAATTGTCAGAAAGTTATGCAGATGTAGGAAGAAAATCCCTTGAATTCTAATTAGGAGAACGAGTACCAATGAAACTCTCGCCTTGGAAGGGCGTAATCCGTTTTGGGAAACGAGGAAAACTCAATCCTCGTTATATCGGACCATTCAAGATCACCAAAAGAATTGGCCCGGTAGCTTACCGACTCGACCTGCCCCCAGAGCTTAATAACGTTCATAATACCTTCCACGTGTCCAATCTTAAGAAGTGTCTGGCTGATGAATCACTCGTTATACCCATGGACGAGCTGGAGTTAGACGATAAGTTGAACTTCATTGAGCAACCTGTAGAAATAATGGACCGCGAAGTCAAGAAACTAAAGCACAGCCGGATCCCGATAATAAAAGTCAGATGGAACTCTAAGCGAGGTCCTGAGTTTACGTGGGAACGCGAGGATCAGTTCCGAGAAAAATACCCACACCTGTTCTCAAGTACTCAAGAAGTGGAGAACACAAGCTAATTTCGGGACGAAATTCCCTTAACACGGGGAGACTGTAACATCCGGCACTAAACCATGATAGCAACAATGACCTAATATGTATTTAATAGTCAATTATAGCCTAATCAGTGGTCATTAGAAATTAATCAAGTGATTAACAAGGTTTATTAGAAAATTCAACTCAATTAGAATCAAATTCATCGGTGCGATGAATCGGGAAATCAATTAATCCGATCAATTTACGATATGAGGGATTAATTCAACTAAGTACATAATTAAATTATGATTAGTGACACTAATCATACACTAATACAATTACTTAACATTAATTATGCAAGACTAAAACAATTCATTAAAACAATGCATTCAAAAGTATTTATGAATTTACAAGAAAAGGGAAATACAAGAATACATTCTAAATACTTTTATACAAAAAAAAAAAATATAATAACATGAAAATAATCCATAAAAATCTGGTCATAGGGTAGTACTACCCAAGATTTGATTTCAATTTTTTTAATTCCCAACTCCATAACCTTTCATAATCAAATCTTTCACACCCCATGCTCCTTTCATTTCAACATGATCTTACACTCCACCTCAATTTGAAAGACCAAGACTTTGCCTATAAATAGAGGGCTTCCTTTTCATTATTTTCACACCAAAATATCTCTTTCTCTCCTCTCAAAACCGGATCCAACACACACACACACTACAAACCTTTTCATTCAAGTGTTCTTGGTGAAATTCAAGTGTTCTTGGTGAACTTCTAGTGTTCTTGGTTCAAATCTTGCAAGAGTTCCAACTTCTTCTCAATTTCATACTCCAAATACATCAAAGTAAGTAAATACTAACTTATTTCATCATATATTTAAGTTTATATAAGTCTTGCATAATATATATAATCACCTACAACAACAAGTTTCATAAAAACTCAAGTTTATAAGTTTCTAGTTGTTATTTTTAAGTTGTTTCTTTAAATGTGTTTATGAATATATGAACACATTATAAGCATGTTAATATTATGAAAACATGTGTTATATATGTGGTTTTATAACTATTATGGCTTTTAAACAAGTTGTCTTTAAATAAACAACAAGAATCATAAGTTGTTTTAAATTTATAAACTACGGAATTTCGGCAGAATATTTGTATCGACTTTGAAAAATCATAACTAATTCATAACTCAACGAAATGAGTTGATTCTTGTCTCAAAAGTTAGATCTATGTCTTAACTATAGATCTGCAATTTTTCATAATTTATTTTGAAGTTTAAGACCTCCAGAAATTATTTGAGAAACCGAAAGTTTGACAGCTCAAAAATGGCCAACATAGCGTTTTTAACGAGATTTTTCACCAACCTAAACAACTCGAAAAATGGCCGTTCTTGATTCTAAAAATCCTTTGTATATAGTAGTTTAATGTCCTAGAAAACCAAAGTCTAAAACATTTTGGAGCTTGGTCAAAAACAGCCTCAAAGTAGGCCGAAAAACCTCCGAAAAAGCTGGAAAATTATATATATATAAACTTGACGTTTTAAGCAAATCTTATTTATAAACTTGTAATGTTGGGTGATTTAAGACATAAAAATCTATAAATATACATATTATCATATATTAGTGATATTAAGTCCTTATCATCATTTAGGACTCGGTTAAACACCTCCGGTTTCATCACCCATCAAACAACGCACTTTTGCATTTTTGCGCGTCGTTTTGCCATCACAAGTTCGGTGAGTCTTCATAGCCCCTATTTTTCACTATCTATTGGGGTGGAAATACATGCACTGTTTTTCATATGGACATCAAAACTGTTTATTTCTTATATGTATTACATGTTCGGATTCCATCAGCCCTTATATCATGAACCGTTAATTGCATTTATTTGTAAGCGCGAGTATATTGTGGATAGATCTATTGGGAGTCATGTCCCCCATTCGTGTTAGCTCGGTTCGGCTAACAGCGAGTGCATATATATTCAACACACGGTATTACGTATGGGAATACTGCACAGGGCAAACTCATTCTAATTAAGCTTCGGTTGCATGATGGTTTATGTAATACATACACGGAATTTATGATTTTATAAATTCAACTCATCTGATAATGTTCATACAACTGGTCTTTTCGCGTAAACCTATGAGCTCACCAACAATTTTTGTTGACGTATTTTAGTATGTATTTTCAGGTAATTAAGGCAAGTGTGCCTTCGGATACACCAACTTTCAAGCTTCCGTATTTCATGGAGTCGCATGCATATTTCGAAAACTAACGGAGATTTGACTGCATTATTTTTGGACGCATTAATTATGTTTCAGAATCTCTGTATTACGCGAACTTCATTCCTTTCATTTTGTAAAATATTAATACATTTTTAAATTTTAATGTCGTAATATTTCGAAAACGTCCATATAGTGGTCGTTCGTTATAATTATGGTTACGCTTCCGCACTCGTCACGTCTCGCTGCCAACCAAGGTAGCAGGGTGTGACATCATGTGTATAACTTGTGACTTCAATGTTATACACAATCTCTACCGTACCATTAGTTTTGTTAAAAACCCGTTTGTTTGGTGAGTTCGGGACATAACCTAGGAAGTATCCTTCGTCAGCCTTTTCACCAAACTTAGGTTGATGTTTTGTTCTCAGTAAGTACATGGTACCCTAAAAGGTTCGAAGCCAGTTAAATTAGGTGGCCGTTTATTCAAAACTTCATAATAGGTTTTGTTCAAAGATTTGACAGTAAGGACCCGGTTTAAAATATGGCATGCGGTATTCACTGCCTCCCCCCAAAACATGGTAGGAAGCTTTGAATCCGATAACATGGTCCTTGCTGCCTCAATCAATGTCCTGTTTTTCCGTTCGGCCACCCCATTTTGTTGTGGCTCATAAGGTGCACTAAATTGATGCACTATGCCCTTTGATAGGCAATATACACCAATTACAGTGTTTTTAAACTCTGTTCCGTTATCACTACGAAGTCGTTTAACCCTTGTTCCATATGAATTCTCCATTTGGTCTAAGAACCCGATGAGCTTGGAAGCCGTCTCGTCCTTTGTACCTAGAAAGAAAACCCAAGAAAAACGTGAGTAATCGTCCGTAATAACTAAACAGTACCAACTACCACCTATACTCCTTTTGTTGATTGGGCCGAAGAGGTCCATATGCAACAAATCGAATGTGGCAGCGATGGAGTTCTGAGTCTTGGACTTGTGTGCCTTCTTGTGTTGTTTCCCTTTCTTGCACGGTAGACACTTATCCTCGAACTGAAAACTCTTTAGTGGAACACCTTGCACCAGCCCATTTTTCGTAATGTAGTTCATCTTTCTCAGGTGCAAGTGTGCCATGCGTCTGTGCCACAAAACCGACTCAGTCTCTGAAGCTTTAAATAACAGATAGGGGTGTAAATGAGCTGAGCTACTCGTGAGCTACTCGAGCTCGACTCGTTTAAAGCTCGAAAAAATCTCGATTTAAACGAGCTCGAGCCGAGCTCGAGCCTAAATTCGAGCTCGTTTAATAAACGAGCTCGAGCCCGAGCTTCACATGTCGAGCTCGCGAGCCTAAACGAGCTTAAACGAGCCTAGATATAAATAATTTATAAAAATTAATAAATATATAATATATACATATAAATATAAATATTTAAAAATAATAAGTTATATATATTATATAAAAATATTATTTAAAAATTAATTAAAAAATTAAAAATATATAATAAACGAGCCGAGCCCGAGCCGAGCTCGAGCTTGAAAAATTATTCACGAGCCGAGCTCGAGCTTTACATACAAAGCTCGAAACGAGCCGAGCTCGAGCTCGAGCATGATACTTTTAAACGAGCCGAGCTCGAGCTTAAACGGGCTCGGGCTCGGCTCGGCTCGTTTACACCCCTAATAACAGACAAATTGGACCCATCGAAGATTCCGGCGTATTCATGTCGAGCATGTACAAGTCATTCTTCCTTGGAGCCCTCATCAGTATCCACTCTTCAGGTATCTTGAACCCCGGTTTTAGCACTAACGCCTCTGTGTCAGTGAACATCACTGAATTCTTTTTGTCACAGATTTGAGATACACTAATGAGATTATGAACCAGTTTATCAACGTGATAAACTTGATCCAATTTGATCGTCCCATTAGTGACCACTCCAGTACCCGTGATGTTTCCTCCTCTATTTCCGGCGAATGAATACAAAGCCCCGATTTCCTCCCTTGAAGTCTGTAAGTAGACTTCTTTCCCCTGTCATGTGCCTGGAGCACCCACTGTCGACGAACCATTTGTTGTTTAGACCTGTGGTTATCTCATGCACATGAAAGAAAATAGGTTCGTTATCACGGGGAACCCAAGCCATAACTGACTTGGTAATACCATTCTCGTCCACATACTTAAACTCTTTCAAATACCCATCTCTCCTTTCAGGTGACTTGGGTCTTTGAAGTAACAGATTTATCTAGACGCGACACACACCAACGAGTGCGGAATCCTCGTTAGCGGCTTGACGGATATATCACACTCACGGAACACGGAGACTACCACGGCGCTGAACGAACACTAACGAACGAACCTACGCGATGATTCTCTCCGAAAACACTCTAATAACACTGATAAACTCGAGATCACCCTTTTGCTTAATCTCACACGAATTCTGCAAAAGTCACCTAATCATTCGAGTTAATCCCTAACTATAGAGACCCATTCGAGTTTGTCATGGACAAACTCGAATCCAGGCCCAAGGCCCATTCGAGTTTGTCCTCAAGACAAATTCGAATTTGACTACTATGTTAAATTCGAATCTATGCTAAATTCGAATTTCACATGTCAACTTCTATTTGATTATATGTTTAACTTATGTTTGAATTAATCTTTGGACTTTATGTTTGAACTTCTTGTAATACATTACATCAAGTTCAAACATAATAAATATCAAACACACAAAATCACATATATCAAACACTAGATAATATTCAATACCTTGCAATATCACTTGAACCAAAACGTTAATACCCTTAGACTGCTATTGTGACACCCTTGCCACATTTAACCACAATTACAATACACCCAGGATTAATCACCAACAAACAATTACATAATGATCTGATAGCTTGAACTACAGTGCGGAAGCATAACATACATAATAAAATAAAACAAATTTGTGTCCAACACCGTACGGTGCTACATAGGTTACACATCTAAGTCTACAAACTCAAAAGTATTACATTATCCCCAAATTTATTACAACAGTAATTCCATAACCAAATACCAAGTTAAACCGTAGAAATCTTCATATACTTCAACAAACGTCCTACCTAGATGGTCCCGCAGCGGATTTCCCTCTTTTCCTGTAAAAAGTCAACAACTGAGGGGTAAGCGAATGCTTAGTGAATACCAAATGATTTTACACATTCTGCAAATCCTTATGATGCCCCTAAGGAGTAACCGCGGTACCGCATACCGTATACTCCACACGTACTCCAAGTACACAAACCCGAGCCGCAGCTCCTTCGAGATGACGCTCGGCATAAGAAAAACCAACCATCTGAGGCAGACATAACATCGGGGATGACCTACTATCTATCCTGACCACAGAGGTGTCAAACTCTTGGTCATATAGCACAGTAACTTCAGAGTACAGATGCGACCCTCAGGTCCATCGATAAGATGCACAACAAATGAACGGACATGGAACAAGTATGAATGTGCATCAACATATACGCAAGTTAGTAGAGTGCCAAACGAAAGTGAAACAACATGCCTCAGCAGGCAATAGCAAACATAAAGCAGATGCAGACATGTTTAAAATCAAAGGTACTCACAGTGGGTGCGTTTTTAAGCTTCAAGTTATCTTATTTCTCTTCAGAATTTCAACCGGACTCAAAAGTACCCCACTGTGGGTTAAACAACACCACAAGGGACCTGTTACATTTCCATAATAAAATCATATCATACACATGTTCCTCAACAAATGTACATCAAGTTGTACAATTTAAAAGTGTTACAATATTCGGATCCGTCATCCAAAACTCACATTTAAATCTCATCACTCGAGGTGTTATTATTCCCAATTAACCCTCCTTTATTTACCTTAATATGTTACAAAAGTTATCTCAAAAAGTGTGTTTAATTGTCCATAAATTCGGGTCCTTAATAACCCATCCGAATTACACATGCACAGCATAGAACTCGTCGAGTTCCCCATAGAACTCGCCGAGTTCATGTCCGAATTTCAGATCCTCAGCCGGATTTCGGACCCATCCGAAGTACATTGACCCATCCGAATTCGGGTCCATCCGAGTTCGGTTCTTTATTTGATTTCGGTCCCAACTAAGTTCGGGTCACATCCGAATTCGGGTCCCAACCGAATTCGGATCCAACACTTATGAATTTTTGAAGATTTATTCAAAATGTTCTTGAGAACTCGCCAAGTTCCCCCTGAACTCGCCGAGTTCACTTGCAGATATGCAGGTCGCAACTTACGGATTTTACTCAAAAATTTCCAAAACTTAATTTTAACAACATGCAATCATTTATAATGTTTTATAATCATTATTGGGGTATTTCTACATCATATTCCCCATCTAAAACATGCTAATCAGTCCAGATTTAAACCAAAAACGAGTAAAAATCTCAAGAACACAAAAGTTCACAAAATCTCAGATTTCTTACCGTTTAGGACGATTCAAATGTTGATTCTTGTTTCCAATCCTTCAGGGAACTTCAATTGATGATTCTCAACTGTTATATCATACATGCAATCACAAATCTTCAGATTCTAATTCTGAATTTTGGATCTTTATTCTTAAAAATAAAACCTCAAACTTGAAACAAATTTATTACCTTTTTATCCTCTTGAATCCACTTGAATTCAGATTTAATCCACGAATTTGTCTTCACGTAATCGATTTTCAACAGAATTTTAGAGAGATATAGAGAGCTTGATAGAGAGAGAAAGTAGAGAGAGGTTGATTTTCATTCAAAATGAAAGACTTGGACCTTTTATTCTCATCTTCCAACTTTGGCACATTTAGCCCCTCAATTTATCTGGTTCCATTAAATACTGAGTTTCATCATAATTTTCATCATCACTAACATTTTAATAATCATACTTAATAACTAAAAGTTGAAATTCTCAATTCCTTAATTTCTTAAAATAACAACCAAGTTTTAAATATCCAGATACATAATCATTTTTCATAAATCAACTTAATTATATTCATTACGAAATTTAAATAAATATCCTCAAATTATGATATTAAAATTTTAGGATGTTACAGCTATCGACACACAGGGTGTACCAACAGACTTCCCCTTGACGATAGCTTCTAACTATTTACATTTTGTTTAAGTACTTGGTTTATTTAAACTGCTGCCAGCATACAATCCTTGCTCAACACATACTTTAATTACATTCTGATACTTTCTAGCCTCATATTCCATATGTGCATCACTTGAGATTTGATGAGTGTAAAGCACTTGCATGTCATCCTTGGACAGATTAACTAGGTGCAGCGGATCGTACACTCTAAGAATTACTTTTTCTTCAAAGTCCTCCATCACCGCTTCACCTGTTTCACTTTCCACGTACCACCAATTTAGATTTTTCAAAACGTTCTGTGGCATTGGCTTGAGAGGAACTTTCTTCAGACATCTAACTGGTTTATATTGAATTTTCATCCACGGTCTACCAGTTAGAGGGTCAATTCGAGTATTGTCCATCACTCGTTTACCAACCCTTGGATTGAGCTTTTCAAATTTTCTCGACCTCCCTTCTTTTCTAATGATCTTAGCTATGACTTCAGCATAAGGGTCGTCACCGATATTTATGAGCTCCTTCCATGCTAACGCCTTTATTTCAACCTTTGGCAAGGAGTTGAAAGCTTTCAGTCTTCTTCTGAGATACTGGAGGCCATCCTTTCGTTTGATAATGAATAGTTGCAGTTCTCGATCAAAGAACCAGCTTAAAATATTTCCTGATAGCTCTCCAGCACCCGGCACGCGCATCTTTTTCTTCAGCTCTAACTCCTTTTTCTCGGCCCTGAACCACAACTTCCTTTTTTCTTCATTTGTAAGCTCTCTGGCAGACTCTTCAATTGATGATTCAGCATTTAAAGCAGCTTTGACTACTTCTATGTCAATCACATTATTTCCTTCTGTCACATATGTATCTGTGACAGGGTTTTGTTGAACAATGATCTCATTCACCTCATCGTCCTCATCAACATAGAACTCATCATCAGATTTCCAGTCAGCTATGTCTTCAGGTACGAACTCACCCTCTTCCAAGTCTTCCATTTCATCCTCAAAATCAAAACCAAAATCTAGTGGGTCTTCCTCAATATCCATTAATGCTTCAATCATTTCATGCATTTCACTCTCTGTGATCTTTGAGGAAGTTGCTTCTCCTCCTTTTGTTCCACCTTGACTAGGCTCCCCTTGAACTTCAGCATATAGAGTAGCAGGAAAATCTAATGGCTCATTCTCTTTTGGTGCACTGGGATCATCGCCTTCATCATCTCCCCCTTGCTGCTCCTCCGGATCCCGACAACTCGTCTCCCCCTGAGCCTTTAGATTTTTCAATAATTGCTCAATTAGGGATCACATCGATCGAATCTCAGCAGCTTGATCGACAACAAAAGTTTTAAGCTCCAGATTCTCTTCCTCGATCTTTCCCACAACTTTCTTCAACTCAGCATTCTCGATGTCGATATTGGCATTATGCTTCTGTATTTCGCCGAGAGCCTTTGTCAACTGAAAGATTTGGACTTATTGGAATTCAACCTTGCTCCGAAGCTCAGAAAACCTTTGATTATCTGCGAAGGTTGATGATGTCGATGGAATTGATTGGATGGGAGTTGGAATGATTGGTGGGGGGATGGATGTTTGAACAGGTGGTGGTGGTGGTGGTGGAATGGTTCTTTGAACGGGTGGAGGTTGAGGTATTTCTGGCTCAGAAGCAGAGGCCGAGGAAGCTCCCTGCATGAACCTATGCCTTTTGGCCCTTTGCCTGGGCACCAACGTAACTACTTCTTCTTCCTCAAAATCTGAGTCTTCTGACTCCCTTGAAGCTCTTCTCCTTGTAGCTTCTTCATTTATCACCACTATCCTCGATCCATAAGTTCGTATGTGATTAGAAGGATCTTCGGTTTCTTTCTCAACCTCAATTTCTTCCATCTCTTCTGATTCAGACTCTGACGTCGACTCCTTTTCACCAGTTGGCACTGGGACATAGTCATCGATTTGCTGAAAAATATCCACCTCACCTTCCGGTGGTTCCAAAAGTTCCCCAACGAGCTCAACAGTAATCTGCTCATTTGCATTTGGCCCAGCTGCCCATATTTCGTCTAAAGTTTCCGCCCGTTGATCATTTCCGGGGGCTACAACTGAAGTACTTGCTTCAACACCTGATGTACCAGCTTCTACTGGCTCCTGTACTTGACTTGTGGAAGGCCTATCAGCCTGAATTTGTCTCGCAGACGGTCTTTGCCTCCTTCTTTGTTGCTGAGGCCTTGGTTGTGGCGGTTGCTGTTGCTGCGGTTGCTGTGGAACCTGTAAATCTCCAGCCCAGTTGGCACCTTCCCCAACTTGGAAATCTGGATTGACTACTGCCCCAAACAGTGGTGCCTCCACTGGCATAGCTAATCTTCCTCGATGAGCTGAACAATCAGCAAATATTCGTTTGTCTATGACCGCAACACTTTGAATTTCATTCAGCTGTGGCAGGTTCGGTAGAAAATGTCTGATCAGCATCATTACAAATCTTGGATAAAGCAGAAATCTAACTCTGTCTGGAGCTGTTATTTGTTGAACAAACTCGGTAAAGAACATCTCTAAGAAGCTAAACCGTTGATTATAAACCTATACTTAACACTTAGAATATTTTTGACGAGTATTGTCAAAGAAAGGTTCAATCAGATAGCGGTGTCAAATACGCACTTTCAGTATTCAAACTTTCACACTTAGGAATTTTTGATTCCTTTTATTGTTTGTCGTGACATACATTTCTAGCCGATTGTTGGTATTATTTTCCCTTTAAACATGTTTCATTTCGGAATATCCCTTGGCCTTTTATTTATCATGAAATTATCTTACGTGACTCATACATAGACATACTTTTATGATCAAGGCATACACACAATGATTATAACTTTTTGGTATTTGCAAACTTTCTTTAAAAGGCAAACATCGGACACAGGTCTGTATTTACATACAACAAAGTGTCTTAGTATGTCTTAAGGTTTATTTTTAAAGCTGGCAAGACAGCGGTGACAGGTCTGTACCGACGTACAACAGAGCGACTTATCTTGCTAACTCGAATCAAAACAGAGGCAGCAGGTCTGTACTTACGTACAACAGAGTTACTTGTTTTGACTCTCAATTCAGTACCATGATTTTTCTATTCGTTCCATTTCTGTCAGATGTATCTGATGTTGCTATACATCCCCAGAAAGTTTGCATACCTCATTTAGAATCAATGTCTGTATGTCTCTAACATAAAAATTAAGACCAATTGGTCATACATCTAAGTTAGTGACACATTTGACTTCTTCTTGAATATTTTATAGGCGTTGAGACTCCCTACATGTATTATAACTACCAACTTATCAAACCAGATAAAGTATGACACTTAGAATTTTAGGTGCATTATGTGTGATAGCTAAACACTTAGAGATTGTAAAGAATGTGCTAATTTTCGTCACTTTGAACCTATGCATCTAAGACTTAACCCTTTTTCTGATTTTCTTTTTTTTTTTTTTTTGAACTTTTTATGGTTTTCTCTCTTTTTTTTTTATTTTTTCATAAATAAAATAAGGAAATAAAGTAATCTACTAACTTACTATAAAAGGAAACTATCCTAAGCTACTAGACTTACTATAAAAAGAAAGAAAAACTACTGCTATAAAAAGAAATAAAAACTCTACTAAGGTCAATTCACTCTGGGTTACGCATTCCATTCAGTTGAATCAAATACTCAAAACGTGTTTTATCAAAAGTCTTGGTAAATAAATCTGCATTATTATCATCAGTTGCCACTTTTACCAGCTTTATTAAATTCTTTTCAGCACAATCACGTATAAAATGATGTCTTATGTCTATTTGCTTTGTTTTACTGTGTTTAACTGGATTATTAGTTATAGCAATTGTAGATTGGTTATCTATCCTAATAGGAGTTTGAGTATAAGCCAAACCGTAATCTCGCAATTGTTGTTGTATCCACAAAACCTGTGAACAGCAACTACCGGCAGCAACATATTCGGCCTCGCACGTTGACACGACTACCGAAGTCTATTTCTTGCATTGCCAGGAAACGAGCCTCCCTCCTAGGAATTGACAACCTCCAGTTGTTGACTTGCGTGTCAAGCTGCATCCTCCGTAGTCTGAATCCGTGAACACCTACAATTCCAGATCGCCCTCCGCGTGATACCAAAGTCCCAGCTTCGGTTTCGACTTGAGGTATCGTAGAATCCGCTTCACAGCTTTCATGTGCATCTCTTTCGGATTAGCTTGAAACCTTGCACAAATACAAACAGCAAACATAATATCAGGTCTTGAAGCAGTTAAATACATAAGTGACCCAATCATGGCCCGATATGACGTCGGATCCACATCGGTATCACTTTTAGTACCCGGTCCGAGATTGTGATTCACTTGAATCGACGTGCTGAAATGAGCTGTCAGTTTTGTCCCTTCCATCCCGAAGCGCTCTAATATGTCGTAGACATACTTCATCTGATGGATAAACATCCCCTCCTTCTTTTGGTCAACTTGCAAACCCAGATAGAAATTCAACTCACCCATTGCACTCATCTCGAAGACCCCAACAAACAGATCAAACTTCATCCTCACAAGCTCTTGTCTCTCAAGAAGACAATGTGTTTGACTGGAGTGACCAGACAGAAGAGGAATTTCAAAATCAAGCCCTTATGGCAGAAACATCCACTGTCACTTCCATTGAACTACCATCTGAGGTAAATGCTAAACTCTGCTCTCAAACATGCAAAAATATGGTTAAAAAGTACAGAGATCATAATGAGAGCATGTGCAAAATTCTAGCTAAGATGGAAGAGAGGAGATATGAGTATATGCAGGCTATAGAAGATCTTGAAAAACAGATCGATGACTATAAAGATAATGAGATTCAGATGGAACATGATAGAACATATTATGAGTGGGAGAAAAAGGAACTAAATGAGAAAATAGAGACCCTAAATAAGAAACTAGATGAGGCTGAAAAGAAGGTGTTAGAAGCTAATAAGAAAGTAGAATCTATAAATATAGATTTGGGTAGCTTCAAGCTGGCCAATCAAAAGCTAGAACACCTAATGGAAGTCCAATTTAAAGATAGGGTCAAAACTCAACTCAATCCCAAGGAAGGCATAGGCTACAAGGCTACTCCACCCCCATATAATAATAAATACATTCATCCTATGAGTGAAGTTGCTGATAGACTTGTGAATCAGCCATTAGATGAGAAAATGAAGACTGTAGATCCTATCCTTGAGGACAAGCCTAAATCTAAAGAAGAATTGATTCCAAATGAAGGCTGTGAGTATAAAGAAGCTGAGAGTAACTCCAAAACAATGAGTGAACCTATAAGACCTCCTACTTCCAGTTTCATCAAAACCCACAGTGTGAAAGGAAAAGAGAAGATGAGTGTATGCAATAATGCTCCACATGTTTCTGTAGCTTCTAATTGTAACATTGCATCTTCTTCAAAAACTAATAAAAAGGGTAAGACTCTTCCAATATGCACATGCCAAAAGCATAGTGTCCAAAAGCTTCCCACACAGCAACAGGTGAGGGGAAATCAAAGGAACAAGAATCAGTTATGGTCTCATAAAACTGGTTCTCCAATCAAAACAGTCAAAAGATGTTTCCATTGTGGCAGGAAAAATCATTTGGCCAGGCATTGTTTATATAAACCATCTGTTACAAAACAAACTGTGGTTCAAAAACAGGCGATTGTTCAAAACTCAAAAATTTCAAAGGCCAAAACACCTGTCACACCAGTTCCAAAGAAGACAGTTGATCACAGGTACTTAAAAGTCAACAAAAGACAGCCTACACACCAAAAACAAGTTTTAGCAAAATCCAAAGCAAACATAAAAAAGGTATGGTGTGTTAAAGGCAAAAACACAGATCAAACTGCTAATGCAAGTGTTGAAACTGTTAAGTCAAAAGTTGGAACTGGTAGTGCAAATTCTAAAGCTGTAAGCACTCAGAACCCAGTTCAAACTGCTAAGTCTAAAACTGGAACTGGTAGTGGATCTTCCGAGACTGTTAATGAAAAGGTTGGAAAGAACATCTGGATACCTCATGTCATAACTAAATACTCTTCACAGAATCCACCAGTGGATCTCACTAAGTTTAAAAAGACACAAACAGAGTTTAGTTATGTCAATGCACAAGGACAACCCAAAACCAATTTGGTTTGGGTTTACTCCACTACTAACTAGGCTTTTTCTGTGCAGGGCAACCCCATGACCCAACATAAGAAAAGATGGCATATGGATAGTGGATGCTCTAGGCACATGACAGGCAACTCTGAATGCTTGTCAAATTTCAAAAGCTTTGAAGGAGGGTTTGTTGCATTTGGTGGAAATTCCAAGGGAGGTAAGGTAACAAGTAAGGGTACTGTCAAAGCAGGCAATATGATATTCAATGATGTTTTGTATGTTGAACAGCTGAAGTACAATTTACTAAGCGTGTCTCAAATCTGTGATAAACAAAATATTGTTTTGTTCACAGACTCTGAGTGCATTGTCCTTTCAAAAGATTTTAAAATACCTGAAAATCTTGTTTTACTTAGAACACCAAGAAAGGACAATGTCTACTGTTTGGACACGTATGTTTTATCCAAATCAAATACTTTAAGCTGTTTGATATCCAAAGCATCATCAAATGAGTCTGCTCTTTGGCACAGAAGGACGTGTCATATGAACTTCAAATCTATGAATGTTATAGTAAAAAAGAACTTGGTAAGAGGTTTACCACAAAAGGAGTTCATATGTGATGATCATTGTGTATCATGTCTCAAAGGAAAGCAACACAAAACTTCTCATAAGGCCAAAGAAGTAAATTCAATCTCATCTGCTCTTCATCTTATTCATATGGATCTTTTTGGTCCAACATCTGTTTTGAGTTTGAATAAAAGAGCCTAATGTTTAGTCATTGTTGATGATTTCACCAGGTTTACATGAGTTTACTTTCTTAGGACTAAGGATGAAACTGCTGAGCTAGTCAAATCCTTTATTCTTAAGATTGAAAACCAATCAAATTTAAAAGTTAAGGTGATCATGTCAGACAATGGAACTGAGTTTAAAAATCATATCCTAAATAGTTTCTTTGAGTCTAAAGGCATTGCAAGGCAATTTAGTGCACCTAGAACACCACAACAAAATGATGTAGCTGAAAGGAAGAATAGAACTTTAATAGAGGCTGCTAGAACCATGCTAGCTGATTCCAAACTGCCAATGACCTTCTGGGCAGAGGCAGTAAATACAGCCTGTTATGTTCTAAATAGGGTTCAAGTTGTTCAGTCACAAGGGAAAACTCCCTATGAGTTATTTCATCACAGGATTCCCTTAGTAGCCTTCCTAAAACCTTTTGGTTGTTCATGCACTATCCTACATACTAAAACTCACTTAGGAAAGTTTGAAAGTAAGGCTGAAGAAGGTTTCTTTGTAGGTTACTCTATTCAAAGCAAAGCCTATAGAGTGTATAACAGTGTGTCTAAAACCATTGAAGAAAGTGCCAATGTGAGTTTAATGAAATACTGCAAATATCAAAGGCACTGGTCCTGATTGGTTGTTAAAATTAGATTCACTAACAAATTCTCTGAGCTTTGTTGAGTATTCTGCAGGAACTGCTGGCACCAGTGTTGAAACTGTCAGCCCAAATTCTCAGGCTGGTACCACAAATATTCAAGCTGTTGGCACAACGTTTCCAACAACTGGAGATTCTTCTACATGGGATGAATACACTGTACTGCCACTTCTCTCTTGTGACCCACCGGGGGTTCTGAATGATCAACAAGACATAAATACAGGGTGTGAAGTGCCAATCCCAAGCCCTGAAGTAACAGCTCCATCCAATAGGGAAACAACCCCATCTTCTGATCAAACTGTTACTGAAGCAGAATCCGTAAGAGGTGCTGAAGGTGATGATACAAATCTGGGAAGCTCATTTCAGACAGAAAGAGAATCCACACTCAGGGTTCACAAGTATCATCCTCTCAACTAGATAATGTGAGACCCACGCACTCCTGTGCAGACAAGGACAAAGGTTCACAAGGAGTCCACTGATGTTAACTCAGCAGTCCCTGAATTCAGTCTAGCTGCCTTTGAACATGCATGCTTCATGTCACAATTGGAGCCAAAGAAGGCATCTGAGGCTCTGAAAGATCCATATTGGATTGAGGCAATGCAAGAAGAACTTTTTCAATTCAAGATTCAGAATATATGGACTCTAGTTGACTCGCCTAAAGGTAAGATGTCAATTGGTACAAGATGGGTTTTCAGAAACAAGAAGGATGAGAGAGGTGTAGTGATCAAGAACAAAGCAAGGTTGGTAGCTCAAGGCTATACTCAAGAAGAAATAATAGATTATATTGATGTCTTTGCTCCAGTAGCAAGGATAGAAGCCATCAGACTGTTCCTAGCTTATGCCAGCTTCAAAGGGTTCAAAGTGTACCAAATGGATGTGAAATATGCATTCTTGTATGGTACAATTGAAGAAGAGGTTTATGTGTGTCAACCCCCCGGATTTGAGGACTATAGGTATCCAGACAGAGTCTACAAGTTAGACAAAGCCCTCTATGGACTCCACCAAGCCCCAAGAGCATGGTATGACACTTTGTCTTCATATCTTCTACAAAATGGATTCAAGAGAGGTACTCTGGACAAGACATTATTCACAAAGTCCATCAAATCAGAGATTCTTCTTGTTCAGATCTATGTTGATGATATCATCTATGGATCAACAAATGACATTCTGTGCAAGGAGTTTGAAACCTTGATGCACAAGAAGTTTCAAATGAGTTCAATGGGGGAACTAAGCTTCTTTCTAGGCTTGCAGGTCAAGCAAAAACCTACTGGACTTTTTATAAGTCAATCAAAGTATGTGAATGACATCCTAGAAAAGTTTGGATACAAGGACACCAAAGTGGCAAGCACACCAATGGACACTCATAAGCAGCTTGATGCAGATAAAGAAGGAGTGGATGTGGATATTCATTTATATAGATCCTTAATAGGTTCACTAATGTATCTCACATCTTCTAGACCTGATATAATGTTTGATGTTTGTGTTTGTGTCAGGTTTCAATGTGCTCCAAAGGATTCACATTTGTTTGCTGTTAAGAGAATCTTTAGATATCTCAAGGGCCAACCAAAATTGGGCCTATGGTATCCTAAGGACTCTCCTCTTGAACTAACAGCTTATTCTGATAGTGACTATGGAGGTTACAACATAGACAGAAAATCCACAACTGGTGGATGTCAATATCATATCACTCATTCACATGCCATCTCATTGTTCACCCGGAAAATCTTCTTGTTTAAGACAGATCGCTTCCCGGAGTTGGTCTCCCATTAATACTTCACCATGAATCACCTTTTCTCTGTGATCCTCGCTGCTTTTTAAAACGTATTTTTAACTGAACTACAACAAATGAAATAACAAATAAGCATAAGCAGTAAGCAGCGAGGATCACAGAGAGAAGGTGATTCACGGTGAAGTCTGAATTGTGTACTCAAGCGAACGAAGCGGAGCGAAGTGAAGCTATTAGGAGTGTGCGAACGAAGGAATCGGTTCCTAGTGTCAGTCAATCAAGATTCGCCATCAAGGGGGGGAGGACCCACTTTAGGTTAGACCGCATCGAAGATATATTTATATATATACACGATTACGGTTATCTCGAGACTGGTCTCTTGGCAGTGCAAAAAGCAGACCACTGTTTCCACCTCATCTACTGAAGCAGAATATGTTGCAGCTGCCAAGTGCTGTTCCCAAGTGATGTGGATTCAGAACCAACTGAGAGACTATGGTATGGACTTCCTATCTACTCCTATTTATATTGACAATTCAAGTGCAATAAGCATTGTACAAAATCCAGTGAAATTTCCCAAAACCAAGCACATAGACATTAGATTTCATTTTATAAGGGACTGCAATGAGAAGAAGTTAATCCAGGTTACCAAAATTCATACAGATGATCAGTTAGCTGATCTATTTACAAAACCATTTGATGGGAGATTCACCTTTCTAGTGTCAAATATTGGCATGATTAATATGGATTAATTTGTTCTTCATTATTTCCTTATTTCATGAAGAAAATACTTATTAAATGTGCTTAGTTAAGGGGGAGACACTGTTTCATTAGAAAATGCTTAATTTTCAACCAACAGCTTGAGACTATTCTCGAGCTGCTAGTTCATTTTTTTCGAACTGTTAGTTGTTTCACTTGGCCTGTCAAGTGTGCAGGGTAATTCAGTCACTCTCCATAAGATTGTGCGCGGGACTACATATTTTTAAAACCCAAAACCTTTAAAGTCCCAGTTTTGTTCAATTGTAACTACCAGTTGCAAAAATATCTTCCAAAATCTGTTCATCTTCTCTCTCTGAGCGATTCTCACACAGTCGTTCCAAACCCTAAATCACCGTCTTGATCTCAAATGGAGTTTGTCAAAGAACATAACTGTCTACCCTACTCTCTCAAACATGCTGAACTACAACCATTCCATGACATGATGGATTTTCTTTGTGGCTCCCATATCCATTATGCTCTAACTGTCAATCCCACCATATACATCTCACACATAGAGCAGTTCTGGAAATACTCCACTGTCAATACCATTAATGGAGTCACTTCTTTCGCATCAATCATTGATGGTAACCCCATTATCATCACTGAGGAAACAATACGGCAACATCTGCATCTTCAAGATGCCACAGGTATATCTGATCTCTCTCTTACTGCTTTACACGAAGGTCTTTTTGCTATTGGGTATAGGGGCCCTACTGATTCTTTTACCTTCTTTAAAGCACATTTTGGTCCTAAATGGAAATATCTTGTGCATATTATTCAGCAGTGTATAAGCCCTAAAAGAACTGGTTGGTCTGAATTTTCTTCAAATATTGCCACTGCCTTAGTGTGCTTATCAACAGGCCAACAGTTCAATTTTTCAAACATGATTTTTCATGGGATGTTAAGGCATCATGCCCTAAAGAATGAGAAATTTTTGATGTATCCACGGTTTTTGGCAGAAATAATTGCAAAGTCTTGCAATAATTTTAAAGTACATAAAAGGATACATGTTTCTCATAGGCACTCTTTACCTTCTATTAAAAGGCTTTTGAAACCAAGTGCCAATTTTCATAGTGTGGATGTCCCATTGCCTTCTGCAATGCAGGATATCAATCCAAGAAACAGAGGAGAGGGTCCTGAGCAGGCTCAGCCATCCATTACTGCTTCACCCCCAGGACCTCAACCCACTCCGCATGATACATATACTTCCTCTGCTCCTTCTACTATACATACCTCCCCAGCCCCCTCACTTCAAATGTATAAACGACAAAGGGTTGTAGGAGCTCCTTCCTCCTCAGTCCAAATCCTAGAGCCAAATAGCCCTGTGCAGAGGGACACTTCTGCACAGAATATCGAAAGGGAACCCATTGAGGATACTCCCACCCTCAATTTGGAGGTGAACATCCCATCAGAGGATGTTCATATGGGATTTGTGGCTGGTACTACTGATGTCTCTGCACAAGGGGCACAAGATAGTACCAATATCTCTAAGACCACACCCGTGGCAACAGAGGGTGTGCAAGCACCTTCTGGAAGTCCCCAGTACCAAGAACAAAGGGGCCCAGATGTTTCTACTTCTGGAATTCATGCCAGTGATAGATCTCAAATACCACTATCATTTGAAGATCTTGAGGCTAGTCTGCAACTTATAGCTTTAACGGATCAACAGCTGAAACCTGTTGTAGTCATTTTGGAACATTACAAGTCCATTATTGCTGCACAGGGATCTCAAATCACAGCTCTACAACAACTCACAGCAGCCCAACAACAACGTCTTGATCAGTTTCACCTTGGGTTCACACTATGTGGTAACAAGATCATACATCTTGAGAAGATGGTTCGAACCCTGCTTGCAAAGGTTTTTGGTCCCTCTGATCAAACCAATACATCCAAAAAGGGGGAGAATCAGGAGATCCCTCATCCAGTCCAAACAGCTTCAACTTCTCCACCAACAGCTCCAGTTTCTAGGCTAACAGTCCCAACAGTTTCTCAAGCTGTTAGTCTAGAAGCTCAAGTTGCTCCCACCAGATAAAGTGGAGTGGTCATCAGAGAAGGTCCTCAAGCTCCTGCCCCAGCAGTCCAACCCATAGTATCAGCTACCAAAGACAATGGTAAGGGTATTCTAATTGAGCCTCGAAAGACTAAATTCATTTCTAAATAAGCCCAAGTTGCCCATGATGCTGAACTGGCAAGGAAATTAGCAGAAGAACAAGATGAGATCCTAGACCAGCAAACCCTTGAACCAATAGGAGATGATGAAACCATAGGAGATTACCTAAGAGGGTTTGTGGTCAAGGATAATCAAAAGAAGAGGAAAAGGCCAACAGGGCCTTCAAAGGCAGAACACAGAAGATTTTTGATAAAAATTTCTGCTATAGCTGGAATATCAAAAGTAATTGCTCAATCATGGTCGACTGAAAAACTTCAGGCTTTATACGACAAAGAAAAAGAGAAGGAAAAAGCATCCACAGCCTCCAATCAAGTCCAAGTTCCACAAAAACCAGTTCAAACTGTTGCTGATGCTCCTCAAGCTGAAACCATTCAACAAGCAAAGTTTGATCAGGTAAAGAGAGTGCTGTTTGAACAACAACTGCAAAAGTCTATGGAAATTGAAAAGGACCTGGATCATCATGACTTCTCCAAACCTCCAATTACTTATTGGTATGCTAAGTCATTGGATGACAGTGATTTAAGATATAATTTTGTAATCAAAAGAGAGGCTGGTCCAGAGGAAGAATATAAAAGCCTAATCCACCTGGCACAGAGACTGACTAGAGATGAACTGACCCAAATGCATCATATTGGAGCTCCCAGTCATTCTAGGTCACTAATTGTATGGGTTCAGCAAAATTTGAAAGATCTCAGAAGCATTTTTGACCAGAGTCTACCATAGTAGATATAGAAGCTGCCAAGGAAATGAAGATTATACAGATTGATGTATATGCCAAATCCATGACATATAGACTCAAGCTTGCAGACAGATCCAGCAGATTCTACAATTTTGAGTTTCTCAGTTTGCCAAAGGCATGGCTACTCCAAATGAGCTCTATGAAGATTAATTGTGATAAAGTGGAGCTGAAGAGAGAATTCCTAAAGCTATAAGGCAGAAACTTTCACAGTTGTAAGTTTTTGGATGCCTTAGTTTGTATATAACAGTTTTACTTTGTTTTATTTCCTTATTTGTATAGAAACTTAAAGTCTTATGTAAAGAATTTAAGTTAGGGGGAGATTGTTGGGAAATATTCTAAGTATGTCAAGCTGTTAGTTAGATTTCTCAAACTGTTAGTAGTATTTTTGTGTAACAACAAAGTTCAAGCTACTAGTTCAACAAGTTCAAACTGCTAGTTCAAAAGTTCAAGTTGCTAGAGTTAAAAGTTCAAGCTGCTCAACAGATTAATAACAGAAAGTGCTAAAATTCAGGAAGTGATATATATTTCAATATTTGAATATCTTCCAAGCATATCTACTACCAGAGAAATCAGAGTTCATCAAGGAACAGAGAAGGCTATATATATAGATAGACTAGGTCTTTCTATTGTAAGTCTGTACGTGAAAGTTCTGTAATTCTGTGCTTCATTGTAATTACTTTCTGATAAAGTTTCTCAAGCCTCTAAGGTTGTAAAACCCTAAGAACAGTCTGTGTTCTTCGTCTAATCAAACAGATTAGAGGTGATTGTAATCAGTAACTTTGGCAATATAAAGGAGTTAATTTGGATTATATTTATGTTTTATTTATTCTGAAAGTTTTCTTAAAACAATTAAGTGTTATTCCGCAAACTTCTTAATTGGACTTTGATTCAAAACAAGGTTATTGGTTTACACTCTGATTTATTAAAACCAGTTAATCTTAGGTGGTATTTTGATCTTGACACTTTATCTTTGCCTTTGTTTATCTTTAAAAGATATTTAAGTTGAAGATCTAAAGACAAATCAAACTTAGGAGTTTTAGCTAGATTCTTTTCACTTTCTAAAGATAAATCACAATGATCAACTTTATGTTTAAAACAAACATTAGAATCCTTAGCCTCTTATCCATTTGAAGAAGGGAAAACATTAAACTGTTTAGAAAGATGAAATATTGATCTTCTAATCCTTTGATAATGACCAAATATGAATTTCTATCATTATCAAACAATTGGTAATCAGTTTTAAAAGATTGTTCTTTAATTAAGAACACCTTTCTCTCATCTTCAAACAATTTAGACTTCACTTTGAAATCTTGTTCTTTAAGTAAGAACTCATTTCTTTCCTTCTCAAATAATTCTTTAGTTAATGAAAACTCCTTTTCAAGAGCAAAAAATTCTTCAGATTTGTTTGAAACATAACTTTGATCAGGATGATTTGTCTTTGAAATTGTTACTTCAAGATCTTTAACTTTCTTGTTCAAAACAGATCGTTCAGGCAAAAGACATTTTAGTTGAGTTCCAATCTGAAAATTCTCTTGTTTAGAATCTTCAAGTTCCTTTGATAATTCAGATATTTTACAATGAAGATCTTCTATTTCAAAAATCAAAACTTTTATTTCACATTCATCATACTATAATTTTTCAACATTTTCTTTAGTCAACACTTTAACTAGATTTTTAGCACAAGATAAATCTTCTTTAAGTTTAAGAACCAGTACCTGATCAAGCTTGTATCTCTCTTGATAAACATCAATTGTAGCTTTAAGTTCTCGAATTTGTATATCTTTGGCTATCCAGTTATCTTGAAACATCTTGATGATATAAATGAACAAAAATAAATCAAGTAAAAAATGAAGTCAACTATGGTAAACAAAAGTCAAAAATGTCAAATATAGTCCAATGAAAGATCGAAAAATATCAGCAAGTTGATGGTTGTTCGATGATAGAAATCCAATGTTGAAGCTCTGAAAGATGTATTTGTGGATGATGACTTGGTCAAAATCAGCTCTGAAGAGACTTTTAGACGATGATTTTTCAGTTTTTCTATAGTAAAATACCTGTAATTGTTTTCTGGAGTCAAATTAGGTCTCGAAAATTGCCCAAACCGGCTTCGCAATTTTAGAAATCATAGATATCGGTTCAAGCTTCGATTTGACATATGGTAGGCCTTGTAACGATGTTCCAGTCAAAAGTTATGGCAAATTGATGCAACAAAGCTCATACAGTAAATGATGTATTGAATCTCGATTTGTAAATGATGAAACTCGAATGAAACAGAGTAAATCTCGATTAATGAAGAATGAAACTTGAATGATATTTGATGAAACTCGGATAATGTAAGACTAAACTCGAATGATAGATGATAAATCCCGGACGACTCTAGATTAAACTCGGTTGGCACTTGATGAAACTCGAATAGAGTGTGACCAAACTCGGTTGAAAAAGGTACAAACTCGGTTTAAACCTTATCAAATTCGATTGATGAATGAACAAACTCGGTTGAAACTATGTAAAACTCGGGCAAAACTTGATCAAACTCGGACATAGGGTGATAAAACTCGAATGATACTTCAATGATAGAGATATCCGAGATTCAACCGTTTTTGAATAAAACCAAGTTCAGATTCACTATTTTTAACAAAACTTCACGAATTGAACCCAAATTCACAGCGTAGGTGCGTTTTAACACAGAAACACTTTTTGTGAAGTGAAATTGGCTAATTTTAGATTAAAAACCTAAAATTAGTCAAAAACAATATGAACACTACTTTTTTTTTGAAAAATCTGAAAAATCTCAATTAAAACCTGTGTGATTGGAGTTAGGATTTGAGACTTATATCAATCAATTCATCCTTTAAAGCTCTAGACTCGATCCAAAAATCAGATCAATTCATCCACAAAATAAAAAACCCAAGCAGTTTTTCAAATTTTTAAAAAACTTTCGTGATGACACTTTTCGTGCAGAAACATTCAGATTTAAAATCACTTAAGAAATTGAGATTAATTCACCCCTAGTCTTTGATATCAATTGATAATAATAGATCTAGGTGAATCACAACATTAAACACAAAATCCTCTTTTATTGAATTGATTGATTTTGCTCTTCACGTGAAATACAAAGATGAAAATGACAAAGTCTTTGAAAATTCCTACGGAATTTTCCTATTTATACCAACCTAAAATCTAACTATCAACTAATTACATGATTGACCCTAGACCTCTATACTTACAATTATAATTGTTTTCATCTCTATATATTTATATCTAACAACCACCACGTTGAAAAGGAAAAGAAACCGGCATCATCATCAAGTGGGCAGGACATTTCCAGACAATTTAATGATTTTACAACTTCCCAGATTGATGATGTTGAAGAGAATAAATGACACCGGCAGAAAATGGAAGAAATGAAAGAACTACTAGAGTGTTACTACTTGTCAATGAATAACATCAACATCAAAGAGATCTAAAGTTTTTCGCAAAAACCATATGATCATTTACAAGGTGACATAAATGAAGCGATGATAGAGAAAAGAAGACAAATTGCGGCACATTGGAGTTTGCGATTTTAGTTTATTAATTTTTAGTTTTTCGTAATTTTTATTTTTGTGTAATTTTTAATTTTTAGTTTCGTAAATTTTGTTTTCTAGTTTCGTAACTTTTATTTTTAAAATCTTGTAATTTTTATTTTTAAAATCTTGTAGTTTTTATTTTCTAGGTTTATAAACTGACGTGGCGATGAAGGGTCCAAAATGGTGATTTTGGGAGTGGTGCCATCCTTAGCGTCAAATTTTTTGGTGGACCCTCACTTCTTTTTTAAATATTAAAAAAAATTCATTTATGGTTTTTATAATTTTATCAATTTGGTCATTGAAGGTTACCTTTTATCATTTTATTTAGGGTAAATGACCAAAAATAGTAACGACTTTTATCATTTTTATCAGGGTCATTTTATACATACACCCCTTCGCTAATTACACCCCCCTTAATTCCCTTTTAATTACTCTAATCATTATACAATTATTAAATGATTTAACTATTAACCATTTTAAATAATTATCGATTGATTTGATAATATAATAATTATTTAATTTATAAACATTAATCATTTAATCATTATTAATAAATGATTGTTAATAAATTATATAAATTAAATTACACAAATGTTACGGTTTACTTATTTAAATTTTATCTACTTTTTTCATTCAAAATTTTGTTTGAAAGGGTAATTTTTTTTCTTTTTGACGTTCGAAAAATTATAACCAAAAAGATAATTTAATGATTTCATAAAGTACATAATACCCATTGATAAAAATAAATTTGTACAAATTATCATTCCAACAGTGCATGCACATTACATTCATTATTATGGACTTGTTTATAGGCAAGTTATACAAATCTTCCCATCCACTTATTATTATTATTTTTTTATTTTTTATGGAACGCAAGTTATACCCATAAACAGTCGGCATTGGATGATCTTCCTGCAGATCAACTTTTATAAAAAGATTTTCATGTACATGTGCGATTGTGATAAATTCATTTTTAAAATTTGAGGTTGACCAAAGAGGAAAACACGTCTTGCTGCCTTCATTTGTTAAACAATAAAGAATGCATCATACTTATTAGCGATCAAAATTCCAGAATCAGACATAAACAACCAATGATGACTTGGTGCAAATCTGGAACCTTTCGAATTTAAAGATTCTTTCACTCTTTCGTAAGCGATGATTGTTTTATAATTGTTTCTTATTTTTACGTAACGCCTCCAATAATTCACTGCGAACTGTTGGCCATTCGTTTTGATGTCGACCTATAGCAACAACTATTGATCGAAAACCACAATTTCCATCACCTTCAACATCTTCTATGCCGATGACATATGGTTAAAGAAATGATGGAAATTCATTCATGAGTGGATGGTTATATCGTACTGGTTCCTATATTAAATTGATAAAAATTCTTAATATCAACCATCCAATAAATCGGATACATGATAATCAATATCATACATTATACCTGGATTGTTGGTGGATGAGAATAATACTCATCTTGTTGTGTAAGATCGTGATGAGCGTATCCATATTGCCATGAACTTGCCGGTTCCTAACGTTTATCATATAAAACAAAGTGAATCCGATAGATAATGAAAAACACAAGTAAACATAAAAATGAATATTTAATACCTGTATTGGCTGGTAATTCATTAAGTTTTGTATAAACAGATCTTGTCCAAAAAAGTCGTTCACCATTGATGACGACTCTTGATATACGTAGTCTTGGTATGCTGGTAAGTGATCCAAAGCAGATGGTATTTCGATCATTCAAGTCATAAGCAACTGGTCTATAGAAGCGGCAAGACTGTGTTGTATGTGGATCGCGATACACGTTTTCACTATGTCTTGGTGGCTCGTGTTGGGGTTGCGGATCGCGATACACATATTCACTATGTCTTGGTGGCTCGTGTTGGGGTTGCGGATCCCGACACATATTCACTATGTCTTGGTGGCTCGTGTTGATGTTGTGGAACGCGATACACATATTCATTATGCCTTGGCGGTTCGTTCAAGTTAATTTGATGCGACATAGCTTGTTTGCCCTCATTCGGACGACCACGAGTACTTTTTTGGACAGAAGGTTCACCAACAGATTTGGTGGTTGAAAAAATTATCACCTTCAGTCTGCTTAGCATACCTATCTTTCCTGTACGATCCTGTTTTGCAAAAGTTTCTTTGAATTCATTGAGCTCTGCACCTCAAGATATGTCATCCACTTCATCTTGGTTGGGGTTAAACACCTCTATTGTTGTCCAGAATGCATCAACCGTTTGTAGCAGAATGAACAAATCTTCCTTTAAATAATAATCAAGTTAATGCGCACATGGTAACCCATAACTGGTACGAAGTTTACACCCATAATTTCCAGTCGTTATATTCTATTGTTTGCTTAAGATCGTTGTAGTTTAAGACCAACTTTTTTCTAAAATATATTTGACACTCTTCCCTTTAAAATCCTAAAAGATCGTGGATTTATCCTATGTGGCATTTTATCTACTATTTTATATTTTTTTTAAGAAACTGCCGAGTGTTATAATTTTATTATTTCTTCTATTTTTTCTACTATTGCATCTAATTAATTCGTGATGAATTTAATAAACTTTTTAGACCGACATGTTGGCTCTCCAATCTGTTCGTTGTGTAGTTACCAAAAGTGAAATACTTGTCACACCAAGCTGACACACACATTTCCTTATATGGGTTCAGCCAAGTATCATACTAAGGGATTGAATCAGAAGCTGAAATTTGGTACATAGCCTATATAATACTCGTTTTGAACATATCCATCTGAATAAATAACATGCATTAACATCCATAGCAAGAATCTGTGATTCGGTGTTTTTATAAAAACCGAACACAAAAACCCTCGAATTCGTATTATTAAGGAATTCTTACCTCAAATTGAAAGTAGTAATGTTTGTAGTTCCTTCTTAGCAACTTAATTCCAAATTTTCGGCTCTTGATTCCAATGTTTTTATGTTGTTGGATTGAAGAAACCGTAGGCTTTAGAGAGAGACAGTGAGAGAGCTTTTAGTGAGAGAAGTGAATGTATGAAAGTGAACGACTACTTTCATATAATTTTCTCAACTTTTCTTATTCGCAATATACCCCTTCACTTTATCATTTTTCTCATTTTAACCTTTTTAAACATCCATACCTTGGATTTTGTTTTCATCAACCATGACGGTCCCTCATTGTTATTGTCGCTCAAAAGACGACGATGATCATTTCTCATCATCATTGTCATTTTTAATATCGACCGATGATCGATGTTTATCCTACAAATGACGGTTCCTTATTGTTATGCTTACTCAAAAAACAACAATGTGGATTTCTTCTCATTATTTATCATATTTAAATTCGTGAACAGAATTTATTTATTCGCAACACTAATCCATTAATACATCAATTAGGTCTTTAATTGTTCATTACATGTAAGTTAAATTAGGGATGTTACAGCATGGGCTCCACCACGCTTATACTTCGTCCGCGATGTAATGATGCGCTAAACAAACTTGGGTACTTGGTCTTCATACCTTCTTCAGACTCCCAAGTGTGTTAGCTCCCCTGCGAGTAGTAACCAGCCAATCCCAAGAAACTACAAACTTCCGAGGCATTGCGTAAAGACTCCCAGTTCTGGATAGCCTCAATCTATGCTGGATCAACGGCAATACCAGCACTAGATATCACATGCCCCAAAAATTGTATTTGAATGAAATGTTGAGGAGGAGCAAAGTTAACAAGAGTTTACAAGTGAATTTTAGAATCAAGGAATAGTTTCGTTTCGAATGTTGAGACGTACCTGCCTCAACCAGAATTCACATTTTGGGATTTTGGCGTAAAGTCGCTCCTTTCGCAGCAACTCTAGCAATTCTCTCAGATGTGTTGCATGATCTTCCTTGGTCATTGAATAGATAAGTATGTCATTGATGAAAACGATGACAAGTTTTTCAAGCGTTGGTCGGCAAACTCTATTCATGGATCCATGAAAGCAGCCGGCGCGTTTGTAAGACCAAATGGTATCACCCGAAACTTGTAGTGTCCGCAACGGGTTCTGAAAAGCCGTTTTAGGAATATCATCTTTGTGAAGTTTAAGTTGATGATACCTCGATCGGAGATCAATCTTCAAGAAATAACTGGTGTCTTGCAACTGGTCGAAGAGATCATTAATTCGTGGCAGTGGATATTTATTCTTGATGGTCACCTTGTCGAGCTCGCGATAGTCAATAGACATACGCAATGTGCCGTCCTTCTTTTTGACGAATAGAACAGGAGCGCCCCAAGGAGAAGAACTTGGGCTTATGAAACCCTTATCAAGAAACTCATGTAACTGTTTCATCATCTCCTGCATTTCTGCAGGGGCTAAGCGACAAGGAGCTTTTTCTATGGGTGCAGCTCCAGGGATAAGATCAATACAGAATTCCACCTGACGGTCAGGTGGCAATCCCGAGATATCTTCTGGAAAGACTTCTAGAAATTCTGAGACAATGGGAACAGTGAAAAGAAGTTTGTTTTCAGCCTTTGCATCAACAGTCAGGCCTGGCCCAAGCCCTGTGCAATATGGGCCTTTGCACAGGGCCCCCATTTTTTTAGGGCCTCCCAAAAATTTGATATATGTAGATCCAGCCTAAATATGAAGCCCAATTACCCAAATATGAAATTAGGGCCAACCTGTGGAATCTCAAATCTGGATGGCCGTATGGAGTATGGACGCTGGAGCAGACCAAAGAGGCACACGGCCGAAGGCAGCGACGCGAAGACTAAAGGGGCGAAGAGGAACCGTCCATTTTTGGGAGAGGGAACATCTGCTGCGCAATAATGTGCTTCGGGAGAGGAAGCGTGGATATGAAACATCTACTTCTTTACAACTCTCAACCCTTGTTAACTTTTGCTTCATTCCCTGTCATTGGAAATAGAGTCTTTTACACTCCAGTACTCAACAATGAGCCTCCTCTATCTACTCCAATGAGTAGGATACATGGTTTGGTGGAAGGACCCTCTACTGTGAGGGTGGATCAAGTGGTTGCTCCCAAGAGAAAATCAAAATCCAGGCCCAAGGTAGTGAAAAGGGGCCTAGAATGGACTGAAGCTGAGCCTGTCCGCAAGAAGGCTAAACTAGTTAAGTCTAAGTCTGCCTCATCAGCCTTAGTGGCAGAGGGGGAGCAGACTTCTCACCCTGGTTCATTTGTTGAACCTGATGCCTTAGTGGCTGGTGCCTCTGTGGCACCTGAGACCATGGAATAGGTTAACCTCCCTGTTTCTGACTCAGTCTCACAACAGTCCAAACCCAAATTCCTGCTACTTCTCCTCAATCCCCCACCATGTCTCAATACTCAAGGAGAAAATCTCTAGCTAGGAAGAAACCATCATCCCATACTAGCCCCTCTGACCCCTCTCAACAGGAGTCTGTTGACAAAGAAGCAACCCCTGCTGATTTTACTATTTTGGGAGAAAGTTCAGCATACTTGGAGCAGGCTTCACTCCAACAAGAGTGACCCCAGAGTCAGCCTAGACCCTCTGGTTCCTCCCAACAGGAACCAGTTGTACAAAAGGAGACTACCACATCCACTATCCTAGCCTCCCAACAGGCTGAGGATATTGAAAGACAAGAGTTCACTCCACTCCATACTGAGTCCACACAGTCTCCACCTCATACTTCTCTTACACCAACTGAGTCTGCACGAGGTGCCAAAGCTGCTGGAACAGACCATCCAGCAGATCAGCCTCAAACTTTTGCTCCTAGTGATGCAGCTGTTGTACACCCAACCTGAAGTTTAGGGAATGGACCATAAGTGCACATTCCATCCTGAAGTTTCACCACTGATGATGTTGAAATGCACATCCCTTCTCCCCATGAAGAGGTACCTAAAAACCAAGGTGCTGCTGAGGGAACCACCCTAGGTCTTAATGAAGGTACTACAACACAAGCAGCATCTAAAATGCCACAAACTCTTACCACTTCACCTAATGATGCAGATATAGCCACTGCTGAAGGTTCCCTTGACCCTTCCAAGCTGGGCCATCTCACATATGCCCAGGCTATGGAATTACAGTCCAAAGTCTCCCTGCCTTCCCCCACTAATCCTCAAACCCCTGCATCTTCCCCATCACAATTACATTCCCATTCTTCCCCATTAACCCAATCCAAACAATCCACACATACTCCTCCATCCCCTAAAGATCTTCCTTTGAAGGATCGACTATCTTTGCTGACCAACAAAGTTGGTTCTTTAGAAACCTTAGTGACCTCCCTACATTCTATCATCTAAGACTATGTGTCTGCTCAGCTTAAGGGGTTCCTTGATTCGTTCAGAACTTCTTTTCCAACCCCTGCTCCTCAAGCTGATCAATCCTCTCAGCTGCTTGCACTCACTGCACAGCTGCAAACACTCTCATCTACTCTCTCAACAATTCTTTCTACCCAACAGGACTCAGTGTCCTCCCTGGCAACTGTTTTCCAATAGATGTCAGTTCTCCTTGATACCTCCACCAACACTCTCCCTTCCACTTTTGCCAGCTTGAACACCTTAGTGGTCTCTCTGTCCAATTATGTGTCATCAGACCTTGATGATATGCAAGATTCTCTTGAACTAAATCTTGCACAACTTCAAAGTTTGCTGTTCACAGCTTCTGACAGGGAAGCCATTGCTCAGCTGTCATCTCTTGTTACTTCCCAGTCTACCTCTCTTCAAACCTGTGTTACACAACTTGCAGAGGTGAATGACAACTTGGCTTTCTTAGTGCATAGCCTTGTTGGTTCCAAACCTGCTGCCAAAACTGCTGTCCAGCCTGTTGAATTCATTACTTCAGGCAGACCCATTGTTGAAGGCTTTGTGCCATCTCCTTCAAAGGGGGAGAAGATATCTGCATCAAAGACCAAGTTTAAGGGGGAGAAATCTTCATTTCCCTCTAAGGAGAAATCAGCATCAGTGGAACAAGCAGCAGGTATTTCCCAAACAGGTCCAACGGCAGATGTCTCCAAAATAATTGAAGCTGCTCAGCTTACTCAGGCTGGATCTCCAAACCCTGCACTATCTAAGGGGGAGGAATCCATTCTGGGGACAAGCCAAGCAGAAGGAGACATCTGATCTTGGAGCAAACTGATGAAGAAGAGGAAGAGGAACCCGAAGCTGTCATAACCACAACAGCTAAAGGAAAGAGGAAAGCCTCAGTGGACCCTGACTATCTCAAAGCTGCTCAACTAAAATTTGACAAGGCTCGGGCCAAAGAAATGGGTCTTCCTATGGAGACTAATTATGAATACAAAGAAGAGCAGCTTCAAATCTTTGAAAGGCTAAAGAGAGAAGAAGCCTCTGCTAAAGCTGCAAAGGCATTTGAATACAAGGAGGCAAGAAAATATAAAATTCCTTCATTGGATGTTCAAAGGAAAGTACTAGAGGCTGCCAATGAGTCAGTGGCTGAGAAAGGAGAAAAAGAAAAGGGTGCTCAGGTCTCTGTGATTAAATCAAAGTCAACATCCTCCTCAGCAAGATCCCAAATACACTTTGACAACTTGGCAAGAAAGTAATTCTTTGATGTTGCCAACAGAATACTTGCCAAGGAAACAATTGTCAAAGCTGTTCCCATTACAAAGAAAGGCAAACAGTGGAAAATCCAGATGGCCAGGCTAGGTGCTTAAGGTCCAGAACTGGAAGCATATGAACATACTGATGTTGCTCAAATGGGGTACAGAGAATGGGTGGAATTGGCAGTTGCCCTGAGTCAGTCTAAGTCTGAAACTGCTAAGATTATCAGGGCATATGTCAAAACTTTAATGGAAAGAGTTAAGAATCTTGACCTGATTACAGAAGAACAAATCAAGGGTGCCTCAGTGGTTGAACCCAAGATTAAGGCAGGAGAAAGAGGAAGGATACTGAGCTGGAAGAACTCTTAATAATGATTGATCAAGGAGATCTAGCTGTTGAGATCAAGGGAGTAGATTACAGCCTGCCCAGAGGAGTGGAACCTGAGGAAGACAAGCTAATAGAGGAACCTGAGCTTGGGGTATTTTTTGTAGATCCCTTAACAAATAAAAAGTGTTTCCAGATAGCATCCGATTTGGATAAGGTTGGTCTTAAGCAACTCATAGCTTTTAGACTTGCCAACTCCTTCAAACAATCTGCAAGATGGAGAGCAGCTATCTGGAAACAGCTCAAAGGGTTCCATGAGAGAGGAGAGCTTCAACATCCTAAGTTCATGTTCCTCAGAAATAATATGGAGGAAATTCAAGAAACTAGAGAGCATTTTGAACAAATGTTTGAAGAAGAACCACAACAGCTTGGAGGTCCATCTACTGCTGAGTAGATGAAGAATGGAAGCTGTCCCTAAGTTGGACAGACTTGCCATTATTTTCTCCCACTATCACAGTCCAAAATTTGGTGAAACCGTTCCTTGTACATATGTTGTACTTTATTACATTAGTTGTAGTTTTCTTATTACATTAGTTGTAATCTTCTTTAGTACATTAGTTGTACTCTTGTAAGAACATGTGTTGTTGTAATCAAAATCAGTATATATAAATGGATCCTTTACTTTACTTCAATGTTGTAATTTCATTTCAGCAAAGTATATTGTAAAAATATATAGTGATTATTGACAGAATCAGCTTAGACTGATTATTGCAAATAGGGGGAAATTGTTAGGCACCAAAAGGCCTCAGTCAAACATGTTCAACATCTTAGGTGGAGATTATTAATCAAACATGTTTGATGCACTTGAAGGTATAATTTAACGCCTGTTAATGCCTTATTGAAACCTAATAAGTGATTTGCAATATTAGTCGAAGTTGTTTACCCTATTGCATCAGTTGCAACTAAGGCAGATTGTCCAAACTGTTCTATTCTGTTGAACAGGCTGGACATAAATTGTCTACGCTGCTCTATCCTGTTGAGCAGCTTGGACAAATTCTAAGGGGTCGTTTGGTTCGTGGATTTCCTGGGATTAACTGGGATTTACATTTAAAATCCTGTGTTTGGTTCGCAGATTTCAGTAAGGATTTAAAATCCCAGGATTTCATAAATCACTTCCTTCTTTGTTATTTAAAAACCCAGCCTACCCCCTAGGATTTTATATCCCAGTTACCTTGCATTTTTCAGATTAGCAAATTTTTTCTATAAGATAATGAAGATGCTTTGACAAAATCCTTACAAATGCAAATGCTGTATAATGCAAATCCTTTGACAAAATGCAAATCCCATAGAAAAAAACTGTGAACCAAACGCCCCCTAAGCGTCCCGTTCTTTGTGAACAGGCTAAATACTTTATGGAATATGTTTCCAAGTCCTCATGTATTGTTTTAGACTACAAGATCAGTTACAAATTCGAAGACAAAGTGGAAAAACAGAAGCTGCAAAGACTGCCTACGCTGTTTTGTTACATGAAGACAAAGGGATATCTGAAATGGGTGACAGACCAATTCTTATATCAAAATGGCCATAACAGAAGATGAAAGTTTCAAAGTTTACATTCTTCTTTTAGTTAAAGCCTTCTACAACAGAGACAAAAAGGAAAAGACAAAGATTCTGCAATGTAAAGACAATTCTGCTTTGTCAGAACGTGCAGAAAAGTTATTTTGCCTTTTTGGAAAGACATCCCACTATCACTATGTCCAATGAGGAAGCTTCACTAAGATTCTCAGTGAGAGTATAAAAGGAAGCTTCTAAGGAATGTGAGATAACCAAGAGAGTGTGATATTCAGAACGTGCAAAGAAGTGTGTTTTCATGCATGCAAGTCTGCTTGAATAACATAGTAACGTGTGTCCAAGTTGTTCTTATTCAAGCTGTCCATCTGTCTGTCTTGTAAATAGTGAGTTCATCTTAGTGAGCGTATTCATTGTACCTAGTCTGAGTGTGTCTTAGATTAGTTAAACATTTGTTGATTCTGTCATCTCAGCTTGAGACATTCCGCAGTTCAGGCTTGTTTGTAATTAACACTTGTTGATAATATACACAAACATTGAGAAAAGTTTGTTGAAGTTTAAATAGATATATTCACCCTCCCTCTACAGCTTAGAACAACATACTATGGAGTCCTTTTGGGACATACAGACAACACAGTAAGATGTTCCTTCAAGGAAAGGTCTCCTGGTGATGGAGGAGTGTGGGTGGATTGTTTTGAGTGAGTTGGTGAAGGTGAAGATGGAGGAGTGGTAGGTTCACTTAGTGAAGGTAGGGGCATAGTGGAAAGAAGTTTCATGGCCTGTACAAAGGATAAGTAACCTAATTTAGAGAGATCAAGGATACCTTCTGCAGTGGCCAAACCTGCATCATGAGGTGAGGTGACGGGGTTCTTGACATTTCAAGAACCACTGGGATTAGGAATCCTTCATCAAAGACATGGGTGGTACCCTCAGTGGTGCCTTGGTTTTGAGGCACCTCTTCATGGGGTGAAGTGGTGTGCATTTCAACATCATCAGTGGTGAAAACTAGTGATGGAATTTGCATTTGGGAGAAGCCTTCACCAGAGGGTTGTTCTGTACCCTGAGGATCATCAGGCTGGATGTTGGTCCTTCAACAGTTGATGTGGATTTATCAGCTACAACATTATGAATAGTATTGGAGGCTGATCAGTTTGAGGGCTTAAAACAACTGTTTTGGCACCTTGTGCAGACTCAGGGAGTGATAGAGAAATATGAGTAGGGGACAGTGTACACTCAGTGTGGAGTGGAAAAAACTCTTGTCTTTCAATAATCTCACCCTGTTAGGAGGAAGGGATAGTTGATGTGGTAGCCTCCATCTGTACAACTGCTTCCCGTTGAGAGGAACCAGAGGGCTCAGGTTAACTCTGGGTGGACTCAGGCTGGAGTGAAGCAGGCTCCATTGAGGGTGCACCTTTTTCCAAAATTAAAGAAGAGAATGCAACAGGGGTAGCTTCTTTTACAACTGACTCCTATTGAGAGGGGTAAGAAGGGCTTTGAGGAGTGAGCAGCCTGATGGTTTTCTTTCTTGCTAAGGATTTTCTCTTTGCCTGGAGCATGTGTTGGGAGAAGTGGGAGATTGTTGTGTTTAGACTGGACAGGAGACTGGGCTAGAAACAGGTGGCGTAACATGTTCCCTTGTCTTAGATGGCACAGAGCCACTCGCCACAAAGGCTTCTGGTACAACAGATGAACCTGGGAGATCATCCTACTCCCCCTCAGGCACAGAGACTGAAGGTGCAGACTTGGTTTTTCTGGCCTTCTTGGTGACAGGCCCTGCTTCCCCAAACTTCAGGGCACGTATTGCCCTTTTGCCTGGAGCCTTTGATTTTCCTGTGGGAGTAGGAGTTGGATCCACCTCCTGTGTAGAATGTCCTTCCACTAAACCAAGAAACCTCCTCACTTGAGTTGAGAGAGGAGGGTCTTCAGCAGAAACGAAGCATGAAATACTTTGTTTCCAATCACAGGAAACTTCATTGACTTCAGGACTAGTTGGGAGTTGTACATATTTTCACCGCAGACATGCTTGAATATGATACTTAAGAATCTGGGGTACCTTACAGAGGGGGTACGCTGGTTTTGTTCCACAAAGGCCCTTAGATTGCCAAAGATCCATTTCCATATTCAGTGTAGTCACATCCACAAACTGTAAAGCTATTTGAATTTCATCTCAGCTGAGCTGGTCAAACGAACCAACCTTGCAGCTTAGACTCATCACTATAGAGGCAAAGAGAAAGTTGTAAGCTGGTGCTAGCCCTTTCCTGAACAGAGTAGCTCCCACCCTCGGTGTTGATACATCACAGGATCGTAGCAGGTTGCCCATTTGTAGATTTTCTGGCTGTGGTTTACCATACTTCTCAACTACAGGAAGATGAAGTACCTCCTGAAGAAGAGAAACAGTGATCTTAACAACTTGAGTGTTGTTAAGAATGGTTCCTCAGATGGTCTTGGTGGCAGAGTCATAAGAACAAATATATCAGAACTCATTGACCATTTCTTGGTACATGACACCAGGAGTGGCTGTCATGGTATAGTTCAGAGGATGAGCTTTCAGGAATTCAACCATTTGTTCATAACCTTTCCCAACATAGTTCTTAGGAATGGTCAGGTTTGCCACATAGTTTGTGGGTTTGATGGTTAGTTTGGTGGTAACAGATTGGTGTTTACAACATCCTCACCCAAGAATACAGGTACAAGGGGATTGTTGGAAGCCATTGTTGAAGTAGATGAGGACGCACAAGTCTCAGACACAAAGTCTTTTGAAGGTAGTTAGGGTTTCTCAGAGAGTAAGGATATATAGGGTCACAGTAGGGAAGAAGAAGATGAAACAGTGATAGTGGGTATTTATAGGATTTGAATGTGAGATAGTGGGAGAGAAAAAAAGGCGGTTGATTTGAAATGTGATGACTAACGGAACGGAATGGTTACCACGTCTACACGTTTGTCAGACAAACTTGACACTTTTCTCTGCTTACACGTAACACACATTATCCGTAAGTAATTAAGATAAATAAATACACAATTTATATAACTTAAATGTGAAGTAATGTCAATTAAAAGTGGATGTTTAAAGCTGTTACTCAAACCTATGATGAAAATGTGTTATCTAAAATTGATCAGTCCGTAACCTGTTTAGGAAACCTGTGCAGTTATTTAAGAACAGGGTTCAATCTGAAACATGTTCAATAACTTAACAGATTACAAGGTATGCCTTGTATGACAGAATACAGAGTGAGCAGGTTTCAGGTTTAGACAATAAAGCAGGTTCGAAAGAAAAACTTAGTTTTTAAAAACTTATTATTTTTCAAACCGGTTACTTGTCAAACCTGTTCAAACCTTAAAGAACTGGCTAAGTACAGAACTGACAAAATCTGTCCTGCCAAACCTGTTCTTTGACAAAATATGTCCAGCATCCATAGGATTTGCCCACATCAGCTTCCAACAGCAATATACCCAGCTTCAGCAGTAGAGGTTGAAACAGAATTTTGCTTCTTGCTGCACCAACTAATCAACTTTCCACCAAGGAGTTGACACCCACGTGTTGTGCTTTTTCTATCTAGCCTGCAACTTGCAAAATCAGATGCTGTGTAGCCAGTTATATCAAGGCTTGAGTTTTTGGGATACCAAAGACCCAAAACTGGTGTACCCTTTAGGTATCTGAAGATTCTTTTCACAACATCTAGATGGGATTCTTTTGGATCAGCTAGAAACCTAGCACATAAGCAGGTAGCAAAAACTATATCTGGTCTACTAGCAGTCAGATATAGCAAGCTCCCAATCATACCTTTGTAAGCTGTCACACCCCGTTACCCCGATTGGCAACGAAACATGACGTCGCGGAAGCGTAACCATAATCATAACGAACGACCACTATATGGACGTTTTCAAAAATACATTGATTTAACTTCAAATATACAAATTGTTTTACATAACCAAAATACAGCGTAAGTAATTCTTTAAATACCAAGATTTAGATACAGAATTTAGTTTATCAATAAAGATGCAAATAAATCTCCAAGTTTGAAAATGGTGCGACTCCAAAATGAACGGAAGCCTTGGAATGCTTCCGATAAATGTGCATGTCTGAATCGCTTGAAAATACATGCTAAAATACGTCAACAAATTGTTGGTGAGCTCATAGATTTACGCGAAAAGACCCATTGTATGGACATTATCAGAGAGAAGAATTTATAAAGCATAAGCTCCGTGTATGTATTACATAAACCATCATGGAACCGGAGCTTAATTAAATGAGTTTGCAATGTGCAGTATTCCCATACGTAATACCGTGTGTTGAATATATATGCATCCCGCCGTTAGCCGATTAAGACTAACCCGAATGGGGGACATGACTCCCGATAGATCTATCCACAATATATTCGCGCTTGCAAATAAATGCAATTAACGGTTCATGATTTGAGGGCTGATGGATCCACACATGTAATACATATAAGAAATAAACAATTTTGATGTCCATATAAAAACAGTGCATGTATTTCCACCCCAATTGATAGTGAAAATAGGGGCTATTAAGACTCACCGCATGTTGATGGCAAAATGAGCGTAAAAACGACGATTTACGTTATTGATGAGTGATGACACCGGACGCGTTTAACCGAGTCCTAAATGATATAAGGGATTTAATAACTCCCATATATGATAATATGTATGTATAAATGTTGTTATGTTTTAAATCACCCAACATTACAAGTTTAAAAATAAAATCCACTTTAAACGTCAAGTTTATATATATATATTTCCAGCTTTTTGAAGGTTTTTCGGCCTACTTTGAGGCTGTTTTTGACCAAGCTCCAAAACGATTTAGGCTTTGGTTTTCTTCGACATTAAACTACTATATACAAAGAATTTTTAAAGTCAAGAACGGCCATTTTTCGAGGTGTTTAGGTTGGGGAAAAAGCTCGTTAAAAACTCTATGTTGGCCATTTTTGAGCTGTCAAACTTTCGGGTTCCCAAATAATATCTGGGGGTTCTAAACCCCATAATAAATTATGAAAACTTCCAGATTTTTAGTTAAGACATAGATCTAACTTTTGAGACAAGAATCAACTCATTTTGTTAAGTTATGAATTAGTTATGATTTTTCAAAGTCGATGCAACTTTTCTGCCGAATATCCGTAGTTCATAAACTCGAAATAACTAGTGATTCTTTTTTTATTATTCAAAGACTACTTGTATAAAAGTTATAAAACACGTATATATCACTTGTTTTCATAATATTTACTCTTATATGATGTGTTTATATATTTATAAACACATTTGAAGAAAACAACTTAAAAACAAAAACTAGTGATTTATAAACTTGAGTTTTTATGAAACTTGTTGTTGTTGGTGATTATATACATTATGCAAGACTTATATACACATAAACGTATGATGAAATAAATTAGTATTTACTTACTTTGATGTATTTAGAGTAGGAATTGGAGGAGAAGTTGAAACTTTTGCAAGATTTGCACCCAAAAGCACTTGAAAAACTTGAAGAACAAAGGAAAAAGAAATTTTGGTTTCTTTGAGAGGGTTGGCCGGATTTGATGAGAGCAAAGAAGGGGTTTTTGGTGTTTGCAATGTGTGAAATGAAGTGCATTTGGCCTCTTATTTATAGATGAAAAAAACTTGATGAAATGATGAAAAAGTTATGGAGGTTGTGTGCAACTTTTAGCAAAATGATTATGTTTAAAGTGGAAATGGGATTTGTAATAAAATATTGAAGTCAACCTCTAGTATGTGTACTAGAGGCCGGCCTAAGGGGTATTTCCATGTATTTTTACTTTTTTTTTGTATAAATGTATTTAGAATGTATTTTTGTATTTTCCTTTTTTTTTTTGTAAATTCATTGTTGATACACCCTGTGTGACGATAGCAGTCTAAGCGATCTAACATTTTGGTTTAAGTAATATTCAAAGTGTTGAGAATTAACAAGTGTTTGATATATATGTCTATATATGTTTGACAGTTATTGATTGTATGTTTGAACTTGATGTAACGTATTACAAGAAGTTCAAACATAAAGTTCAAAGATTAATTCAAGCATAAGTTAATACCATAAGTTTCAAATACAAGTTTGTCAGATTCGAATTCTATAAGGATTGGCATTCGAATCTATGTCAGATTCGAATGTGTATTTTTGAGGCAGATTCGAGAATGTCAGTGAGGACAAACTCGAATGGGCCTTGGGCCGGATTCGAGTTTGGCCCATGTCAGACTCGAATTAGCCTCTATAATTAGGGATAGACTCGAAATATTATCAGACTTTTTGCAGAATTCGAGAGTGATTAAGCATTAAGCGATTTCGAGTTTATCATCAGTGTTAGTGTCGTTTCGGAGAGAATCTTCTAGTAGGTGCGTTCTTGTGTAGTTCGTGCAGCTCGTTGATAGTCTCCGTGTTTCTGGTGAGTGTTGTTACCGTCTACCCGTAAACGAGGATTCCGCACTCGTTGACGGTTTCGCCTCTAGATAGATCTGTGTTAGGTAGACCTTACAAGTGGTATCAGAGCCTACGGGGTGTTCTTCGTGTTCATCTAGATATATCCTAGGTTTCTTGACGCTTTTGGACGGTTTTTCTCTCATCTTCCTGTTTTTTTGTGTTCTTCGAGCTTAGCAAATAGTCATCCGGGAAATACTTCGTCTTTTTCACGTTTTGGATCAAAATCATTATTTTTCGTTGGAAAAATATTGATTTAATCTGCAAAACGTTAAGAAATCGAAGTGTTAGCCGTTTTTCGAGTTTGCGGCGCTCGAATCTATTAGGAGTAATTAGGGTTATTCTTAGTCTCGAGTCTAACCAAAATCCACTCCTCTCGAGTTTGATAAAGTGAGTTTCGAGTTTAATTCGAGTTTGAGCTAGTTTCGAATACGTTCTCGAGTCTGCTGACATTCGAGTTTGATTCGAATTTGGACTATAGTCGAATAGGGCTTCGAATCTACTGAGTGTTCGAGTTTGCCTTGACCTTCGAGTTTGGGGACTTTCGAATCTGTCATTAGTTTCGAATTTAATTGAATTATAAAACTTAATCGAATTTAATCCCAAATAAATTTAAATTTAATTATATTTGAATCAACCTAGATTTGAAAGAATTAACTCAAATTAGTTTCGAATTAAATTAATTAAGTTCAATTCAATTTCTCTCGAAACGATGTCAAATCTTCAAAAGTTTCTAGAAATGGATCACGAGGTCGGGAAGGCAAACACTCCGCCTAAGCTGATGAAACTCGAGGATTATTATTGGTGGAAAGATCGGTTTGCCGCTTTTGTGCGTTTCAATGACATGCGCATGTGGGTATATATTGACGAAGGATACATTCCACCTATTTCTGAAGTTGAAGGCCGTCAGAGAGTCTTATCATATCAGATGATGAAGGAAGATGACAAGAAACTGTATGAAGCCGAGAACAGAGCTTTCTCGATAATTCGAATGGCGTTGCCTCAGGATATACTACACACATTTCGGACTCAAAAGACATCTAAGGAACTTTGGGAGTCGCTAGAAAAGAGATGTGAGGGTAATCCTAGGGTTCAAAGAAAGCGTATGGAACTGTTGAAACAACAGTTTGCTATTTTCAAGGCGTTGAAGGATGAACAGCTGGATAACACTATCACCCGCTTTTATCATCTGTTGACGGAGCTTGAAAGTCACAGGATTGAGTATAACGACACTGAGAAGAACAATAAGCTTCTTGATGCCTTACCAGCCAAATGGGCTATGTATGTGGCAATGATAAAGCTTAATGAGGACAAGTATTATACCCAATCTTTGGAGGATATTGTGGGAACGTTGCGGGCATATCATTTCGAGCTACTGAAGGCTGAAACGGATTACGAACAAGTCCAAAATCCAGCAATGTATTTTGGAAAATCAACAAAACCTTCAGCCGCAACTGATCTGAAGACTGCTACAGCGTTTTTCACCGGAGAAACGTCGTCACCAGCAGAGACTGATGACACACTGAACAGAGCGTTCTTAGGATTAGGAAGATCGGAAGAACAACAGCCTCAAGCACCACAGGCATCAACATCTCCGGGCTATTCTAAGATGCCCATGAGCGCTAAATCAGCGGAAGAACATTTGAACTTGCTTGCTTCATTTGTGGCCGCGTACGGGAACTGCGTTCAAGGGAAAATTAACGATCCTGCACTCTGGGATGAAGACTATGATCAGGTCGACCCTGACGATCTTGAGGAAATGGATCTAAAATGGCAACTGGCCATGGTAACCCAACGGGTTAAAAGATTCATCAAACGGACTGGAAGGAATCTGACGATGAACAATAAGGGAATTGGATTTGATAAGTCCAAGGTCAAGTGCTACAATTGTCAAGGTCTGGGACACTTCGCTAGAGAATGTCAGAGACCGAAGGTAGATACGTACCAAGGACAGAATCAGCATCATGGACAGTTTCAGAATCAGTCCCAACAACGATACCTTCCGAGTTCATCTGCCGGTCAAGCCAATCTAGCTGGTCTACTATCAAATGTCACATCAGACAGACAGCTGGATGGAACCTACGACTGGAGCTCACATCCGGAATCAAATGCTCGTGCTTTTATGGCTGAAGTAACGGAGAATGGATGTGAAGGGGAAGAGCAGACCACAAGGGACAGCAGTCCGATGTGGGTGGAGAAGACGAATGATCAGACGCTTCTGGAGTTTGCCGCTCAAATGGCCAACGTGGAATCCGATAACACAAAGGTTAGTCTGAATTACTCTCTTTTTCATGAATTATGCTTGTTATGTGTTACCTCTAACGATAGGTTGAATCTAGTCTTAGAATCACATAAAACCATAACTGCTCAAAATGAGTCTTTAAAAGCTGATAACGCTAGCCTAAACGACATTAAGCAAGATCTTAAGGAAAAACTTAAGGCTGATGCTCAAGATGTAATAGTTCTGAAAGACAAACTGAGTGAGCAGTGTGTTAGGTTAGAGCTTATGTATGAGCATGTAGAGGCCTTGACCAAAAATCTTAAGGATAAAGACATAAAGCTAGCTGAAACAAAGGTAAAGGTAGCAGAGGCGAATAGTAAGCTAGAGAAGTTTAGGAATTCAAGCATGAACCTAGGGAAAGTTTTAGATGCTCAACGCCAATCTAAAAAGCCTGTCGGTCTAGGATTTCATGAAATTCCTCCACCTTTTAATGTAAACTACGTGCCTCAACCTCAGGAGAAAACTGATAAATCAGTAGACTTAGAGGACATTCATACACCTATATCTGAGCCTGTACAAGAAAATACACCTAAGGTGACTGATACAACCGTCAAGGTTAAGAAAGTCAAATTTGTGTCTTCCTCCAGTGAAACACCTGCAGGAAAACATAAAATTGATTTTAATGATCAGGACGATGAACCAGTTGCAATAGATGTACAAAAGGACCAAGACACAAGTGAGACACCTAAGTCTAAGGGCACACACAAGAAGTCCATAGACAAGATGTCCTGCTTTAGATGTCATGAAAAGGGGCATGTTGCTTCTAACTGTCCGCTTAGGAAAACTGAAGTTACACCTAAGACAGGGAAGCCAACACCAGTTAAGCCCTCAACAAATGTGGCAAGCACTAGTAGTTCTCAGAGTACCGAGAAAACTGTGTAGGCCGCACCAAAACAAGTTGTGAAACAAACACCGGTAAAGGTTGGACCAAAAGAAGTGGTTAGGACTAATTCACCGAATCGAGTCGTAAACCAATCTAGGTCTGGACCTCAACAACAATATAGGAGCACAACACCTAGCAGAGCATACACTCCGGTTAGGTCACACACTCCTATTAGGCATCACACACCGGTAAGAGCTCAGGGATCACAATCTGAAATGCAATATATTCGGAATTATTCTAGAGCTCCACAACAAATGCCTACTCAAAGGCAAAGAGTGAATTTACATCACTCGGCACCACAACAAACTCATGTTTAATGACCCAAGTCACCTGAAAGGAGAGATGGGTATTTGAAAGAGTTTAAGTATGTGGACGAGAATGGTATAACCAAGTCAGTTATGGCTTGGGTTCCTCGTGATAACTAACCTATTTTCTTTCATGTGCAGGAGATTACCACAGGTCCAAACAACAAGTGGTTCGTCGACAGTGGATGCTCCAGGCACATGTCAAGGGAAAGAAGTCTCCTTACAGACTTCAAGGGTGGGAATCGGGGATTTGCATCATTCGCGGGAAATAAAGGAGGAAACATCACGGGTACTGGAGTGGTCACTAATGGGACGATCAAGCTGGATCAAGTTTATCACGTCGATAAACTGGTTCACAATCTCATTAGTGTATCTCAAATCTGTGACAAGAAGAATTCGGTGTTGTTCACTGACACTGAAGCATTAGTGCTAAAACCGAGGTTCAAGATTCCTGAAGAGTGGATATTGATGCGGGCACCAATGAAGAATGACTTGTACATGCTTGATATGAACAAGCCGGAGACTTCGATGGGGCCAATCTGTCTGTTATCCAAAGCTTCGGAGACGGAATCAGTGTTGTGGCACAGACGCATGGCACATTTGCACCTAAGGAAAATGAATTATATAACGAAAAATGGGTTGGTGCAAGGTGTGCCTCTGAAGAGCTTTCAGTTCGAGGACAAGTGTCTACCATGCAAGAAGGGCAAACAACATAAGAAGACACACAAGTCCAAGACTCAGAATTCCATAACCTCTACATTCGATTTGTTGCATATGGATCTCTTCGGACCAATCAACAAAAGGAGTATAGGAGGTAGTTGGTATTGTTTGGTTATCACTGACGATTACTCACGATTTGCTTGGGTTTTCTTTTTAGGTACAAAGGACGAGACGGCTTCCAAGCTCATCGGGTTCTTAGACCAAGTGGAGAATTCCTACGGAACACGGGTTAAAAGGATACGTAGTGATAATGGAACTGAGTTCAAAAACACTGTAATTGGTGTATATTGCCTCTCAAAGGCACAGTGCATCAATTTAGTGCACCATATGAGCCTCAACAAAATGGGGTGGCCGAACGTAAAAACAGGACACTGATTGAGGCAGCCGGGACTATGCTTTCGGATTCAAAGCTTCCTACCATGTTTTGGGGGGAGGCAGTGAATACCGCATGTCATATCTTAAACCGAGTCCTAACTGTCAAATCTTTGAACAAAACCTGTTATGAAATTTTGAATAAACGGCCACCTAATTTAACTGGCTTCGAACCGTTTGGGGTACCATGCACTATTTTGCGAACAAAACATCAACCTAAGTTTGGTGAAAAGGCGGACGAAGGATACTTCCTAGGTTACGTGCCGAACTCACCAAACAAACGGGTTTTTAATAAAACAAATGGTACAGTGGAAATTGTGTATAACATTGAAGTCACAAGTTATACACATGAACCCCAAACAGGTCCGGAATGGATATTTGACTATGATAAATTATTTGAGTCATTTAACATTCCTTTAGATGAAAATGCAGGTACAATCGAAAAGTATATGGCGACGTTGCATCTGAATGATGAAGGTCATACCTTTCCGAGGACTACATTTCAATCCGCATCCGAGCCTACTGCGACTGAAGATGGATCTCCAGAAGTTACTAATCCAGAGGCACCTTCAACTGAGAATCAGACTCAGACAACAAATTTCAACTCTGAGGAAACTGTTCACGAGGAGGAAAATGTGGAATCTGAGACTGTTCCGCCATTAGGTGAAATAGGATCTAACTTAGGAGATAATCTGAGAGTTGACGAGATAGAGACCTCTAGGATCAACAAGAATCATCCTATAGAAAGCATCATAGGAAATCCTAACGAGGGTGTGAAGACTAGGAGTAGTTTAAATAACAACACTGTGTTGTTGTCGATGATAAATGACTCCGAGGCATATCATACCTGTCTCTATTATTGTTTCATTTCGCAAGTAGAGCCTAAGAATGTGCAAACGGCACTAAAGGATAACTCCTGGGTTGAAGCGATGCAGGAAGAACTTTCGCAGTTTAGGAAGCTAGAAGTGTGGGAGTTAGTTCCATTACCTCGAGGGGAATTTGCCATAGGAACCAAATGGGTTTTTAAGTGCAAAAGAGACGATCGGGGTATAGTCACTCGCAACAAGGCTAGGCTAGTTGTAAAGGGTTTCAAACAAGAGGAGGGAATCGATTACTATGAGGTGTTTGCGCCAGTAGCTAGGCTAGAAGCCATTAGGTTGTTTCTGGCTTTTGCTTCCTTCAAGGGCTTTAAGGTATATCAACTAGATGTTAAGAGTGCTTTCCTATATGGAAAAGTGAAGGAGCTGGTGTACGTAGAACAGCCGCCCGGATTTACAGATCCAAAATATCCTGATAGAGTATATCGTTTGGATAAGGCTCTATATGGATTGCATCAGGCACCAAGGGCGTGGTATGAGACTCTGTCCAACCATTTATTAGAAAACGGGTTTGAAAGGGGTAGGATAGATAGTACGCTGTTCGTTAAGAGAAAGGGAGAACACTTCATCTTGGTACAAGTGTACGTAGATGATATCATTTTTGGATCATCAGACGAACAAATGTGCAAAGATTTCGAGAAGGTGATGAAGTCGAAATTCGAGATGAGTGCAATGGGAGAGTTAAATTTCTTTTTGGGGTTACAAGTTGACCAGAAGAAGGAAGGGTATGTTTATCCATCAGACGAAGTATGTCTATGACATATTGGAACGCTTCGGGATGGAAGGAACGAAACTGACTGCCCATTTCAGCACGCCGATTCAAGTGAATCACAATCTCGGACCGGGTACTGAAAGTGATACCGATGTGGATCCGACATTATATCGGGCCATGATTGGATCACTTATGTATTTAACTGCTTCAAGACCTGACATCATGTTTGCTGTGTGTATTTGTGCTAGGTTTCAAGCGAATCCGAAGGAGATGCATATGAAAGCTGTGAAGCGGATTCTACGATACCTCAAGTCGAAACCGAAGCTGGGACTTTGGTATCACGCGGAGGGAGATCTAGAGTTGGAGGCATTCACGGATTCTGACTACGGAGGATGCAGCTTGACGCGCAAATCAACAACTGGAGGTTGTCAATTCCTAGGAGGGAGACTGGTATCCTGGCAATGCAGAAAACAGACATCGGTAGCCGTGTCAACGTGCGAGGCCGAGTATGTTGCTGCTGGTAGTTGCTGCTCACAGGTTCTGTGGATACAACAACAATTGCGGGATTACGGTTTGGCTTACACTCAAACTCCAATTCGGATAGACAATCAATCTACAATTGCTATAACTAACAATCCAGTTAAACACAGTAAAACAAAGCACATAGACATAAGGCATCATTTTATTCGTGATTGTGCTGAAAAGAACTTAATCAAATTGGTAAAAGTGGCAACGGACGATAATAATGCAGATTTATTTACCAAAGCATTTGATAAGTCACGGTTTGAATATTTAATTCAACTAAATGGAATGCGCAACCCAGAGTAATTTGACCTTAGTGGCAGTTTATTTCCTTTTATAGCAGTAGTATTTCTTTCTTTTTATAGTAAGTCTGCTAATTTAGTAAGTTAGTAGGTTATCTTCTTTTATTGCTATTTCTTATGAAAAACAAAAGCAAAAAGAGAGAAAATCATAAAAATACAAAAAAAAGAGAATATCAGAAAAAGGAGTTAAGTCTTAGAAGCATAGGTTCAAAGTGACGAAAATTAGCACAGTCGTTACAAACTCTAAGTGTTTAGGCTTTCACACATAATGCACCTAAAATTCTAAGTATTATACTTTATTTTAGTTTGATGTGTTGGTAGGCATAATACATATAGGGAATCCCAAGGCTAATAAAATACTCAAGAAAGAGTCAAGCGTGTCGCTAACTTAGATGTATGACCAATCGGTCTTAAATTTTATGTACAAGACATACAAACTTTGAGTCTAAATGAGGTATGCAAACTTTCTGGGGATGTATAGCAACATCAAATACATCTTAAAATGGAAAGAATAGAAAAATCATACAAAATTGAGAGTCAAAAACATGTAACTCTGTTGTACGTAAGTACAGACCTGTTGCCTCTGTTTAGATTCGGGTTAGCAAGATAAGTCGCTTTGTTGTACGTCGGTACAGACCTGTCACCGCTGTCTTGCTAGCTTTTAAAATAAACCTTAAGTCAAACTAAGACACTTTGTTGTATGAAAATACAGACCTGTGTCCGATGTTTGTCTTTTAAAGAAAGTTTGCAAATACCAACAAGTTAGAATCTTAGTCTGTATGCCTTGATCATAAAAGTATGTCTATGTCTGAGTCACGTAAGATAATTTCATGATAAATAAAAATGCCAAGGGATATTCAGAAATGTAGCATGTTTAAAGGGGTAAATACCAACAATCGGCTAAATGGGTATTTCACGACAAACAATCAAAGGAATCAAAAATTTGTAAGTGTGAAAGTTTAAGTACTGAAAGTGAGTATCTGACACCGCTATCTGATTGAACCTTTCTTTGACTATACTCATCAAAAATATTTTGTTTAGCGTTTAGCATAGGCTGTAAGTTGGAATAAAAGCAGTTTAAGTCTAAATAAAATTTTTGGTCAACATTTAAAATTTTATTTTTACATTTACTTATTTTTATCTTTAATTTTATTTTATTTTATTTATTTTTCTACTTAGGAAAAGGGTCAAAAATTACTGAGGGTGCATTCATAGTTGGATAAAATAAACACTGCGTGAAAAATCTTGTGCTTAGGGTAAAAGATTTGGCATAGTTTATCATATTACACAATAAAATTGAAAAAGTTGAATTTATTTCAAAATTTTCAAAATTTTCTAAGTGTTTTGGGTAATTCGAGTTTAGTTTAAACTCGAATTTGGGTGGTCTCGAATCTGTCAGTAGATTCGACATTGGCCATAGATTCGAAGGTAGGTGATATAAATAGGTTAGCAGTAATTGTCATTACTCTTATCTGTTTTCGAATCTGTTCCTCGAATCTATCTGGCGATCTCGAATCTATTTCTCTCGAGTCTACCGTTTTCCACAAAAAAATGACAATTTGTCGAGTTTCTTGCTTAAGTGTTCGATTCTACTGATACATCTAGGTATAATCAACTGGGTTGTACAAGATTCATGTAGTTTTATACACCATTTAAGCCAAAAATCACCGATATTTGAAATTTTATAGGTCGAAATCGTGTTTTTCAAAATTACAAAATTTGGACCGGTAAATAGTCAAATTAAATGCATATATCTGTGATTAGTACCTAGTAGGGCTAATGAATGTAATTTTCTGAGTCCTAAAAGGTTAAAATCATGGGTTTTGGTGATGAGTTGGGCCGACGGGTTCGAATCTGTTCAAGACCACTCTCGAGTTTGTCAGTAAACTCGAGAAGGTCATTAGATTCGAGTGTGTCATCAAACTCGAAAAGGAGTTTTTTCGAATCTGTTTATTCGAATCTGTCATTTTATATGAATTATTCAATTTAAATTTAATTAAACTTGTAGAAATTCATTTGTGTTGGATTTTGTACTTAAACAAGTTCAAAATAAATCAAATTTGAATTTAAGCAAGTTTATTGATTTTTAATAATTCTGATAATTTATCTATTGTGCAGATATGGCTGATAGAGTTTTCGTGCCTAAGCACAATATGGTCATCCCCCCCGACCATCATATCCCTGAGGCGCAGGGTTTTCATCAGATGCTGGATTTCCTAGTAGAGTCTAGGATTGCATTTGCTTTGTCTCATAACATTCAGATTGTTATCCCATATGTACGGCAGTTTTACGAACATCTGCAAGTTGATTGTACCGTTACACCAACTGTGCTAAGGACAAGAATAGCAGGACAGCCGTTAGTCTTTTCTGCTGATATGCTACGTCAGGTTCTTCAGCTGGGATCCCAAGAGGAAGAAAATGGGCCTATTGACTTTCCCTTAAGTATTAGGCAAGCAGCTTTTCTAAGGATGGGTTACAGCTTGGATGTTACTAAAACATCGTATATGAAGAGTGGGCTAATAGGTCAATGGAGATTTTTGGCACAAGTGTTTATGGTCTGTTTTGCGGCCAAGAAAGCTGGATTCGATTATATCGTCTCGAAGATCCAATCCGGGATGATCGCTTTAGTTTATAATCGCCGCTTCAGCTTTTCTGAAATGTTTTTCTCGGAATTCGTTCATCAAATTACGGCTCCAGAGCATCAACAATTTCTCCTATATCCTCGTTTTATAATGATGCTCATCTGGCACTTTTTGCCAAATTTGCCGCAGCTAAATGAGATCCAAAGTGTAGCGGTCATGGATAAAAGGATTTTTGCTGACTGTTCTGCACACAGAGGAAGGTTAGCGGTTCCGGTCGAGCGACTGTTGTTTGGAGCTGTGATTGACAGGAACTTTGAAGCACCGGATAATGCCAACTGGGCAGGAGAAGTGGAAGTTCAAGTTAGACAGCCACAAAAACAACAACGACAACAGCCGCGACCTCAGCAACTGAGGAGACGCCAAAGAGCTACCGCGAGTCAAACTCAGGCAACTAGGCCTTCTACAAGTCAACAGCAAGAGGTTCAAGAGGCAGGGCCTTCAAATACACCAGCAGAACATATTCCGACATCCGATCAGTTGTGTCAAACGCTACATGAGATATGGGAAGCGGGTCCTAATGCAAATGAAGAAATAACTGCTGAACTTATTGATCAATTGTTACAGCCTCCGGAAGGAGAAGATGATGTGCTTCGGGAAGTAGATGAATATCAACCTCCTCAAACCGGTAATGACATGTCATCGTCAGCTACCGAGTCTGAAGATATGGAGGAGATCGAGATTGAACTTCCAGAGTCCAACACAGCAGCACCAACAGTTCAGATAGGAACGTATTGGTCGAGATTGGTAGTAAATGAAGAGGTTTCAAGGAGGAGAGCATCAAGAGAATCTGATGACTCTGATTTCGAAGAGGAAGAAATTGCACCATTAGTGCGAGGCAAAGGGCTAAGCGGCATTGCTTTATGCAAGGAGCTACTTCCGCTTCAGTAGCACAACATGAAACAGTCCAATCTCCACCTACTCAATCCACCATACCACCATCACCACCACATGCTGAACCATATATCCCATCACCAATCATTCCAACTCCGATACAGTCAATCCCATCCACCTCATCCACATACACAGAAAATCAAAGGTTTTTGCAGCTAAAAGACAAAGTTGACTTCCAACAAATCCAGATCTTAGGCCTGACAACGGCAATCGGTGAGATTCAGAAGCATAATGCAAATCTGGACAATGAGAATGCCGAACTGAAGAAGATTGTGGACAAAGTACAGGAAGAGAACTTGGAGCTAAAATCTTTTGTCGCTGATCAAGCAGCTGAACTCAGATCAATGCGCTCCCTAATTGAGCAGTTAATGAAAAATATAAAGGCTCAGGGGGAGACATCGTGCCGTGATCAAGAAGTGCGCAGGGATGATGATGATGATGATAATGAAGATGGAAATGGCAATGATCCCAGCACACAAAGACAGATTGAGCCAGTAGATTTTTCTGCTGCTCAGGATGCTCAGACTCAGGGGGAGCCTAGTCAGTTGGAAGGTGAAGAAGGAGAGGCTGGTTCCTCAAGGGCTTTGGGAAGCGATATGATAGATGCGCTAAAAGACATTGAGGAAGAGTCGATGGAATTTGATTTTGAAGAAGAAATAGAAGAGTTGGAGGAAGGGGAATTTATACCTGAGGAGATTGTTGATTGGAGATCTGACGACGAAGTGATAGAGGACGATAACGTCAATGAGGTGATCATAAATTCACAACCTATCACGGAATTGTATGTGCACAATAATTACAATGTGATTGACATAGATGACATCAAGATAGCCTCAGTCGAAGACTCACAACTTGAAGAAGTAGAGAAGGAGCCATCTAGGGCTGAGTTGATGAAGCTTTGGTTCCGCAAGGAAGAAAAGAAGACAAAGCCGAAGATGAAGAAGAAGATGAGAGTTCATGGGGCAGAGAATCTCTCAGGAGGAATAATAAGCTGGTTCTTCGACAAAGAACTGCAGCTATTCATACTAAAAAGGAGAGATGGACTTCAATACCTTAGGCAGACGATCAAAGTATTTAATACATTGCCGAAGGTAGAAGTAAAGGAGTTGGCATGGAAAGAGTTAATCAATATCGGTGAGGATCCTTATGCTGAGGTTATAGCCAAGATTATCTGAAAGGAGGGCCGATCCGGAAAATTTGAAAGACTTAAGCCAAGGTCAGGAAAGAGAGTGGAAGATGAATCAAGGATCGATCCACATACGGGAAGGCCTTGGGCCAGAATGGTTTATAAGCCCGTCAAATGCCTAAAAAGAGTGCCTATGAAATCGATGCCACAGAATGTTTTGAAGAATACGAAATGGTGGTACGTCGATAATGAAACAGCCGAAGCCGTAATGGAGGATGAAGACGAAAAGGTCATTTTGAAGATATACGATCCGTTGCACCTTATCAACCTATCCAAGGATGACCTGCAAAAGCTTCATGATCAGCCAATTTTCTTTCATGAAGGCTGGAGATCTGAAGGCAGGAAGTTCCAGAAAGTTGTAAAGGTTTGTATAGATGCAGGCTTATATGCAGGTAGCAGTCTATATAGTTCTAGTACCTAATCAAAATGTAAATAGTTAGAAGCTATCGTCAAGTGGGAGTCTGTTGATACACCCTGTGTGACGATAGCAGTCTAAGCGATCTAACATTTTGGTTTAAGTAATATTCAAAGTGTTGAGAATTAACAAGTGTTTGATATATATGTCTATATATGTTTGACAGTTATTGATTGTATGTTTGAACTTGATGTAACGTATTACAAGAAGTTCAAACATAAAGTTCAAAGATTAATTCAAGCATAAGTTAATAACATAAGTTTCAAATACAAGTTTGTCAGATTCGAATTCTATAAGGATTGGCATTCGAATCTATGTCAGATTCGAATGTGATCCTGGACAGATTCGAATGTGTATTTTTGAGGCAGATTCGAGAATGTCAGTGAGGACAAACTCGAATGGGCCTTGGGCCGGATTCGAGTTTGGCCCATGTCAGACTCGAATTAGCCTCTATAATTAGGGATAGACTCGAAATATTATCAGACTTTTTGCAGAATTCGAGAGTGATTAAGCATTAAGCGATTTCGAGTTTATCATCAGTGTTAGTATCGTTTCGGAGAGAATCTTCTAGTAGGTGCGTTCTTGTGTAGTTCGTGCAGCTCGTTGATAGTCTCCGTGTTTCTGGTGAGTGTTGTTACCGTCTACCCGTTAACGAGGATTCCGCACTCGTTGACGGTTCCGCGTCTAGATAGATCTGTGTTAGCTAGACCTTACATTCATAAATACTTTTGGATGCATTGTTTTAATGAATTGATTTAGTCTTGCATAATTAATGTTAAGTAATTGTATTAGTGTATGATTAGTTTCACTAATCATAATTTAATTATGTACTTAGTTAATTAATCCTTCATATTGTGAATCGATCGGATTAATTAATTTCCCGATTCGTCGCACCGATGAATTTGATTCTAATTGAGTTGAATTTCTTCATGAGCCTTGTTAATCACTTTGATTAATTTATAATGACCACTGATTAGGTTATAATTAGTTATTAAATACTGATTAGGTCGTAGTTGCTAACCTGGTTTAATGTCGGATGTTACAGTCTCCCATTGTTAAGGGAATTTCGTCCCGAAATTTTGTCTTGTTTCCTCAGAGGTCTTGTAACTTAGGATTAGGTGAGGGTATCTTTTGTTAAACTGGCCTTTGCATGCCTAAGTGAATTATGGTCCATGTCTAAAATTCCATATGACCTTGAGGATGGGTATACAACTGTGCTTCAATCCTTTGACCTTACGGTCCATGATTTCAACCGGCTCTTTGATGAAGCGAAGTTTTTCAGTTAGCTGGATCTTTTCCAAGGGTGTTACAAACACTTCTTAAGATTTGATACATGGAAGGTATTGTGCATGCTGCTAATCTCTGGTGGTAGCTATAAATGAAAAGCTATTAGTCCAATTCTTTTTAAGACCTTGCATCGTCCAATGGAACGAGGATTCAGTTATCCTTGTTTTTCCCCAAATCGTATCACGCCCTTCCATGGCGAGACTTTCATCGGTACTCGTTCTCCTAATTAGAACTCAAGGGATTTTCTCCCTACATCTGCATAACTTTCTGACAATCGCAGGCAACTTTTAGTCAGTTTCGTATCTATACTATCCTTTCGGTAGTTTCATGAATGATCTTAGCGCCAGTGATTTGGCTATCTCCTACTTCTTCCCAATAAATCGGTGATCGACACTTTCGCCCATAGAGGGCCTCAAACGGAGCAGATTTAATACTCAAGTGATAGCTATTGTAGTACGATAATTCCACTAAGGCAATTGAGTATCCTTTACAGAGGATCTTAATGTATGTTCTAGGGTTTGGATCGTTCTATTATTCTGACCATCGGTCTGAGGGTGATATGTGGTACTCATGTCCAAGTTTGTATCCAAAGCTTGCAATAATAATTGCCAAAAACCTACATATAGATCTGCTATCCGTATCCGAAATGATTATAATAGGCACTCTGTGTCCGGAGACAACTTCCTTGAGGTACGTTTGGACTAGCTTATTCATCCTGTTGTTCTCCTTGATTGCGCGGATTTTGTTAGGCGGTCGACTATTACCCAAATGATTCTGATGTTTTATCTTAACTTGGATCATGTTAGGGTTTGCTGACATATGTGGCAATGTCAGCCTTCATGTTAGGCCACCAGTATAGCTCCTTGAGGTCATGATACATTTTATCGGATCTGGGGTGGACAGCATATTCTGATTTGTGTCCGTCATCTATAATCGACTTTCTTACTCCACCAAAACAGGGTAATCAGACTCTATTCATGAAGTATCGATTTCCATTAGTCCTTATCCCCAAACTATTTATCCATTCTGTACAGGCTTCATTTTTTTTCATATTTTCCTCCTTAACAACTTTTACTTGTGCATCATGAACTAAGGAAGGAAAGTTTGGTTGAATGGTCATAACTAGGGCTTGTACTCTTAACGGCTTAGCTCGTTCCTTTCGGCTCTGAGCGTCTGCAACTACATTAGCTTTCCCCGGGTGATAACAAATTTCACAGTTGTAATCACTTAATTTATCCATCCAACGACGCTAACTCATATCCAACACTTTCTGATTCAAGATGTGTTGGAGGCTCTTATGGTCTGCGAATACAATACACTTCATATCGTACAACTACTGTCTCCATGTTTTTAAAGATAAAGACTACTGCTCCAAGATCTAGATCATGCGTTGTGTAATTCACCTCGTGAACCGTAAGTTTTCATGAAGTATAAGCTATGACCTTATCTTTCTACATCAGCCCATTGTGTGAAGCATCACAGTAACCTACAATTTTCTTGCTTCTCTTGGATAAAATAAGCACGCTGCACAGGTTGTGCTTTAATAACTGATATGATGTCTCCTGATCCTCGCCCCAATCATACTTAATGTCTTTTAGAGATTCGGTGATCTTTGAGAAATTATTGATAATTGCCTATAATAAGCGGCAAGTCTTAAGGACTGACGTATCTCTATGAGGGTTCTAGGAGTTAAACAAAACCTGATAGCCTCGATCTTTATGGGGTCGACTTGGATTCCTTTACTATTGTTCACGTGACCGAGGGATTTCACCTCTCTTAACCAAAATTCAAACTTAAAAAGCTTAGCATATAGTTGTTCTTTCTCCAACAACTCTTAGAATTAGTCTTAAATGTTTGCTCGTGCTCCTCCTTAAGATGTCATTCACGAGGACAATCACGAATTTGACTAACTAAGGTTTGCACACCCGATTTATGAGGTCCATGAATGTTGTTAAGGCATTGGTTAATCCAAATGGCATTACTAGGAATTTATGATGATCGTAACAGGATCTAAAGGCTGTCTTCAAAATATCTTCCTTGCGGACTCTAATTTGATGATAATCAAACCTCAGGTTGATCTTCGAATAGAAGCTTGATCCTAGGAGTTTGTCAAAAAAGTCATTGATCCTTGAAAGTGGGTATCGGTTCTTTTAGCTTATTTAGCTCTCGGTAATCGATGCACATTCAGAAGGTTCCATCCTTCTTTTTTACGAACAGAACTGGAGCTCCCCAAAGTGAAGAACTCGGTTTGATAAACCTTTTATCTAAGAGCTCCTGCAGCTGGTTGGACAACTTCTACATTACTGATGGGGCTAATCGGTATGATGCTCGAGCCACTGGTACCGTACCTGATACTAGGCCGATTTTTGAATTTGATTTGCCTCGATGTTGGGAGTTCATGTAAGTGTTTTGGAAAAACTTTGGGGTAACCATAAATAATAAGGATATTTTCGAGCTGCTTTTCCTTTGGCTCCCTCTCTGTCAACACTTCGGGGTCCTATTGCTGGAGATGATGCTTACTTTGGTATTTCTTGCTTTGCCTTGGAAAGTAAGGACCTTCTTATTGGCTAAAGGTATATGAACCGTCTTCTCTTTGCACACTGTTTCTTCATGATTTTTCGATAGTCGTTCCATGCCTATGACCACGTCAAAACTTCCCAGTTTGACGGGCATCAAGTTTGTTTCAAAGAGTTGGCCTACTAATTCTAAGGAGCATCCTCGAATTATATTATTTATCTTAAGCGTCTTACTGTTATCAACCTCAATAGCATAAGTGGCACTTAATGGTGTAAGAATGGAATTTACTTGCTTAGTGAACTTAGTTGATATAAAGCTCCTATCAGCACCAGTATCAAATAGTAGAAATGCATAAGTGGTATCTAATGGGGTAAGAGGATAAGTATATGGGTTTGGAATTTCTTAGGCAGATAGTCATAGCTTTATATCCTCATACACAGAGTTGTAGTTAAGACTTAATTCTTCATTAAAGTTTTTGATACCTAATCGTTGTACATGATATTGTCGGGATTTTTCCGATGAACTTTCAAGCCTTACATACCTAAACATACATCCGATAGTAAAACCTAGAGAAATACTATAAAATGGTAGAAGGGTACTAAGTATGAGATGCCTCTGGGGTTTCCTCATACTCCGGAGCGTTAAGTCGTTGGGTTAGTTCTGCATTACGGGCTTTGTGCTCGGCTAGGCGCCGTCACAGTTCGTCGATTCCGTCTTGTTTAATCGCCTGGGTATTCTGGTTGTCCCAAGGTATATTGGTGGTTTGTATTGTCTCCTGCTTAATCCTTGCAAAGATCTCACCGACCACTTGGTGGATTTTGTCGAAATTGGAGGTCGTGTCTGGCGGCCCTTGCCACCAACAGGGGCACCGTTCGTTGCGTAGGTTCTGGGTAAGTGTCGGTACTTGAGAAGAAGATGGTGTTCCTAACTGGCTTGGGATCTCTTCCTCGTTTCTCCACTCTTGGAGAGTGTGAGGCATCCATCCCCACTGTCTTACGTTCGCCTGTCGCTACAGCGGCGGGCTTGGCTGATGGGTAGGTACCGAGATAGACTCCCGTTGTGCCAGTCACACCTTTTTCCTTGGGGTGAACTTCCTCAATGGTCCATTGGGATGGCTCCTGAATAGGGTGTAGGATGGAATACATGGTGGTGATGGTAGAGCAATTTGTGTTGCAAGGCACAGTTGCCCTCCTCGTGCTTTGACGGGTCCATTACATCGTGATTGATTTGGTCTGGGTGGGTTCCCGATCCAAAGTACACCTCAGTGTCACCTTGGCTTCCTTGGTCCATGGGTGAGAATTCATCCTCTGAGTCAAAGAGGATAATAACCGTATTGTTCGACATGTTATTGTCATCAGGGTCCAGATATGTGTTCACAGTTCTTGAAGAAAGTTTAGTTTTTGTAACAGTTATAGTCTAGGTACTAATGCAACCTAGTTCACTATAACTATGGCTCTGATACTAATCTGTCACACCCCGTTACCCCGGTTGGCAACGAAGCGTGACGTCGCAGAAGCGTAACCATAATCATAACGAACGACCACTATATGGACGTTTTCAAAACTACATTGATTTAACTTCAAATATACAAATTGTTTTACATAGCCAAAATACAGCGTAAGTAATTATTAAAATACCAAGATTTAGATACACAATTTAGTTTATCAATAAAGATGCAAATAAATCTCCTAGTATGAAAATGATGCGACTCCAAAATGAACGGAAGCCTTGGAATGCTTCTGATAAATGTGCATGTCTTAATCACCTGAAAATACATGTTAAAATACGTCAACAAATTGTTGGTGAGCTTATAGGTTTACGCGAAAAGACCCATTGTATGGACATTATCAGAGAGTTGAATTTATAAAGCATAAACTCCGTGTATGTATTACATAAACCATCATGCAACCGGAACTTAATTAAATGAGTTTGCCCTGTGCAGTATTCCCATACGTAATACCGTGTGTTGAATATATATGCATCCCGCCGTTAGCCGAATAAGACTAACCCAAATGGGGGACATGACTCCCGATAGATCTATCCACAATATATTCGCGCTTGCAAATAAATGCAATTAACGGTTCATGATTTGAGGGCTGATGGATCCACACATGTAATACATATAAGAAATAAACAATTTTGATGTCAATATGAAAACAGTGCATGTATTTCCACCCCAATAGATAGTGAAAATAGGGGCTATGAAGACTCACCGTATGTTGATGGCAAAATGAGCGTAAAAACGACGATTTACGTTGTTGATGAGCGATGACACCGGACGCGTTTAACCGAGTCCTAAATGATATAAGAGATTTAATAACTCCAATATATGATAATATGTATGTATAAATGTTGTTATGTTTTAAATCACCCAACATTACAAGTTTGTAAATAAAACCCACTTGAAACGTCAAATTTATATATATATATATATATATATATATATATATATATATATATATATATATATATATATATATATATATATATATATATATATATATATAGTTTTCCAGCTTTTTGAAGGTTTTTCGGCCTACTTTGAGACTATTTTTTGACCAAGCTCCAAAACGATTTAGGCTTTGGTTTTCTTGGAAATTAAACTACTATATACAAAGAATTTTTTAAGTCAAGAACGGCCATTTTTCGAGGTGTTTAGGTTGGGGAAAAAGCTCGTTAAAAACCCTATGTTGGCCATTTTTGAGCTGTCAAACTTTCGGGTTCCTAAATAATATCTGGGGGTTCTAAACCCCATAATAAATTATGAAAACTTCCAGATTTTTAGTTAAGACATAGATCTAAATTTTGAGACAAGAATCAACTCATTTTGTTAAGTTATGAATTAGTTATGATTTTTCAAAGTCGATGCAACGTTTCTGCCGAATATCCGTAGTTCATAAACTCGAAATAACTAGTGATTTTTTTTTTATTCAAAGACTACTTGTATAAAAGTTATTAAACACGTATATATCACTTGTTTTCATAATATTTACTCTTATATGATGTGTTTATATATTTATAAACACATTTGAAGAAAACAACTTAAAAACAAAAACTAGTGATTTATAAACTTGAGTTTTTATTAAACTTGTTGTTGTTGGTGATTATATACATTATGCAAGACTTATATACACATAAATCTATGATGAAATAAGTTAGTATTTACTTACTTTGATGTATTTAGAGTAGGAATTGGAGGAGAAGTTGAAACTCTTGCAATATTTTCACCCAAAAGCACTTGAAAAACTTGAAGAACAAAGGAAAAAGAAATTTTGGTTTCTTTGGGAGGGTTGGCCGGATTTGATGTGAGCAAAGAAGGGGTTTTTGGTGTTTGCAATGTGTGAAATGAAGTGCATTTGGCGTCTTATTTATAGATGAAAAAAAGTTGATGAAATGATGAAAAGAGTTGGAGGTTGTGTGCACCTTTTAGCAAAATGATTATGTTTAAAGTGGAAATAGGATTTGTAATAAAATATTGAAGTCAACCTCTAGTATGTGTACTAGAGGCCGGCCTAAGGGGTATTTCCATGTATTTTTACTTTTTTTTGTATAAATGTATTTAGAATGTTTTCTTGTATTTCCCTTTTTTTTTGTAAATTCATATATACTTTTGGATGCATTGTTTTAATGAATTGATTTAGTCTTGCATAATTAATGATAAGTAATTGTATTAGTGTATAATTAGTGTCACTAATCATAATTTAATTATGTACTTAGTTAAATTAATCCTTCATATTGTAAATTGATCGGATTAATTGATTTCCCGATTCATCGCATCGATGAATTTGATTCTAATTGAGTTGAATTTCTTCATAAACTTTGTTAATCACTTTGATTAATTTCTAATGACCACTGATTAGGCTATCATTGGCTATTAAATACTGATTAGGTCGTAGTTGCTAACCTGGTTTAATGTCGGATGTTACATAAGTTGTTACAGAAACAGGCTTGCCACAGGTATCATCATCCAATTTAACACTGGTTTCCATTAGGGTTTTGATGGGAGAACATTGATCAAATTTAAACATTTTCAAAAGATGTAATGTGTACTTTCTTTGATTTATAGAAATTCCATTTGAGGTTTGTTTAACTTGTAATCCTAAAAAGAAAGTTAGTTCACTCATCATGCTCAATTCATACTTAGATTTCATGAGCAGTGAAAAATTCTTGCGTAACTGTTCGTTAGTAGAACCAAATATAATGTCATCCAAATAGATTTGAACAAGCATAATATCAAACTTCACTTTCTTTAGGAACAATGTAGTGTCCCTTTACCTCTCGAATATCCATTCCTCGTAAGGAAATCAGCAAGAGTATCATACCATGCTATTGGGGCTTGTTTCAGTCCATAGAGTACTTTGTGCAACTTATAGACAAAACCTGGATGATGTTCATTTATAAAACCTAGAGGCTGCTTAACATATACCTCTTGTTGCAGCTTACCATTCAAAAATGCACTATTTACATCTATTTGAAATACCTTCATGCTCTTGTGAGCAGCATATGCCAAAAACAAACGAATTGCTTCTAACCTGGCCATTGAAGCAAATATTTCATCATGGTCAATACCTTCTTCCTGTCTATACCCTTGAGCAACCAGTCTTGCCTTATTTCTAATGACATGGCTTTGCTCATCCATTTTATTTCTGAAAACCCACTTTGTGCCAATTATTGTTTTACCTTTAGGCATAGGGAACAACTTCCATACTTTGTTTCTCTCAAACTAATAGAGTTCCTCCTATATGGCAGTGATCCAATTGGCATCTTTCAGTGCATCATCAACTTTCTTTGGCTCCTTCAGGGACACAAAACTTGAGAACATACAGAAGTTTCTAAGATCGTCCCACCTTGTCTGTACACCTTTATTGATGTCCCAACTATTTGATCATTTGGGTGACAGCTGATCCACTTAGGATCATGTTTCAATGATTATTCCTCTAAATCTAGAACACCGGTTTCATTTACAACAGGTCTTGTAGAACGACTTTCCTGATTATCAGACACACTGATATCTTGAGCTTGTTCATCTTTTGAGAAACTAACATTGGTATTGAACACATCACCAGAGGATTCATGGAAATCAGCATTGATTGGTTCTAAACATGGTATATCAACTATATCAGTGTACTTATTCCCATAGGGTGAACCAGTATAGTCATCATCATGTCCATTATAATTAACAGGTTCCACTCTGGATGATGTGGAAGCTTTGGAGTCCTTTTCTTCAGTATTTGAATGCATAAGATGATCAAAGCTGAAGTCTCCTGAAACTGATTCAGGTTCAACTTTAAGTGAAGGATTTGCAGACTCTTCAAAGGTGACATTGATATATTCATCTATCACCTTTCTTCTGGAGTTATATACTCTGTAGGCTTTTGAAATAGCTGAATATCCAACAAACACTCCTTCATCAGCTTTAGATTCAAATTTAGACAGTTGATCCTTTTGATTCAGAATGAAACAAGGGCATCCAAACACATGGAAGTAGCTGAGAAGTTTTGAGAAGTATTCAGAATATCCAACAAACACTCCTCTCAGCAACTCCATTTTGTTGTGGAGTTCTCACAACTGAGAAGTTTTGAGAAATTCCTCTTTCTTCACGTAAGTCCTCAAGAGTACTGTTTTTGAATTCAGTACCATGATCACTTTTAAGCTGCTTGACTAGGGAAGAATTCAGAACTTCTATCTTTTTAATAAATCCAAATTTCTCTGACAGCCTCTCCTTTGGTCTTTAGGAAGATCACCCATGTATACCTGGAGAACTCATCAACCCATTACTAAGGAGTATCTCTTACCTCCTGGACTTGTGACATTAACAGGTCCAAACAAGTCCATATAGACTAAGAAGAGAGGTGTATCAATTGAAAATTTATGTTTAGACTTAAAAGATGTTTTTATTTGCTTACCATTCTCACAAGCTGGGCAGAGTTTATCCTTAACAAAAGTTATCGAAGGCAAACCTATTACTAATTGTTTCTTACAAAGTTTGTTAATATTCTTGAAGTTCAGGTTTGAGAGCCTTTTGTGCCATAACCAGTTGAGGTCTGCATTTCTCCTTGAGACGAAACAGGTCTCAGTTGTTTGATCAGCAGATTTCATGTCTACAATATATACCCCATTCTTTCTATGTGCACACAACACAACTTTACCCTAAGGATCCAGTATGTACCCTAGATGCTCATCAAAGTTAACCTTGTAGCCAGCATCACACAGTTGACTAATGCTTACAAGGTTGTGTTTTAGCCCAGACACATAGGTTACTTTGTTGAATATTGCAGCACATGCATGAAGGATTCCATATCCTTCGGTGGATCCTTGGACATTGTCACCAAAGGTGACTTTTGGGCCTTTTTCAGGCTTGAGATCACTCAGCAGATCCTTATAACCTGTCATGTGGCCAGAGCAGCCAATGTCCAAGTACAAAACCTGGTTTGGTTGTTTAACCTACAAAGTAATGAGAGAAAACATTAGTTCTTAGGGGAACTCATCTCAAGGACGAGTTCTCCTTTCTCATCAACATTTGTTGATGGACCATTTAGATCAGTACTAATATTTCCAATCCGGATTGTATCTACTGAGATACTTTCCTCAATGACAATGTTACTTCCAACACTACTTGACAATATAGTCACACTTTATAACACCTACGGCCACATTTGGCATAATTTTATGTGATCAAAGCCCACAACAAGACACTCGTTGTGTGACTAAATGGTTGCAATCAGCCACACACACATTAAAATAAAGTGGCCATTGCATGGACAATAGTCACACAAAATACAAGTTTACCTCGATTAAAAGAGTGTATGGTCACACTTTTTAACACATACGGCCACATTTGGCATATAATTTTATGTGACCAAAGCCCACAACAAGACACTCATTGTATGACAAAAAGGTTGCGATCAACCACACACAAATAAAAATAAGGTAGCCATTGCATGGACAATAGTCACACAAAATACAAGTTTACCTCACTTAAAAGAGCATTAGGGCACACTTTTTAACACCTACGGTCACATTTGGCATAATTTTATGTGACCAAAGCCCACAACAAGACACTCGTTGTGTGACCAAATGGTTGCAATCAGCCACACACACATAAAAATAAAGTGGCCATTGCATGGACAATAGTCACACAAAATACAAGTTTTCCTCACTTAAAAGAGCATATGGTCACACTTTTTAACACCTACGGCCACATTTGGCATAATTTTATGTGACCAAAGCCCACAACAAGACACTTGTTGTGTGACCAAATGGTTGCAATCAGCCACACACTAATTAAAATAAGTGGCCATTGCATGGACAATAGTCACACAAAATACAAGTTTACCTCACTTAAAAGAGCATATGGTCACATTTTTTTAACACCTACGACCACATTTGGCATATAATTTGTGAATTACAGTTTCTATATCAATCATGCAACAATTCAATATCAAGAACAATAAAATGAATTACAACTAACCGAATGATTATATTTCTGAAATGTCGATTACAATGATGAAATGATCTTCACAAGTCAGTAACCGTTTCTGAATTCTATGTGTGCCAAAAAGTGAATTGTCAGAACTCTTTCTATTTTGAAAGTCAAAATTACTATTTATACACATTCACACAACTATTAACTATTTACAACATAAACCCTTCACTTTGACTTCCATCAACTAAAATGTATTCTAACAATCTCTCCTTTAATGGAATGTGCAAAGTCTTTAAATCGCCAATCCAAGCTTCTGCTCAAATCTTCTTATGCTTTTTCGATCAGAGAGCCTCAATTCAATCTTTGAAATAAATTCTACCATAAGTCTTCAGTCGTTAACTGACAAAGCTCCTCTATTTGTTTTTCTCTTTTTATCAGATGCCAGCTTTCCCTTTAAACCACTCAACACTTTATTTAGTGTACCATCTGAAAATTAGTTGAGCTCAACACTCCTCATGGCTCTTAACTTCTTGTTTCTGTCCTTGTACATTACAGATGGATGCTTTACCATGATTACTTGAAATTCTTTCAACTCTCCAGCAAATTTGATATCTCTATGTGGAGCTGTCATGTTAATCTTCCTCATTCCTCGTTCAACACCTATCTGCAGATCTTGCACTGACATCAATACCAGTTTGGTATGCATGAAGTGGAAAATTGTCTTTAAGGCAAATCTGCAGTGTTCATTTCTCTTATTTCTGCATAACTCATCAAATAAATCTTCAATGTCAACCAGATGCATGTTAAACATATCAGCTTCAATGAACGTATAGGTATTTCCATCAGCTCTCGTAATGTGACACACTTGCCACAACAACCACCATTAACAAGACACCCAGGATTTAATCACCAACATACAAATACATAATGATCTGATAACCTAATTTAAGTGCGGAAGCATTAAAAACATAAATAAGGTAGTGCAACAGTGTCAAACACCCTACGGTGCTACAAGGTACCAAGTCTAAGTCTACACACCCAGATAAATTATTACAACATCAAGAATATATTACAACGTTGTCTCAAATCATAATTACCGATTAGGTAGTTTCAAATCTTCCAAATCTTCACAAAAGACCTAACTAGAAGGTCCGGCGGTAGACTTCCCTTTTCCTGTAAAAATAAAGCAACTGAGGTATAAGCAAAGGCTTAGTGAATACACAGATTACGCATTTTATAAATATTTATGAAGCCCCAAGGGTAAAACCGATGACAAACATCGTATACCCTCTTCGTACACCAAGTACGTACCAGAGCCGCAGCCCCTTCGAGCCCAAAGCTCAGCATAAAAACATACCATCTGAGACAAACGTACGATCGGGGATGACATACTGCCTACCAGAACCTCAGAGGGATCAGCTCCGGGTCATATAGCGCAGTAACATCGGAGTATTTGATGCGACCCACCGGTCCATCACTAGATGCACAACAATCGAAAGGACATGCAACAAGTATGAATGTGCATCTAAATCTACGCAAGTTAGTAGAATTCCAAACAATAAATGAAGCAACAGGTCTCAGCAGGCAAAGCTAACATAAAACAAATATAAACATGCGAAATCTATTTTACTCACAGTGGGTGGGTAAATAAACTTTAACCAATATTATTTCTCTTCGGGCTTTCAACCGGATCCACCAAGTACCCCATTGTGGGTTAAACAACACCACAAGGGACCTGTTAAATTAGTTGCAACAACACCTCGAGTCAAAAACCGTTTAAATCCATTAACCAAGTTTCGTAAGTTTTTGCAATATTTTCACCATTTTGGGTCTATGTCCAAATTCATAACACAATTAAGTTTGAGACCATCTCATGATCATACATTGTCCTTTGTATATCTCTTTGTCATTTTATGTGTTGTTTATAAATTTCATTCAAAATACTCGAGTTTAGAGAGTAGAATTCTCAATTTTAGGCATTAAACTCGAATTTAATGGGTTAGATTCGAACCCCCCATCGAATCTGGTGACTAGATTCGAATCTATGTGTAGACTCGAACCCATATTCGAGTTTGGGGGTAGATTCAAACCCCCCCCCCCCCTTCGAATCTGATGATAGACTCGAAAACACACTCGAATCTAGTACCAAAATCGAGTTTGTTCTTGCATTTCGACTGTGTTCTTGGTATTTTCGAGTTTGTTCATCTTGCAACTTTAAAACATACATTTCTAAGCCAAAAATCACCGATATATCATGTATGATGCCTAGTTTCGATTCTATTATGCATATACTATGATATTCTTGTAATATTTCAAGCAAAACAAGCTCCAATTTACATAAAATAACATATTCGAATTCTAGTTTCTTCAAAACCGAAACAACAAACTTAAAAGGGTCGATTCTTACCTCAATTCGTACGATATCAGGAATCCAACTGCAGATTGTTGTAGTACTCCTCGAGATCTTTCCGTTGACGTATAAATCTCGATAATCGGCCGGTCGGTTTGTGAGATAACTTAGAGAGATGTAGAGAGAAAATTTCTAGAGAGAGAGTCTAGAGAGAGAGAGAAATGGTGAAAAATGAAGTCTTTTGCCCTTTTATTCCCATTTTCACCATTTTGCTCGTTTCACCCCTCATCTTAACCTGTTCCATAAAATACTGATTTATTCTTAAAATTATTATTAATAACTTTTAAATTCATAATACTCCATAACAATGATTCCGAGTTCAAATTCTCTTAAAATAATAACAAACTTTCTAAATATCCAAAATACATAATAATTGCTCAAATTTCAACTTAAATATATATTTTCCACTAAATTAACCCAATTACAATAAAATAAATCCGAGGATGTTATAGCACGGGCTCCACCACGCTCAACTTCGTCCTCGAAGTTACTCGGATTCAAACAGTTGTGGATATTTTCTTAACATTTCCGCCTTTGTCTCCCACGTGTGATTTGCTCCTTTATGATGCTTCCAACGTACAAGCACCATTTCAGTCTCTTTGCTCCTTAGCTTTTTCATCTTGGTATCCAACACACATTCCGGCTCCTCAACATACCGGAGCCTTTCATCAATCTGCAATTCAGTATGGTCGGCCCAATCTTCGTTACTAGTCATAAATGACTTTCGGAGACTTCCAACATGAAATACTGGATGTATGCCTGACATCTCTTCAGGCAACTCCAGGCGATACGATTGATTTCCAACTTTTTCTACTATCTTAAAGGGCCCAACAAATCTCGGAGCCAACTTGCCCCTCTTCACAAAACGAGTAACACCCCTCATGGGTGATACTTTCAAGTAAACCCAGTCATTCACTTCAAAGCTGATAGGTTTGTGCCTTCTGTCGTAATAACTTTTCTGACGGTCCTGGGCCGCCTTCATGTTCTGCCTAATCAGCTGTATCTTCTCGTTTGTCTCTTGTAACTATGCCGGCCCAGCAATCGGCGTCTCACCAGTTTCTCTCTAACAAGTAGGAGTCCTACATCTCCTTCCATACAAAGCCTCAAACGGCGCTTTCTTGATTGTTGCATGGTAACTATTGTTATACGAAAACTCTATTAATGGCAGGTGATCATCCCAATTGCCACCGAGATCCAATACACTCGACCGCATCATATCTTCAAGAGTGAGGATTGTCCTTTCACTTTGGCCATCGAGTTGCGGACGATAGGCCGTACTCATTGCGATCCTCGTTCCCAACCCCTCTTGTAAAGCCGACCAGAAGTTCGAAGTAAATCGGCTATCTCGATCCGATACTATGGACTTAGGCACTCCATGCCTAGAAACTATCTCGTCCATATAAATCTGAGCCAACTTCTCCAATGAATAACTTTCTCTAATCGGAATAAAATGTGCGGACTTAGTCAATCTGTCAACTATCACCCAAACAGCATCATGTTGTCGCCTAGTCTTTGGCAGTTTTGTAACAAAGTCCATTGTTATATGTTCCCACTTCCATTCCGGAATGGGAAGCGGTTGCATACTGCCGTATGGTTGTTGATGTTCGGCTTTCACCAGCCGACATGTTCTAAATCGTTCAACATACTGGCCGATATCCTTCTTCATCCCGGCCACCAAAAATCTGCCTTTAAGTCATTGTACATCTTTGTGCTCCCGGGATATACAGAAAATTTTGATTGATGCGCTTCTTCGACGATCACGTTCCTCATACCACCATATTTCGGCACCCAAATTCTTCCGTACACACCTTTTAAACCAGACTCGCTCGTTTCCATATTCTTTAGTTGTATTCTAACGTCCTCAGCACCAATATTCTCATCTTTCAAGGCTTCCTCCTGAGCAGCCTTGACGTCATTTATAATGGTAGACGTTAACATAGTAGACGTCATCATGTAGCAGCAATCCCTAGCATAAGCTTTCCGGCTCAAGGCATCGGCTACTACATTAGCCTTTCCGGGATGGTACAGTATCTCACAATCGTAGTCTTTAATAAGCTCCATAGACCTACGTTGTCTCAATTAAGTTCCTTCTGATTAAAGATATACTTCAAGCTCTTATGGTCCGTGTAAAGTTGACACTTAGTACCGTACAGGTAGTGCCTCCATAACTTCAAAGCAAAGGTTACCGCAGTCAACTCGAGATCATGAGTTGAATAATTCTTCTCATGCTGCTTCAACTAGCTTGAAGCATAAGCAGTTACTTTCCCGCGCTGCATCAGTACAGCACCTAACCCCAGTCTTGAGGCATCAGTATACACCACAAAATCGTCATTGCCTTCAGGTAAGGCAAGTATCGGCGCCTCGCTTAACGCCTTTTTCAGAACCTCAAAAGCCTCCTGCTGCACAGTTTCCCATACAAACGGTGCATTCTTCTTGGTTAATGCAGTTAAAAGGAACTACAATCTTTGAGAAATCCTTAATAAATCTTCGATAATACCCCGCCAACCCTAGAAAACTTCTAACTTCAGTAGCTGAACACGGCGGTTCCCAGTTCTTTATTGCTTCAACTTTGGCTGGATCCACAGAAATCCCAGCCCCCGAAATCACATGCCCTAGAAACTGTATCTGTTGCAGCCAAAACTCGCACTTCGAAAATTTGGCGTACAACTTCTCTTTCCTCAACAACTCTAGTAGTTCCCTGAGATGTTCAGCATGCTCAGCCTCGGACTTAGAGTACACCAGTATATCATCAATAAATACTATCACTGATTTGTCTAACATAGGTCTGCAAACTCGGTTCATTAGATCCATAAAGACAGCCGGGGCATTGGTTAACCCGAAAGGCATAACCAAGAACTCGTAATGCCCATAACGTGTCCTAAATGCTGTCTTAGGCACATCCTCTTCTCGAACTTTCAGCTGATGGTACCCCGACCTCAAATCAATCTTAGAAAACACGCTCGCCCCATGTAATTGGTCAAACAAGTCGTCTATCCTCAGTAGTGGATATTTGTTCTTAATCGTCAACTTATTCAGCTCCCGGTAATCTATGCACATTCGCATTGTGTCGTCCTTCTTTTTAACAAACAACACCGGAGCTCCCCACGGCGATGAACTCGGCCGAATGAAGCCCTTGTCCAACAACTCTTGAAGTTGCGTCATCATTTCTTTCATCTCAGTTGGGGCAAGGCGATAAGGAGAACGAGCTACTGGTGCAGCTCCGGGGATCAGATCAATTCAAAACTCAACTTGTCTCTCAGGCGGCACGCCAGACAAGTCTTCCGGAAACACATCCGGGAATTGTGAAACAACCGGCACATCGGCCAAAGTTCTCTTCTCAACCTTAGCATCAATCGCATATGCTAAGTAAGCATCACATCCCTTTGCAACAAGCTTTCGAGCTTTTGCAATAGTCAAGAAACACAAATCCCCGCTTCTCCTATCCCCGTAAATACAAATATCACGCCCCTCCGGAGTAGTTATCTTTATCATTCGGCTCTTACACACTATATGGGCTTCATTCTCAATCAACCAGTCCATCCCGACTATCACGTCAAACTCACTGAACTCGATAGGGATCAAGTCCAAATTGAAGACTACATATTCAATTACTAAAGTGCAGTTACGGTATACGTGATCTACATTGACTAAAGTGTTGCTAGCAGTTTCTATGTCAAGTACGGCAGATAACTTAGATAGTGGCATGTCAATTTGTTGTGCAAACATAGTAGATACAAATGATCTATTGGCACCCGAATCAAATAAAACTCGTGCTGGCATAGAATTTACTATGAACGAACCCGTAACGACCTCCGGATTTTCCCTTGCCTCCTCTGCAGTTATCTGAAAAGCACGAGCTGGTGCTCTTTGTGACTGACCCCGGCAGTTAACTGAACCACCACTCGAACCTCCAGAAGATCGTGTTGATGATGGAGCAGCAGCTGTTGGAGCATTCTTCCTACAGTTTCTAGTGGTAATGTCCCCACACCCCACACTTATAGCAAGCATCACCCTTCCTTGGGCAATCATTCTGAAAATGGCCCAGCTCCCCACAGCAAAAGCAAGCACGTCCGTTAGTGCATTTGCCAAAGTGCTCCAGATGACACTTATTGCAATACTGCGGCTCGGTGTTGATGGAGTATGCACGCGCACGACCGCGATCAGATGAACCAGACTGTCGGCGATACGACTGCTGAGGTGAGTACTGTGAAGACCGGGAAGATCCCGAGTATCCTCCCTCCCGTTGGCGCTTCGGCGGTGATGGCTGTGTTGGGTTAGTGGAAGCAGCAGCGGACCCAATGGAATAACCCGACATGATCAGAATCTGTTCTACATTTCTGGCAGCCTCAAGTAAGCCAGCAAATGTAGGATAGCGGACGTTGCTCATAACCCTTCTAATGTCAATATCCAGACCAGCCTCGAACCTGGTCACCTTCCTTTCTTCAGTATCCACCTAATGAGGCGCAAACAAACTCAGCCTCGTGAATTCCACAGCATATTGGGACACAGTCTTAGTCCCCTGCATCAGTGCCATAAACTTCACCTCCAATCTCCGACGCTCATCAATTGGACAATATTGCTGAGTAAATAGGTCCTTGAACTCAGCCCAAGTCATAACAGAAACCTTCTCCTGTGTCAACGCATTCACCATAGCATTCCACCACATGATCGCATCATTCGTGAACATAGCAGTAGCATAACGAACCATGTCCTTCTCAGCACAATCGCTGATTCGGAATGTTCGTTCAGTTGCTGTTATCCATTCAAGTGCGGCAACAGCATCTCCTAGTCCATTAAACTCCACGGCCCCATTTCCTTTGAAGTCCTTGAAACGACAACCTTTGGGCTTGTTAGACGACCCAGTGTTGTCATCTCGTTCCTCATTGTTACCCCCTTCTTTTTCTTTGTTCTTCCTCTTATCCTCTCTTCTCTTAGCGTCGGCCTCATCTCGAGCCCCAAAACTGGTCTTGTATCATCTTGTTCTGCTCAGCCATCATGGCTAGCATCATCTCTCTTGCTTCTTCGGATGTCATTCCTCCTCTAGACATGTTCTGAAATTATAAACATATAACTTGTTTAGTAACATGTCATTAATTTAAAGACACCACTCATTTGTCCCGTATGATAGTCAATCTCTTATATTTACTAGATCATAACCTATCTTAGTTCAGATCATTACTTAAACCACTACATATCATTACCTAATGTTTGAGATCAAGACCTCACGGACACTTGAATCTCAAACTACTGCTCTGATACCATCTCGTGTGACACCCTTGCCACAACAACCACCATTAACAAGACACCCAGGATTTAATCACCAACATACAAATACATAATGATCTGATAACCTAATTTAAGTGCGGAAGCATTAAAAACATAAATAAAGTAGTGCAACAGTGTCAAACACCCTACGGTGCTACAAGGTACCAAGTCTAAGTCTACACACCCAGATAAATTATTACAACATCAAGAATATATTACAACGTTGTCTCAAATCATAATTACCGATTAGGTAGTTTCAAATCTTCCAAATCTTCACAAAAGACCTAACTAGAAGGTCCGGCGGTAGACTTCCCTTTTCCTGTAAAAATAAAGCAACTGAGGTATAAGCAAAGGCTTAGTGAATACACAGATTACGCATTTTATAAATTTTTATGAAGCCCCAAGGGTAAAACCGATGACAAACATCGTATACCCTCTTCGTACACCAAGTACGGACCAGAGCCGCAGCCCCTTCGAGCCCAAAGCTCGGGGATGACATACTGCCTACCAGAACCTCAGAGGGATCAGCTCCGGGTCATATAGCGCAGTAACATCGGAGTATTTGATGCGACCCACCGGTCCATCACTAGATGCACAACAATCGAAAGGACATGCAACAAGTATGAATGTGCATCTAAATCTACGCAAGTTAGTAGAATTCCAAACAATAAATGAAGCAACAGGTCTCAGCAGGCAAAGCTAACATAAAACAAATATAAACATGCGAAATCTATTTTACTCACAGTGGGTGGCTAAATAAACTTTAACCAATATTATTTCTCTTCGAGCTTTTAACCGGATCCACCAAGTACCCCACTGTGGGTTAAACAACACCACAAGGGACCTGTTAAATTAGTTGCAACAACACCTCGAGTCAAAAACCGTTTAAATCCATTAACCAAGTTTCGTAAGTTTTTGCAATATTTTCCCCGTTTTGGGTCTATGTCCAAATTCATAACACAATTAAGTTTGAGCCCATCTCATGATCATACATTGTCCTTTGTATATCTCTTTGTCATTTTATGTGTTGTTTATAAATTTCATTCAAAATACTCGAGTTTAGAGAGTAGAATTCTCAATTTTAGGCATTAAACTCGAATTTAATGGGTTAGATTCGAACCCCCCATCGAATCTGGTGACTAGATTCGAATCTATGTGTAGACTCGAACCCATATTCGAGTTTGGGGGTAGATTCAAACCCCCCCCCCCCCTTCGAATCTGATGAAAGACTCGAAAAACACTCGAATCTAGTACCAAAATCGAGTTTGTTCTTGCATTTCGACTGTGTTCTTGGTATTTTCGAGTTTGTTCATCTTGCAACTTTAAAACATACATTTCTAAGCCAAAAATCACCGATATATCATGTATGATGCCTAGTTTCGATTCTTTTATGCATATACTATCATATTAAAACAAGCTCCAATTTACATAAAATAACAGATTCGAATTCTAGTTTCTTCAAAACCGAAACAACAAACTTAAAAGGGTCGATTCTTACCTCAATTCATACGATATCAGGAATCCAACTGCAGATTGTTGTAGTACTCCTCGAGATCTTTCCGTTGACGTATAAATCTCGATAATCGGCCGGTCGGTTTGTGAGATAACTTAGAGAGATGTAGAGAGAAAATTTCTAGAGAGAGAGTCTAGAGAGAGAGAGAAATGGTGAAAAATGAAGTCTTTTGCCCTTTTATTCCCATTTTCACCATTTTGCTCGTTTCACCCCTCATCTTAACCGGTTCCATAAAATACTGATTTATTCTTAATATTATCATTAATAACTTTTAAATTCATAATACTCCATAACAATGATTCCGAGTTCAAATTCTCTTAAAATAATAACAAACTTTCTAAATATCCAAAATACATAATAATTGCTCAAATTTCAACTTAAATATATATTTTCCACTAAATTAACCCAATTACAATAAAATAAATCCGAGGATGTTACACGTAACAGTGAATGTCGGATAGAAAATCTTAACGAATCTGTCCTTTTCAATTTTAACTAGATCAACTATCCTGAACTCACTCTTCACTTTATCAACCTCTTGTGTCTTGTTCCTCAGAAAACTTGCATAGTTAACTGGATTTGGCATGTTCGGCTCCAAGACCCTAAACAACTTAAGAAAAGAACATGGAGCTTGTTTCTTACAAAAAATACGTTTCTCCAGAATGTCTTCAATATATGGCATTTTGTTCCTTTTCCTGATGAACTCCGCTGATCGTTTCGCTGGAAGCTCAAACTTCTTTACTTTATTCTTGCGAATCTCATCTTTATTCAATAATGTAAGCATATCTCTGATTTCTCTTTGAACTACTTGTTGTGCTTTAAATCTGAGCCTGTGTTGCTTTTGCGACTCATCAGCCAGCACGTATCCATTGAAAAACCTTTCCATAACCTCGACCTCATTCAACTCAGCTCTTTCCTGAATAACAACATTTTCTACAGGAAACTCTTCAACTTCTTCCTTAGCTTGAATTACAACCTCAGGCTTTTCAACCGTCAGTGTCGATATGGACTCTTTCAATATCTCCTGTACTAACCCCTCTTCTTGTTCAATCCTTTCTCCCTGGAAGTCAACATCAGTCAACGTGATCACATCATCATCCTCAGATACTTCAACATATTCCTCTCTCTCCTCTTCTAAGCCTTGAATCATCAACTCATGTTCCTTAACCACTTGAACATCATCTTCAGAATCATTGTATTCTTCAAAGTTGTAAATATCTGAATAAATGTTCAAAGGAACTGGAACATCTTCATAAAGAATCAATCCCAGCTCACTTTGTTCATCAGCAGGTTCTTTTGCGCTTCTTTCTCTTTCACTTCTGTTTCCTTCTCAGGGTATGTTATCATTAAAAGTCCGGGTGTAGGCTCAACAAGCTTTCTCCTCTTCTCCTCCTCATGAAGAGCATCATCGGAGTCCTCATCATGCTCATCATGCTTTCATTTAGACGATGAAGCTTGCGCCTTACACGTTTGCTCAACAGCTGCTACCCTCTCAGAAAGATTTCCCAATGCAGTAATTACCGTACTTTCCAAACTTATCATCCTTTCCCTCATTTCATCAAACTGTTCAAAAACGAACTCTTTCAGCTCTTCATTCAACTCATCAATTGCTTGATTTGATTCAGATTTCTTGATTGATTCTTCTGCCACTGAGTTACCTTTCAGAAACTTACGAATATTCGACATCTGAGCCATCACTTCAGATAACTGAGCAGAGACATGAGTATTCACTCCTGCAACAGCTGCATTCAAAGCTTGATTCAATGATGATTTAGTGACGAACGGGGATAGATTCACCACTGGGTCACTTAGACTTCCAGTTGTCACAACAGTCGAACTTGTAAAAAGAACGTTTGTGTGGCCAGTACTCAGAGATGGCAAAGTGGTTGCTCTGACTGGACTTCCACCTTCTTCAAGCGACGGAGCAACAAATGCTTCTGTAGCTGAGGATGTTCCAGTGGGAACACGAAGTTCAGCCACACTTACTTCAACTGATGAAGTCGACTAAAGTGTCCTAATCTGTATAGGATCTAGACTCTGTGATTGAATAAAAGTCGTACACTCGGGCAAAGGTGTACTCATTTCAATATCCATCAAGTCCAAATGACTTTCGGATAGAATATGTGATTCATCCCGGTGCTCAAATGAAACAGTCTCTTGTTGAGAGGAGACTGAGTGGATGGTTGGGTGTGCACTTGTCAGTGGGATACTGACCTCTTCAATGCTAACTCCCATAGGGGAGCTAACAGCAGATGTGGGTAAATCCCGGCTTTCTAGGCTTAGTGCATCCCTCACACTCTCCTGTGCAATACTCACTGTATCCATCACAGCAATCCCTCCCTCATTAGGATCACCACCATCAGCACCATCATCATCATCATCATCATAAATTCCTTCATATTCACCTTCTTGAATATCCGACAATGTCCTCTCAGAATCAGATTTCTCAGCCTCTTCCTCACCACCCCTTACAACTTCAACTCCCTCGCTCACTTGCAGGCTTCCCTGAACTTGATCCCCGTGCTGAGGTTCCTCCCTTCCTATCACTCCTTGGGTAAGAGAACCCGGTTCTTGGGTCTCTATTAGAGCATGATCTATCATATATAACTTCACATTTTCACTCTCAGGATCTACATACTTCAGCAAAGATTCTGGAATCGGCATGATATTCGCATTAGGAGAATCCGGCACTTCGTGTAAACTCATCATTACATAATCTGGGCATCTGTTAGAGTTAGCTCTTTTGGGTATATTTTTATTTGCCCTTAGGATCCCTCGGATAAGAATCTGAATAAATCTCTGAAGTGGAACGAACTTTCTTGCTCTATTTGTTGTTTTAGCCAGTACTATCTCTTTTAGATCCTCCCAGATGCACTGAGCATAGTCATAATGCTTATTGAAAGCAATTCAATGAAAGATCCATAGATAGTGAATGCTACATCTGTCTATGCCTGTATGCTTAGATGTCATACACCTATTGATGATCCCAAATAATGAGTACCATTCGCCATTTAATCCATTTCGATGAAATTTGGAGCTTTTTGGAAGTGGCTTTGAGTAACCCAAGCATATCAAATCATGAACCAGCTCCTCATCGGACACAAAACCTTCAAAATCAGCTAACTCAGGAAAGTTAACTGTGTCTATTCATCTCAAAAGAAACAAGTTGCGACGAAGTCTGGCAAGGGTAATTTTGGACTTAAATTGGTCAATGGTTACTTTAAAGTGGTGGTTTCCATCAGCAGGAACAAATTTGACTGTATGCCAAAATTGTTGCAGGTAGACTTGTGGGATTGAAGGTTTGTATTGGAGAAGATATCCCAAAGGGTGGCCTTTGAGAATATCTACTATGATAGGGTGACTAACTTTTATGACCTTTGTATCCAAACGATGGTTGTTGTCTTTGAAAGGCAGACAATGTTTGGGTTTAACCAGTTGGTTATCAGGGATGATGGTTGAAGGTGAGGGTCGAGCAACGGATGTTGAACGAACGGGTGTAGATACGAGTGTATGGTTGGAGGATGAATGGGAATCTGATGAATTGGAATTCTGGGAATGATCTGGAGATGCCATTTGAAACCTGCAAACAAATAAGAATCATGTTAGACAAGATAGGTAAACAAATGAAATCATTCAATGGTAGAAAAATATAACATTTCGTTAGAAATTATAAAAAATTGTAATTTTCTATTTAAGGCATCGGGATTCCAGACAATAATAAACTATTATTGACAGGATTCCAGAGTCAATCGTTCAGAGACCAATGTTAGAAAAACACAAATTTATAACAATTTCTTGAAAAAATGTTACATGTTTCTTAAAACATTAAAAATCCAACACTTAGTAAAAAATGTCATTTAAACTCGAATGAAATTACATCTATCTCGAATAACTCTTGATTAATCTCGGATGACACATTAAACAACTCGACTTAGTCTATGTATCAACTCGAATGAACTATAGTCTCCTCGAATAAAATAGAGGGATTCTCGAATAAGACTATAAGCAACTCGAATTTCATATGTATTAAACTCGAATAGAACATGAAGATTCTCGAATAAGTCTTGAAACAACTCGAATTACTAATGAATTGAACTCGAATAGAACAAGAGGTTTCTCGATTAAGTCTTAAATGTTCTCGAATGTTCAATTAGTCCAACTCGAATGAATAAGGAATTTCCTTGAATACAACATATGACCAACTCGATTCAACCATCATTCTCTCGGGCAATATATTAACCGAGATTGTTGATCTGAAAAGTTCTGTCATTCAATCAGTCAACTCGCATGATACACAGAATTTTCTCGAATATTATTTTAGTCAACTCGATTGTCTCTAAGTCTTTCTCGATGAGCATCTGACTCAACTCGAATGAAACTAAGAACTTTCTTGAATGAAGCCTTAAATCGAGAAGTTCCTTATGTATTTATTTCAAGTCCTCTATACACTGATTATTCAGAATTTTAATTCCAGAAAGTTTTTCAGTGATTTAAAACTTGTACCCCCCTTGAAAATCAATTTTAAACACTTTTGTTTTATTGAACTTTGATTAAAAACAACATTTAAGCTGTTAAAAATGCAAATTTCAGTAATAAGAAGAACACGAAAGTTTTTGAATGTAAAATCCAAATTTCTGTGTGTGTGGTTTGATTTAAACCATGAAATTTTAAATTCATGTTCACATTGATAAATCGAAACATACCACGCAATTAATTTGAGTTTTATGAACAAAAATTATGAACACCATTAACACTCAAAATACACAAAAATACGAACAAAAACATTTACAGTTACAAATATATCCCAAAACTGAAATAAACTTTGTAATGATACGATAAGCAAAACATTTACTTAAAAATTTCTGAAAAGATAAGATTTGATGTGGGTTTTGCGATCAACCACACAAAAATAAAAATAAAGTAGTCATTGCATGGACAATAGTCACACAAAATGCAAGTTTACCTCACTTAAAAGAGAATTAGGGCACACTTTTTAACACCTACGACCACATTTGGCATAATTTTATGTGACCAAAGCCCACAACAAGACACTCGTTGTGTGACCAAATGGTTGCAATCAGCTACACACACATAAAAATAAAGTGGTCATTGCATGGACAATAGTCACACAAAATACAAGTTTACCTCACTTAAAACAACATATAGTCACACTTTTTAACACCTACAACCACATTTGGCATATTTTTATGTGACCAAAGCCCACAACAAGACACTCGTTGTGTGACCAAAAGGTTGCAATCAACCACACACAAATAAAATAAAGTGGCCATTGCATGGACAATAGTCACACAAAATACAAGTTTTCCTCACTTAAAAGAGCATATGGTCACACTTTTTAACACCTACGACCACATTTGGCATAATTTTGTGTGACCAAAGCCCACAACAAGACACTTGTTGTGTGACCAAATGGTTGTAATCAGCCACACACAAATAAATATAAAGTGGCCATTGCATGGACAATAGTCGCACAAAATACAAGTGTACCTCACTTAAAAGAGCATATGGTCACACTTTTTAACACCTACGACCACATTTGGCATAATTTTATGTGACCAAAGCCCACAACAAGACACTTGTGTGACCAAATGGTTGCAATCAGCCACACACAATTAAAAATAGAGTGGCCATTGCATGGACAATAGTCACACAAAATACAATTTCACTTGATTTTAAAGAGCATATGGGCACACATTTTATGGTGTTGGTCACTCTTTGTAAATGGATACGGCCAGTAACCATCTAATGTGACCGTATGGACCCTTTGGTCATTGGACATTTAGTCACACATACTACGAAAAAACATGTGTGACCGTATGGTTATCGTCACACATTTCCGGTGTGACCATAGCCAAAATTTGTACCAGTGTATCAGTAAGCCAAAATTCAGAAACACATTTTGAATTTTCTCTATTGGTCTTATCAAAGGGTTTTGAAAATGTTTCACTTGTTTTAGGTAAGCCAACAGGTTTTACAGGAAGTCCCACTGTAACAGCTTTGCCTGTGTCTTCTTTCATCTTTTTAGGAGGACAGAGATCAAAGATAGGCAGTTTAACAATCTTATGTCCTTCCACAGGTTTGGAAAACTTATTCCCAATTCTCTCGGATTGGGCAATGCCATTGGCTTTGCCTTTACCGAGTTCAGATGACTTTTGTAGGATTTTGGTAGCATGGTCATCATGTTTGGTTTTAATAAAAGATTTTCTTTCATTTATCACCAGTTTACCACTATGATTTGAAAACTTATTTGAAACCATAGCATTTTTACCTCCAACATGAGACTTACCGTTGTTGGTTGTAGGTTGCTTTCCTTTTGAAAATTTCTTTTCAAAGAATTTAACATTGAATGGAGGAACAGGTTTCTTACCTATAGTCTTGATTCCAGAACCTGTCTTATTGACAGGTTTAGGATTCAAGACTGCAGATTTAACATCTTTTCCATTCAGTTGTTCATGTGAAACTGTTGGGCACTTAGCAGGGTGGTTTGATGGAGAACACATTCCATCACCAGACTTCACAGTCTTTTCATATGAACTACCAGTATTTTGAGGCCTGACAAACCTGTTTGTTGAAATCAACTTTCCATTTACATTTTGAATAAATGTATTGGAATGTTCACCAAGAGTAGACTGATCTATTTCCAGATTTTTTATTTCAACAATTGAAGCTGTTGTATCAAGGTCTCCTCCAAGATAGGATTGGATTTGAGCAAGAATTTCTCATTGATACATTGATTGACTCTTTTAGCTGAATGGCACTAGGAGTCAACAATCTTTTGAAGCCTTGAATGCTTTAAGTCTATTTCTCTCTTTTCCTCTAATAAAATTGTGTTGATGTGTTTTACATCATCAAACTCAGTTTCCAACTTATGAAAGCTGTCAAGTTCATTAGTTTTTACTTCGAGCTCAATTTTCAGTTTTGAGATTTCAGATTTTAAAGCATCCTGCTTCTCAATAGCAACTTTCAGGTCCAAAAATAAGTAATCAAACATTTTATATTTTTCTTCAGAACTGTAGTCTTTAATAAATTGTACCTGGTACATCATTGTAGGAAATCAGTTTTCCAAAGAGCTAAGAGCTTCTGCTTCTACAAGGTCTTGTTTGAAATTACTTGCAAAAGGAACATCGGTGTTGGCCACCAAATAGTTGTTATCCTCCTAATCAGATCATGAGTCACAAGTTTTAGCCACCAGTCCCTTCTATTTTCAAGAAGCCACAGAGTCTTTTAACTTTTTCAACTTAGCCATGGCCATAAGATACTTAACCCTATAGCCATCATCCCTGTTAGTCTTGTAAGGTTGGATGAAGAGCCAACAGCTTTGGACACACAGTCTGCAACTATAAGACCAGTCTTGCCACATTTAAAGCACTCAGCCTTAGATTTATCAAATGCTTATTTTATAGCACCTTATTTTCTCTGTGACATTTTGTTTCCAAACCTTTTCTTGTTGAATTTTCTAACAAGCATGGAAATCATTTGCTCATCATCAAGTTCACCAAGACCTTCACACACCTCTTCTTCTTCTGAGGACACCTCCAAGTTATCATCAACCTGATGATCAGCTTGTGTGAACACATCACACACCTGATTTATAGGTTGTCTCACATTAGCCACTAAGGTTGAAGCCCTCTTAGACATTTCCAAGGTATTTCTCTTTGCAGCCTTGATTGTTCATCATTCAGGAAGGACCAGTAGAGGTTTACTGAATCCATGCTTCTAATAGTGCCCGAGTTTCTGAGAATAGGTGAAAAATAGTTCCACTCTTCAGGCAAGATGTCTAAGAACTTATTTACCAGAGTTAAAATATCCTTAGTGATCCAAACAGCTTTGAGATCATTTATTAGAGTAGTAAACCTAGTGTAGGTTTCAGTGAGACTCTCATTAGGTTTAGCAGAGAATAGTTCATATTGTCTAACAAGGTTGTTAATCCTGTTATCCAATGTGATAGTTGGGTCATCATAGACAGTAACTAAGTATCCCACATTTCTTTAGCAGTTTTCATCTTTTCAACTTGTTTGAACACATCATCAAGAAGAAAGATAACTAGGTCGTTCCTGACTTTTGCATCAAGGGCCACTAGTCTTTTGTCTTCATCAGTCCATTGAGCTTTTACTTTCTCAGTAGTCCTGACTTCAGGAACAACACCTTTAGGAGTAATAGTAGTGACAGAGGTAGGTACATATGGACCTTCCATCATTATCTCTGGGAGTTGCGCATCAAGATTCTCTAAGTAGAGCATCATTTTGCACTTCCATCCAGAGAAGTTCTAGTGATTGAACTTAGGAGGCTTAGCCATAGAACCATTGTCATAGTAGGAAGAGGAGTTTGAAGCACTGTTGTCCATGGTGGTAAATGAGAAGTTATGAGAGATCTAGAGTTAACACACACTCTAAACTTTCTCTGATACCAGTTGTAGGTCCCGAAAGGTTTCCCAAGTATGTTTACAAAGGCTGTAGAAGGGGGGGTTGAATACATTCAAATCATTTTCACACACTTTTTCACAATGTTTGAATGTATATATTAACACTTGTTAATTACAAACAAGTTTGGATTGCGGAATGATCCAAACTGGGAAGACAGAATTGAAACAACAGACCTTAAACTAATCTAAGACTCACTCAGACTAGTTACAATGAATTTACTCACTGAGGTTCACTTTGTTTACACAAGACACAGACAGACCGCTTTGAGGATGAACAGTTTAGTCACACTTAGCTATTTTGCTCTAAGTTGAAAGCAGAACTTGCATGCATGAAAAACACACTTTGCTTTGCAATGCACGTTCTCTATTTGTGGACGTCTCTCTCTTGGTTTCTCTAATTCCTTTGAAACTTCTCTTTTATACTCACTCTCAGAATCCAGTGAAGCTTCTTCATTGGTTGTAGAGAAAGTGGGAATATCTTGCAAAAAGACAAGATTACTTTTCTGCATAAGTCTAACAAATCAGGTTTTGTCCACTTGCTGCAGAATCTTTGTCTTTTCCTTTTTGTCTCTGTTGTCCACAGCTTTACATTGAAGAGAAATGTCAAGTTAAGACCTTTCCTTTTCCTTGTAATGCTATTTTGATATAAGAAATGGTATGTCACCCATTTCAGATATCCAATTTGTCTTCATGCTTCAGAACAGTTTTGGCAGAACTTAGCGCTTTCTGTTTTTCCACTTTGTCTTGAGTTGTAGACTGATCTTTACGTCCAAGACTTTACATGAGGACATGGAAACAAATTCCATAAAGTGTAAAACCTGTTCACAATGAACAGGTTTCGTTCACAAAGAACAAAACTCTTTCTTGAGATAAAACTGTTCAACAGACATGAACCGCTTAAACAGTTTCTATCAAACCTGTCCAACAGTTATGGGCAACTTTGACAATCTGCCAAGTTACAACGAATATATCAATGTAAACAGACTTAGCCTGATTTTGCAAATCACTTATCAGGTTTCAATAAGGCATTAAAAAGCCTTAAATTCTCCCCTTAAGAGTATCAATCAGGTTAGATTAAAAATCTCCCCCTATGATAATAAGTAGGTTTGATTGAGACCTTTTTGTGCCCAACAAGTATGGTTGGTGACATGCATCATTTGTTGTGTTCCGATGAGATATGTCCAACAACAAGAAACTTAGAAGAAATGTGTATTATGTATCCAGTTGAATTTCTTAACACGTTGAAGTTTTCTGGGGTCCCAAACCACAATCTCAAACTAAAGGTCAGTACACCGGTCATGTTGTTGCAATATAAACCTGAACTGGGGACTTTGTAACAGAACACGATTGATAATAACACAGATTAGTCGTTTGGTCTTTGAAGCGTTGATCGTCACTAGAAGTCACATTGGTGTAAAAACACTTATTGGTAGGATCGATATGACACCGACTGATACGTGTTGGCCATTTCGGTTAAAGCGAAGACAGTTTCCGGTGAAGGTTTTCTTTGCGATGACAAGCAATAAGAGTTAGGTCCAAACATTTAAAACGGTTTGTGGATATCTTAAAAAAACTGGTTTTTAGCCATGGGCAATTGTATATTGTTGCATCTCGCGTAACATCACGTAACGGCCTACGGTTTTATATTGATAATGAAGGAAAATGTGATGACAATTAACGAAATATGTTGTTTATAAAGAAGTATTTTATAATCTTCCTGAAGGTATTACTCATGTTACTTTGGATAGTGTTTTGTTTAAAGTACTAAGATATATGTCTTGTGAGTTGTAGGGTTGTGTATTCTTCATCATTTGCTTTTACATGTGCAGTTCACGTGGAGTGACGATGCGACAAACCGGTTCGTAAATTTTTGAATTGGTGCCATTGGTAACCGATAAATGGTCCATGACTATAATGGTGTCACGTGTATGGACTGCATGCAATCCTCATAATGATCAAATATTGTCGCTAAATTTAATATTAGTTTATGAGCGGGTATTTTCTGTTATATTTTGCATATACATACCAATTAGATTGTCTTTCACTAATACACATTGTTTATGGTGTTCAGCGCTCAATGATTCACGCATTGGTTCCGAAATATATTATCGACAAGTTCACATCTTCTATTGTCGAGGGACGTGTTTACAAGATTAGTCGTTTCTATGTCAACAATTACATGTGCAAATATAGGCCCTTTACATCATGAATGTTTTGTTCAATTTGGTGCGGGTACGTCTGTGTCATTACAGTCTGGTGTTGCTAATGATTTGATGTGTTCCAACAATATGTTTTTTAGTTTGTCCCATCCACGATATCAGATTTTGTGTTAACGATGATACTTATTTAACAGGTCTCCATATGGTACCCATATTTTCAGTATAATTCAATTCTTGTGAAATCATGATATGAATCAGTTCTTTTTATTTCAAATGTCATATGGGTTGTTCGTGTATGGAACCCTTTAGAAAGAAAGTCTGCAACGAGAACAAGTCCTGCATCTTCTCTTTGTAAGATTATCATTGCTGATATGAGGTATGACAATCGTTTAATGTAGACACATAGGTGTTAATGTATACATCATCTCATATTGTATTGTTTAAATCATAATCGATTTCAGTGACACGAGGTTGGACGTTTCATTATGGGGTACCTCGGCATTGAAATACACTGATGATATGCTTCGTGCAACTCAACATGCCAATGATGTTGTTGTCGTTACGTGTTGCACCGTTTGCACTTATAAAAGTAGGTTTACTACGTCATTATTGTGTATTTGTTTGCACATAAATTAGATGTAATGTCACTAACTTCTTAATTGTTTATTTAAGAGGTGTCACACTTATGCACAACATCAGCAACTCATTTATATGTAGATCTTCAAATCCAAAAGTGAGTTGTTTTCATGACTGGTAAGGTTATTCTATTTGTGAATGTTTGTATTATAAAAGTTATGCAACATGTTTGCATTTTTTTATATTATAGACCTGTGTTTGTTCTAGCCTGTTCAGCCTATTATATTCGGATCACATGTATCATTAATGGAGACAATGTCTATCATACCTTTTGTAGATGTATATGCGCGTTTAGAGGAGGGAGTTAACGAGATATTGTAGTATTATTACTTCATAGTATGGTTAGCTTATATATATGATTTATTAAGAATTTTATTCATTATAGGAGACGATATTTACTGTCGCTGGAACATTGATTGACATTGATTTGTCAGATGATTGGAAGTTTATACAGTGTAATAGGTATTTTAAGAAGGCTGTTTTAAGTGGGCGTCGTTATTATTGTGAAAGTTGCAGCCAGAATGTCATGAACCCTCGGCAAGCGTAAGTTTGATATATCAGTATTGATCATGACATGTGATGTGTGTTATTAACACATTATGTCTGCTATAGATATAAACTAGTAATCCTCTTGAGAAACAACACCCATGAGATGAGTTGTGTATTATTTAATGTTGATGCAACCAACCTTGTCGGTGTTAGTGCGAGGGAGTTGATTTTGAAGAGTATTAAAGAGGTAAGTTAGCCAAAACTTTGTACAGTCGGCCTTATTTTTGCATCATTTCATTGGTGGGTGTGACTGTATGTTCTGTGTGTAGGGTGGTGAGGATCGTGATTGGATATATTGGTTCTTTGTAGATACGTTGTGTGTGCGACATGTTGATGCAGCGTAGCAAATAGAAATATAGATTATTCTGTTGATTCAAGGAATTCCAGATGAATCTCTACTAAAAGTTTGTTGATTCTGTGAATACCAAACGATTAGGCTTCAAACAACCGATTTTGAACTCGGAAATTTGGAAAAGAGAGAAATTTTCTTAATTCATAAGCTGTCTTCATACATAAGTTCAACACACTTTAAAAAGAAACAGGAAACTTAAAACGGGTCAAATAACCCAGCGGGTCGACCCAGGAAACAAAAATAAAAACCCAAATAACCGATAAAATTCATAAAAAGGCCCGTAACTCTCATTCCGGGTCGAATTTGGGCCGAACGGTTGGGCAAACCTGATTCGCCCCAAACGGAGACCCGAGTGAAAAGTTAGGGCCGTTTTTCGTTTAGCCCCTTTTATTACGGGCTCTATCTTGGGCCTCCAGAAACATAATGGCCCGATCCTCTATACTTGGGCCTGCATCACATGTTGTGGTGGATGTTAAAGTGGACGTGTTCAACCTCCGGCCACATTCTATTCGTCGGTTTACTGTTGCCAAGTATCATAGTGAGTATGAATACATTGTCACTGATCGTTCGCCTTAATTAGAATTGGTATCGCCGGTGCCATTCATGTCAAGTGTTGGTTCATATGAAGAGTCCATGTCATTCGATCACTCTCATCTAACACATTCTCGTGTAAATGTTGATCATGCATTTAATGATTCCACGTTTGTTGGACTTACTTTTGTGGCCAGTAGTTCACAATCGTTTGGATCACATGTATGTGATGATGAATCTGTGGTATGGTGTTGTGACACCACATATCCTAAAACTTCTGTTCATATCATTATTTATTTACATTTTATTGAATGTTTTCCCTTACATAAGTGTACCCATTACGTTCTAACTAACATATATGGCTTTTCATTTTTTTTTTTTTTTGATAATGTTTTGCTCGTGTAATATACTGTTGAGTCTATCAGATGTTATATTGTTTGTTATTTTATCGTGTTTTGTTGGCTTATTGTTCTTTATATTATTGTCGCATATTTCTGATGCGTTTTATCATCGAACAGACACTTTATGTTCCATTTTAAACATCTTAATGTAATAAAATGTTATAATTTTTGTCTTCAGTAATTGTTAGTCTTTTATTACAATTGATGAAATATAGTATTCCTTACTGCATACGTTATTTTTTTATAGTTTTATAAATAATGATTGATGTTTGGACGCTGGATGTTTTTTCATCACTTGATCATCCTCTTGCATGCTGGAACATCATCGCCGTTCGAGTTCAGTTTGTGTGGAAAGATTTATAAAAATCGCAGATTGATACTAATTTGCATCGATAAAAATGTAAGTGTTGAATATTTCATATGTAGTCATACTAACTGTAGGTTCTAATAATGTAATCTGATTATTTAAAGTAAGAAAAACTCCATTGTCTGTGTTATAGAGAGACAAAATGGCAGCTTTTGTCCCATTTGATGTGATGCACCTATATACGTGGAGGTCTTTGGCGGGTGGTGTATTCCATTTGCATGGTTTCAAAATCGAAGGAACATGCTATCAATATCCAAAATTTAGATCATTTGATTTTTTACGTTCTAAGTGGAATACACATTTTACTGTTCTAAGTGGAATATACATTTTACTTAGAGGACAACAATTTCAACTGGTCTCTATTGACATCGAGCACATGATTCCTGTATATCATTTTGTACCGTCAATTAAATGTGTTGTGTGACATACGTTGAGTTCACGTCTGATGATTGGTACAATTCTATTATTTACTACGAATGTGTATATTATGTTATTATTGATCGCACAATGCACCATCAGTTTATGTCTCTAATACCTAAACTGTCTCTAATACCTAAACTACTTCATGTTACATGTTGTTGGAAAAATCATATCTGGTCGTCGAATTAGTGCTTCATATTTAAATTTGAGCTCTTTGTTTGAAGTATTATTGTAGGATGTCACGTAAGTCTACATTTTTTGTTGTGTTTCATTGTGTCTTGGTTATATATCCGTATTTTAATAAAATATTTTGTTTAATTATTTAATCTTTATTGTTGTATGTATAAGGATATAACATAAAACTAAAATTATATGACACACCTGATACGGAGCATGTTAGGTTCTATCGTTCAATGATAACATGGTCTATAATATATGTGGCGTGTGTTACTCTTATGCATTTTTATTCAAGTATGTTCTAATCTAATTGTAACACTTTTCTGTGAAGATTTGTATGGATTATCAAGTTCCACAATTTTGTTTGTTTCTTTTATCTATTTGTCAGTGAATGTGTTGTTTTCCACGGATTTATCAAAGATCGTGTTCGACCCCGTGATGCCAGAAGCGGATGCCATATGAAGAATGTTGTCTGGTTGATGTGTTGTTAGTATTTACTGGTTTTATATATTCGTAATTGTGTGTTAGCTTCACACATTTATCTATTTTATTGTTACTATTTGTGTACTTTGTTGACATTTGTATGGATATTGTCGTATTTGAATGTTTGTATCTGATGTATTTATAATTGACCGTTACTTTTGGATATATAACATTTGTCCTGTGCACCGCACGAGTATTACACTAGTTACAATGGGTGGTGCTTGGGATTAAGTGAAAATAGACTCATTTATAACAATATGAGTATATGACATTTTATGATTTCAAGGGGGCGTTTGGTTCGCAGATTTTATTTCCAGTGATTTGCATTCTGTCAAAGTATTTGCATTATGCAGCATGTTCATTTATCAGGATTTTATCAAAGAATTTGCATTATCAATTAGAATAAAATTTGTTAATCTGAAGAATGCAGTGCAACTGTGATTTAAAATTCTAGGGGGAGGTTGGGTTTCCAAATAACAAAGAATGGTAGGATTTATGAAATCCTGTAATTTTAAATCCTTACTAAAATTGGAGAACGAAACACAAGATTTCAAATACAAATATCAAGAAATCCGCGAACCAAGCGCCCCCAAGAATACCATTGTTGTTAACTTGTTATACAATTATGTAAGCATTTGAAGACAATAAAGAGAAAACCAGAGATTTTAAAGATCGTGAAAGAGTCGGATTGTAGACATCGAGTCCTTGATGATAATAGCAACACATTTACATGCAAAAGAATAACACCGTAAATAGTTGTATCATAGATGGACAATTGAGTTCACCGAGAACAATCGTTTGTGTCGTAATTCTCAAATCGTCCATGTGTATCTTTGAATTTACGATAGAATAACACTTTTATACATGTACCATTTGATCATTCGATCTTCCAAGCATAAAGAAAAAGACATAATTGTAAGTTTGTCGAACTACCATATGTTGAGTGATATTTTGACCCAACACTGCATTCGCTGTCGCCGTTTCCACTGTGGCTATCATCTTCTCGATCACTATCTGACTCTTGTTGACCATGCTTGAATATAAACAATCCATGATCCGAACCAGGGTCTGAGAAAAGCCAAGTGTGCACATCCCAGAAAACCTCAATTGGTTGCTTGTTGATCAAGACCGTCTGATTTCCTCGAAACTTCCATTGTAAGTTTTTTATGTGGATCACCACGATCCCATCGGCACTAATCCACATCTCAGGATCTTTAGATCCTAAAAGTGAACTCTCCACCACAATCTCACAATCCTTCCTATTTGGATCGAATTTCGCTCGTGTCATAAAACTTTTCTTCCCAAAAACATGTTCTTTCTTGAAGAATAAGGTACCTTCAACTTCCGCAGGCCTCGTTTGCATCTTCTTGTACACCTTTTGTTTCAAGTCACCTATCAACAACACAACTTCTTCCTCGTAAATCAATGCTATATAGAAATCCGAGCATGGCTCTGGCGACGCAAAAAACTTCGCTGACCGAAAATCCCAATAAAGTTCAACCTGATACCCGTCAACCTCGATAGCTTTGCTACCCTTTTTTGCCCAAAAACACCATGGTTTAAGGTCAATCTTGTAACTTGGGTGCAACTCAGATGCGACACTATCTACGGATATATCGACACAATGACTTGTGTTATTTTTGGCCCAAACCACCGTTACATTCCGCCAATAGCCACCAATCTGTGTCTGATATACACATGTAACATTGTTTTGTGGCGTTTTAGTCGAAGCATATGGATGATCATCAATTAGGGTTTGAACTTGATCCCTCGTGGCGACGAGAAAAGACATTCTAAATCATGAGCTAATTTCAATCCAATTGTATGATCGATATACACACTAATTCTTCAAAGATATATTATTCTTTTGGGGAAGAATGTTTAATGTCACCTTTTAATCTTGAAAAATCTCTTTCACAATGGAGAAAAAGATCACGAATTTGACAAAGGTTACAACGTTGAATTACGGGTTGTTATAAAGATGAGACTCATACAATCTTACATGAATTTGAAAGAAGAAACTTGAAATCGTTTATATATATGTGAGCCTAATTTGGAGGTTCATCAATGGTGGAAGAGAAAGATGGTAGATCAAAAGAGGAAGATGAGCCTCATTGGATATTGTTGAAGGCAGAAAACATTTTGTAAATTCTCTGTAAATTTTTTTCTAGAATTTTGTGATGCAAAATAAAAAGAGAGAATTTCGGAGGCATAAATGAAGATAGTTAAATTGATGATACTATTTAAAGTCTTCTTTCATGAAGGAAATAAATGGACAAAATTAGGATTTTGAATATGTGATTAAAATTGCTCTAAATTAAAAAGAAATAATGAATTTCAATACGTTGTCGTTTTATTTCTACGGACTGTTGATTATATTAATTTTGATCATTAACCGTCGAAAGCAGCAGTTAAACATCAAAAAAAATTCGAGATTTTCTTTACTTGTTTCTATCTAATCAAAGCAATGATGTTATTATGGGTACGTTTGGTATATAATAAAATCGAGAGAATGGATCGAGTTGAAGTTTATAATTTTTTTTGGTTAAGTACCATTTTGTCATTTTAACTTTTGAGTTTGTCTGGTTTAGCTTCTAAACTATTTTTTGTCCTGATTTAGCTACTAAACTTTAATTCAGTAAAAAAAAAGTTTAGTGACTAAATATATATACAAAAATAGTTTAGCGATTAAATCGAGACAAAAAATAGTTTAATGACTAAATTAAAAAAAATCTAAAAGTTTGATAGTCAAAATTACACTTAATCTTTTTTTTTTATCATGCGACGAATGTCTTAAGTCTCAATAGAAATGAATGGAGAATTGAATATAATGTAAAATTTAATTTTCTATTCTTTATAAAACGAAGAGAATAAATAAACATAAAAATAAGGTAAAAATAATGGAGTTTTTAATTTACATTATTTTTTGTTCATTATCGATGCCAATCCTTATATATCAATATCTCATTATCATTTGCTAAAAAAACGTGTAAACTTAAACGATTTTAATTTTCAGGTTTCACGGTAATAAACACAACTAACTGTGCATGATATTATATATATACTAGTAAAACGACCCGTGCGATGCACTGGGTTATTTTTTAGTTTAAATACATTGTAATTATTAGATATTTATGTTTCTAGAAACTTCTATAACCGTCTAAATGAGTTTGAAAGTTTTTTAATAAAATAAAAAGATTATAACTCTTCTATTGACTTGAATTATTTTATCAAATTAAATTTTTAATAATATTTAAATTACTATATAAACTCTAAGTATCATAACATATAGTTATGCAGAAATTTAAAAATTAAATGTCACATTTATGCATGTAACTTTTAAAGATTATTTGTAATTTTAACTTTTATGCATATATCGTTCATGTATTTTTGTTAATAGTAATAATTATTATATAATAATTTAAAGATACTGATTTTAGAAATAATTTTTTTTCATATTATTAAATTGAAAAACTTAATCATTCGTTATATATATGTTAAGAGTTGGAGAATTTATTTTATTTATAGAACATATGGAATTAATTTTTCATTTTGATTATATATTTTTATACTAATTTTTCTTTAAAAAAAGAATGAATAATGTTAAAAGTTTTGAGCATAGTCTATTTAAATAATTAAAAGTTAGAAGTTTTTAGTACAATCCGTTTAGTACTTAAACATTCAAAAATGGTTGATTTTGACCATTAAATTTTAGTAACAATAAAATAAAAATAACTGTAAAATAATTTATTTAATATATGTATGTATTTTAGAATCATCATTATAAGTATTTGAACAAATATCATTGAAGTAAATATTGTTATAGATCTAGTATAGAATCTATATGTATGTTACAAATTACCAAAAACATTAGTTTAACCAAATTTATATATTTATTTACTCATGATATTAATATTACTTTAAAGAATATTTTTGTCATATTTATGTCATCAATATCTTAATGACAATCTATAATAGAAAATTTATACTCAAAACTTGTTAACTAATAATAAAATGTATTAATGTAAATTTTAGTTACTTATAATAAATTGTTTAAAACTATTTAATTAATTAATAGATCCCAAAACATTTTAAATATTGAAATAAATCATTTCAAAAAAAAAAAAAATTTGTTGTGTTAGTAGATCTTCCTAATTCCAACATACCAAAGTCTTGAAGTGTATATTCTTGATGTCGCTAAAGAATGGAGGCATCACCGTTTTTTAAAACCTAAAAAAAATAGTCTAAATATGATAAAAGTAAGAGAAAAAATTTTACTCCTATACTAACCTCCAATTGGAGTTGTAAAATTCAATTTGATCAATAAGGATTTATCATAGTTTTTCATAATCATTCTATGGCATTAAAACACATGCACCAAAATAAATGATGGGCGAAATGGTTTAGATAACGAAAATATGACGTTAATATTATAATTACTGAAAAAAATATTAAAAATCAGTATACTCTTTCATGTACATTTGCAACTCCTTAGAGAATGCAACATAGAAGGAAATATTGAAAATAATAAGTTCCACTACTTATAGTGAACAAATTAATTTATTGCGAAAATGAAATGTAATTCAAGAGACAAAATGTTATAAATAAAATTTAACATAATGCAGTTGAAGAGACACATAAACTTATTGATTGATCGTATTAAATTAACATATTTAATGATGATGATGATAATTTCATTTTAACATTTATTCTATCTTAATAATAAAATATAACCAGTCATGTTGGCCCGTGCGATGCACCGGGCTAAATGATTTTTTAATAAATATATCATGTAAAGATTAGGGACATGTGATTGTTATGGTGTTACTAAATTAAATAAATAAATGATTTTTGTAACTACTTCTTTTACTAAATAAATTAAATCAATGATGCAATATTAGACGTAATTTAAATGTTATAAAAGATTGCTACCTACTCGGTAACTCATGTTAGTTTTATGTTATCAACTAAAATAAACTAGCTAATAAAATAATTTATTTGATCTAAGTAATTATCATTATAACTTATACAATGAATTTATTGTTATTGGACTCAATTTATCAAATTAAATTATAATAGAATAATTTATTTTGATTTGAACAAATGATCATTATAGTTTATTATATAGATTTTATTAATATATGGCTCCACTTATCAAATTAAATAAATTAAATAATAAAATAATATATTTTATTCTAAATTATTGAATATTGTAATTTATTATATGTAGTTAATTTACTATAAACATGAAATCGTTTATGCTCAAGACTGCCATTGATTCATGTGCATTTGATATTAATAAATTGGAAAAGATATGAGACAAAAATATCTGTGATTATTAAAAAATATTTTAGTATTGCGTTGGTAATAATATTATATAGTTGTATATACCCTAAAACAAAATCATGTCATACAAAAGTGAAATTTAAATGCCACTGTACTTGTTGTGTTTTTTTTCCAACATCCTGCAAGTTTAAAATATTATTTCTCAGAATAAAATAAGATTGACTCGGAAAATACATGTTAACATAAAAAAGTTGTCCATAATACATTTTCTAAAACAACTGGAAATGACAAACACATATACGAAAGTGTGTAATTGATTGAAATAAATTAAAAAACAATAACAAATATACACCTGAGAAGTAGATAAATGGTAGATAAATTTTGTAAAGAAAAGATGGATGATATCGATCGTGACTATGTCAATGTTCGTTCTACACTCATGCTTCTTCATCCTGCAATGATAAAAAAAATGTTAGAAACGTAAGAATATGATATTTTTTGAAATTGATCATGCATAAAAGATAAAAATGAAAATAATAATGTCAAATTTTATTACTATTTTAGAGTGCCTAAATACTATAGATAAAATGTAACAATCAATATGACATTTATGTGTAATAGGTTACGTTTGAAAATTATGAGAGAATTTCAAAAGAATTGAGCAATCAGTATGACATTTATGTGTAATTATAATGTGTACAACATAGGTTATATTTGAAAATCATGAGAGAATTTCAAAAACAATTTAGCAATCAATGTCATTTATGTGTAATTATAATTTGTACATGACATATATTAGTTACTTGAACCTATTAAAATTCAAGATTTATGGATTAATGTATTCTTTTCACATTTCATGAAATAAAAATATATTAATTTTAACTACAAATAATGCAATTAATTTTTAAAGTTTTAAATTATATATATTTTAATTAAATTATTTTTAAAGGTGATTTGATTAGTTATATGCTTTCGTAAAAACTCTTTAATTAAATATTTCATAAAGTTTATATATCACATGTAATTGTATTAGAAGTTTATTTCAATACATTAAATTTAAATGAATATTAATAAGGTTCTAAATTGAATCTATGTAACTATAATTTAATGAAAAATAACAATTTTATTACATTATATTTATTTGAGTTCAAGTAATATTTATTTATATTAAACATGTTGTGTCAAAGTTGAGTCCATTTTATAATAAAATTTATATATACCAAGTTATTTTATGAATAATCTTAAAATTATTGATTATATATTTTATTAGTTTAATTTGTTAATTAACTTGTTTTTTAAAGGGCATTTAAGGAATTATATATTTTCAAAAAGAGTTCTTTAAAAAATTATAAATTATATCTTAAAAACTTTTCTACAATGTGTAACTATAATTTAAAAAAAAAATATGTGTTAATTTAAATATATATATTAATTATAAATAATATATTTAATCATAAAACTCTAAATTATATATTTTGTTTGGACTAATTTGTTGATTAACTGATTTTTAAAGGCTACTTAAGGAATCATATATTTTCATAAAAGTTTTTAAAAGTTAGAAAAAAAAAATGTTTCCTAAAAATCTAGGTACAACGTTTAAGTATTTTAAATTTTCTTATACATTAATTAAATACATGTTATTACATGAGATTTATGCTACACGACTCAACTTATCAAACTAGATTAAAAATAAACTAATTTTTAATCTAAATATATAATAATTATATTTTATTATATAGAATTATCAATATACGACTCAACTTATCAAATTAAATAAATTAAATAATATAATTATGCATCATATATTATAAATGATCATCGTAATATATTACATCGAATTAATTACTATAGACATGAAATCATTACCATTATTATGCTTTTATAAAGATTAATATGTTTGTTAGAAATTTTAAATCTACAAAGAGTGATATTTCATTTTTTTTTTCAATATACTATTTGCAAATAAAATTATTAGTCTCTTATCATTTAAAGGAGATTTATGAATTATGTTTTTTGGTAAGATAATTCGGTCATTAAAGATATTCAATTTAAATAAATAAATTAAAATACAACACAATATTTTTTTCCTCTTTGTTAATTTATTTAGGTATAAATAATAAAAGATGCATCTTACATATTAATTTAATGAAATAACAATTATTATATTCTTAGTATCTCATCTTATCTTTGTGGTGTTTTGAAATTAAATTAAATAAATAAATGATGTATATCATATGTAAATAAATGTTAGTTGACACGTGTTGCGATGTTACTAAATTAATTAAATAAATTATTTTCATGACTATTTTTTGGTATTAAACAAATTAAATCAGTGACTTAATATTAAATATTCCTATGATCTACTCGATAACCCATGTTATTTTTTTGTATTAACTAATAAATTTTATTATTTTGATCTGAATAAATTATCAGTATAACTTATTACATGGAATTTATTGTGGTATGACTAAACTTATCAAATCGAATTGAAATAAAATACACTATTATGATTTAAATAAATATCATTGTAGTTCATTATATGGACTTTAGTAACATATGCTGCAACTTATCAAATTAATTAAAGTAAATAATAAAATAATATATTTTGATATAAAATATGATCATTGTAATTTATTTTATTGTATTGGAATACTTTATACATAAAATCATTTATGACATGAGTCTTTATTGAAATGGACCCAACTTATCAAATTAAATAAATTAAATGATAAATAATATAGTTTGATTTATTAATGATCATTATAAATATTTAAATGGAATCAAAATTCTTAGCATTGTCGTAGGATTTTCCATCCACCAAGCACTCACAAATTGTTTGTAACATGAAATGATGGAAGAATGTGAATGAACAAATTTAACTTTGTTATTTATAGATAAATGATTGACATTAATTCATAATTATGGTAAAATAAAAACATTTAATTGATAAGAAATATTAACCTTAGGATAGATGGATGGTTTTAACTATTAAGGTAAAATTAATTAAATTTAAGCAACATTAAACCAATATTTAGTATCACATTAAAGCAATTCTTCAAGTTGGAAAAAATATGTAACAACCTAACTTTTGACCCAGTTGTAAATTCAGTATTTTCGAATTGATAATGTAATAATGTTACATTATTTGAATTATAATTTAATTAAGTTATGAAATATTTAATTAAATTATATAAATATTATATTATGAATTAATAAATTATTAAAGATAATTAAATAAAAGAGATATAATATACAAAAATGAAAGTGGGTTAACTAGCAAATATAACTAGATGAAGTATATAAACGTGATTTATTATTCAAAAATCAGATTCTCTCTCTCTCTCTACTCTCTCTCTCTAACTTTCTCTCTCTACTCTCTCTCTACCTTCTCTCTAAGTTATCTCCTAAACCGACCGTCCGATTATCAAGTTATATATATTGTTAGAAAGATCTCGGAGAATACTACACGAATCTGCTATCTCCTGCGTGATTTCATACGAATTTGAGGTAAGAATCGATATTTTTAAGTTTTTATATATTTCGTTTTTTTCGAATTTATTAGTTTTATGAAATTTAAAGCTATTTTATGGAGTTTAACTAGAATTTGTATAATATAATCGAACATAGGTTTGTTACGTAACATATTCGTGATTTTAGGCCTAAAAATGTATGTTTTAAAGCTGCAAATATGAACAAATTCGAGAATGTCAAGAACAAACTCGAAAATACATAGAACAAACTCGAAATTTAATTAAATTCGAAATATATTCGAATTTAACTATTAAATTCGAGTAGCATAATTCGAATCTAATAAATTCGAATGAAGGAAAAAATTTGGATATTAAATTCGAAAAGTACTTCGAATTTAAATGTGGAATTCAAGATTGACAAAGAAATTCCATTTTGACACATTGAATATTAATTGCATTTTCAAACATTATTCATTCAAGTTTTGTTAATATATTGGAAATTTACATTGAGTTTGAATTTAATATATATATATATATATATATATATATATATATATATATATATATATATATATATATATATATATATATATATATATATATATATATATTCGAAATGATGAAATTCAATTTTAGTTGTTCCTTCGAATTTAACCCTATATTTGAAGCGTACATATTCGAATTTAAGTAATAAACTCGAAACCCACTTCCTAAATTCGAATATATTGAATAAAACACTTATAAATTAACAAAATAATTAGCAAAATGATTATAATATATATATATATATATGTACCGACCTTTTGAGAATATTAATAAAACAAAGAATGATTTATGAACGAACAAGTTATCAGAATCAGATAAAATAAAGATTTTAAAGATAAAAGACGATGATATTAATATGATTTAATATGATAATTCTGGACAGGTTCAGTGAAATTCTGAACATAGATACAAAGATTTAAAGATTTAAAGTGGGTCAAAGATTTGATTTGACAGAGAACAGATTGATATAAAATCCTGAGATAACTCAGGTGGCAGATTTTACATCTGTTTGATAAAGACCCAACACTGTGAGTTATAGATATTCAGATTTAACATGCTTACATTTCCGGTTGAGACATATTGTTAATGCTAGATTTATTTGACATTCATATTATCAGCTGGATTGTGACCTGTGCACACCATGGTTGAGTGTTGCCCAGTGGATCATGATAGCTATTTGACTTATCACTTCATATGATATTGCTTTTACTGTTCATTTCAGATATTGCGATAAGACTACTGCTATCATGACTTTGATTACATATGCTTCATCATTGCATATACTTGACATATTGATTCAGCTTGATTAGCCTTGATTGGTCTATTGTTCTAGACCTGGCTTTTTCAGCAGTTCTATTGAACTTGGTAATGACCTCCGATGTTCCGCCACGTTGATTTACTGGTAGCTAGCCCAGTATGTGGCTGATCCCCACGATTTAAGCGTGAGCGTGGCCTGAGCATCATCCGACTCTATGATTTCTATGTCTCAATCATGAGGGCTGTAGCGGCAGCCAAGACATATCACGCTAGATTGATGATCCGCTTGACATGCATGTTAATTTGAAAATCTATTTACTCACTAAGCTTTGCTTACGGTTGCTACATTAACATTTTTACAGGAAAAGACAAAGGAAAGTCACCTGCCGGACCTAGTTCTTAGGTCTTACACGCTCAAGACAGAAGTTTCATAGATCTCTACACAGCGACCCCATTTTGGTACTAATTGGATGACGATATTATGGTGATCTGGGTAGATTTATTTTGATAATATGATGGCATTAATTAGATTAGACTTGTGCCCTTTATAAGTTTAATTTAAAAACTTAATCTGTATTAAACTTAAATCTTAATATCTTGTACAGTAATTTATAATTCCGCATCTAAAATTACTCTATCTTAGTTTGATTGATATCGTATTGCATGATGTGGGACCTAGACTCGTGAGAACTGCCCTGTAAGGGGTGGTCTTCACAGGATGGTATCAGAGCCCATAGTTTGAGTGAATCAAGTATTACGTGAGTATACTTGGTCTCAAACTGAAGCAATACATATGTATCAATCATTTAGGTGGTTTGAACTGAGATAGGATGTACAGACTGTTAGGATGGGAAAAAAGGGTACATAGATCTAAGTCTATAAACTGATAGTTAATTGATTTTAATTTTCAGCTAAGATGTCAGGATCAGGTGACATTCCCAACAACATGACCCCACAACAAATGTTTGAGATGATGCAACAATTGTTAGCCCAACACTCTGAGCAACAAAATAAAATAATGCAAGAACAGTTTCAGGCCAGAGATGAGGCCGAAGCTAAAAGACGTAATGATAAGAAAAATAAGCGAAAAGATAAGCAAGTCCAGAATGAAGAATCTGATTCTGATAACTCTACTCCTAAAACCCAAATCGAGCAGCCTAAAGGCTGTAAGTTCAAGGTCTTCAAAGCGAGCGGTGCCCTGAATTTTGAGGGTACAGTGAATCCAATTCAGGCGATGGATTGGATCAGTCATACCGAAGAGATCTTTAGAATCTCTGACTGTTTAGATTCAAAGAAAGTGAGCTATGCGTCTGCGTTATTTGTTGGAGCTGCTCGTGCATGGTGGAAGACCCAGAGAAGTATCTATGGCGAGGAAATTATTCAGACTCTAGAGTGGAATCAGTTTCTTGATATGTTCAACGCAAAATATTGTCCTATTGATCAACAAGATAAGATGGAGGTTCAACTAATGCAGCTGACCCAGGGAACCAAGACAGTTGAAGAATATGAACATGAATTCTCACGACTATGCGGCTATTCCTCGTATCAAGTAGCTACCGAAGAAAGAAAAATGAATAGATTCCGTGGAGGACTCAACCCAAGATACCGGCACCCGATGAGTGTGATAAAGTATAAGTCCTATCTAGAAATGGTGGAAGCGGCCAGACAGATCGAGAGAGGATACCTAGAATATGGTGATCAGCTCTACGCTCCATCAGTGAACCCAACATGTCCTTCTCCTCCGAAGAAGCAGAGATTTGGCAGATTCTTTAAGCCAAATAAGTCTCAGTCCCAGCAATCTCAGCAGTATAGTTCACAGCCGAAAGCCCAAGCGTATTCACTAACGAACGAGCCGCGATTCTGCAAGAGATGCAGAAAGTCACACATGGGACTATGTAATCCAGATGACGTCACATGCTTTGCTTGCAACAGAATCGGTCATAGTAGTGAAGAGTGCCCACAGCAAGGACGCGGATGTGCGAAATGCGGGAAAAGAGGACACTTCATGTATCAGTGTCGCAGCGGGTAACGAGGACAGTCACAGTCGTCAGCTGGAGGATCTACGATGAAGAGTTCAGCTGCTACTCCGACCGCAAGGACTCGAGCTTTTCAAATAACAGCCGAAGAAGCAAAAGAAACACCTGACGTGGTTACCGGTACGTTCCTGCTTAACTCAATCCCTGCTCGCGTATTATTCGATTCCGGTGCTAGTCGTTCTTTCATATCAACATCTTTTGCACAAAGATTATATAAGTCCCTATCAAAGCTTCCCGTAGTACTTGACATTGAGACAGCCAGTAACAACTATGTTATGGCTGATTCTGTATATCGAAACTGCACTCTACTCGTCGATAACATCGTATTCAACCTTGATCTCATTCCTATTCCGTTGAAAGAGTTCGACGTCATCATCGGCATGGACTGGCTAATGAATAAAGAGGCTACGATCGTATGCAACCGCCGAATTATCAGAATTAAGTCTTTAGACGGCCGAGTATTGGAAATCAAAGGCGAAAAGCGAAAAGGTGTTCACTGTTTCATTTCTGTTGAAAAAGCGCATAAGTACCTATCTAAGGGTCACGAATCTTACGTATGCTATGTTTCATCTGAATCTAACTCTGAAGCCCAAAAGAAATCTTTATCTGATATCCCAATCTTCTGTGAGTTCCCAGACGTATTCCCTGACGATATTTCTGGAGTACCACCAGAACGTCAAGTCGAATTCGGCATTGACTTAGTTCCTGGTGCGGCTCCCATTGCAAAAGCTCCTTACAGACTTGCACCTGCAGAAATGCAGGAAATGTCAAAACAATTGCAAGAGCTGTTAGAGAAGGGTTTTATCCGACCGAGTTCATCTCCGTGGGGTGCACCTGTCTTATTCGTTAAGAAGAAAGACGGAACTTTTTGAATGTGCATTGATTACCACGAGTTGAACAAAGTTACTATAAAGAATAAATATCCTCTGCCCAGGATCGATGATCTGTTTGATCAGCTACAAGGAGCCAGCTACTTCTCGAAAATCGATCTTCGTTCTGGGTATCATCAATTAAAAGTCAGAGATGAGGATATTCCGAAGACAGCCTTCCGAACAAGATACTGTCATTACGAATTTCTCGTGATGCCGTTCGGCTTAACGAATGCACCAGCGGCGTTCATGGATCTCATGAATCGTGTGTGCAGACCGATGCCGGATAAGTCAGTTATCGTATTCATAGACGATATTCTGATTTACTCCAAAACGGAGGGTGATCATGCTATTCATTTGCGGCAATTGCTAGAGTTACTGAGAAAAGAAAGACTCTATGCAAAATTTTCTAAATGCGAATTCTGGCTCAGACAGGTATAACTTTACATTGTCTTGAGCTATTCCTTAAGTGTTCTGTGAGACCCTCTGATTTCTCAAAGGTCTCAAGTCAAGGCCCAGTAGCAACGCATTATCAATCATGAAACTAAGATAAAATTTACAATTGCGGAAATAAAGTTAATTACAAACAGAGACAGAATTTTAAGTAGCAAAGTACAAACATCTAGACTATTACATCAAATCACATAATATAAACTAAACCCGAACCCCAAAGCTCTATTGTCATCCAAATACCAAGATATTGAAACAGGTTCTAATGTACTTCAAGCTCTTTCAAAGTCCTGACCTATGAACTAGGTCCAGCCAATCCTTTGCCTTTACCTGAAAAATAATGCAACAACGGGTAAGCTTATTTGCTTAGTGAGAATGTAGAATTTCACATTTAACATGCAATTATGAACGCGGAAGCACATGCACTGCACTCGGCTCATGCACGGCTCAGCTCTATATGCACTGCACTAGGCTCATGCACAGCTCAATCTCGAAGGGTCATTGGCCAATTAATGCTCTTTTGATGCGCGACTTTTGCTCAGCTCCCAGTTATAAAACTGTTGTTGCTCTTTTAGACAAATTCATAAGGAATGCTCGGATGATGATAAATCCATACACACACATCATTAGTGGGGATCAGCCACGTACTGGGCTAGCTACCAGTAAAAGCTCTATATGGATATTATCGGAATGCTCAGCTCTAGCTACCCTCTGTGCTTTCATCACGTAAATCAGCACATCATAAGCCTAACATTAACCCAACACTGAGCAATAGTGATGATGTTAAGCTTAACAATCAAGTGACTCGTCAAAGAATCGAATCTAGAAGAAGAAGAAATACTCAGCTCAACAAATCATAGTAAATATACTATGACAATATTTCAATAAGCTCAAGATCAGAATATCAATAAATCAGAATCATGCAACAAAAGTCTCAATTCACATAATATGCAGTTAAAATGAAATCTACAACTCACAGTTACTGGCTATTTGTGCTCTTTTAGTTTCTGGCTCTGGCTCTGTTGCTCACAATCTGTAGTGGATAGAACCACTATCTGATTTATATCAGACTTTCAGATGCTCGACATTTTGCTCGTTGTTCAATCTGTTATTAATATCATTTCTGATATTTATTAGCTCTTATATCATCTGAATAATATATACTCAGTGTTCATCATTTATGCTCAAGATTCATTCGTTGGTCTTTGATATCAAAATCTTATATTTTGATCATATTATCATCAATCTCTTAAATCTTATCAGAATCTTTCTATTCTTTGTCAGTAATAATCTCAAAGTCTTATAAAGTTACATTTCTGAAATCTGATCATTCATATTTATATTAGGAAATCTGTTGTATATATTTTGAATTATAAAAATCACATCCGGATTAGGACCATACGAATTCGGATCATCCGGATTCGGATCATCCGGATTCGGTTCCAGATTATCCGAAATGGCATTATCCAAATTTGGTCCGAAATGGTTCATCCGAACTAGCATTGTCCGAAATGGCACCATCCGAACTCGGGTCATCCGAGTTCGGACATCCTTCCGTCCGGAATGGTACTTCATCCGAAATGGTGCTGAATCCGAATTAGGCACCTCATCCGAATTTAAATATTTTGTCCAAAGTATATCTTCGAAATGGGGCTTCATCCGAATTCGGTCTCATCCGAATTCGGATCCCATGTCTTCATAATTTTCCAGAAATTGTTCTTGATATTCATCTTTTATACTTACGGATTTTTCATAAAAATTCCCAAAAGTTCTTTTTTATCAACATGCAACTTAGTATAATGTTATATTATCATTATTTGGTTGATTTTATACTATTTTCCTTATCATTAACACCTTAATTTGATCAAGATCGTCCAAAAGAAGCATATTTTGTCAAGAACACAATTTTTATCAAAAATTCCATTTTCTTGCTTATTTGGACAATCCAACACATGATATCTGTTTCTATGACTTTTATTAACTTAAATTCATGATTATATACTGAAATTTTGAACATGCAACATAAAATTTCATGCTAAAATTCCTAAGTTTCGGTTTCTCACTAAAACCGAATCAATCATATAAGATTTCGAATTTTAAAAGGGTTATTACCTTGATTTCTTTGTAGTTTCTTGTTGTTTGATGATTGATGTAACTCCCACATGCCTTCAATCTTCAATTTATGGAACAATTCTTTGAATTCTTGATGAATTCTTTGAGAACCGGATGAAGAGAGGGAAAGGAGAGAGAGAGAGAGAAAAATCTAGAGAGAGAGTCTAGAGAGAGAGAGAAATCTGATTTTATGTTTCTATATTCCATTTATATACTTCAGCTATTTACGTTTGCTACTTAACCCACTAGTATTTTCGTAACTTATATATCTTTTATTTACTTATCTTAATAATTAATAAATCATAATTCATAATATTATATAATTCAA
>JAANYP010004152.1:273886-287684 GCA_020465985.1 Centrapalus pauciflorus
TATAACCCACTTAAAATGTATTAATCTAACAAAAACATAAATTATTTTATTATACTAATATGTTACGGATAAGTTTTTATTTATCTTACATTTCATTTATTATTTTTAATTTGATTACATTATTACATTAATACGATTCGAATTAATCATAATTTTCAAAAAATATATATAAACTTAGCAATTGCTTTAATTTGATTTTAAATTTTTTTGTTAGGTTAATACGTTTTAAGTTGGCTATAACTTTCAAGAAAAATATATAAACATATCATTTTATTCGTTATGACATAAATATTTTGTAGTATTAATATGTTTTGGTTTAATTACAATTTACAATAAGCCTAACATTTTTATTTTCTTTGACTTAATTGTTTTAATGTAAAAAAATATTTAAATCAAAACAAAGAATATTAAATTTAAACCGAAATAATAATGTAACAAATATCTAAATACAAGTGAATTAAATCCTAAGTTTATATATTTTCCTTAAAAATGTATAATGAAATCAAAATATATTAACACAATGAAATAAATAAATGGAAACATACAAAATACAAAAAAAAACATATAAATATTATAAAAATGAAATCTAATAAAAATAACATTCTAAAAAATAAATTAAATACATAATAGAAACGTAAAATAAATTAATTAATTAGATAAAAGTATAACTTTAATAAAAATAAATAAATCTTATATAATAATAAAAAAATTAAATTAAGTAAATCATCATTTATTAAATTAAGATTGAAAAACAAAAAACAAGATTAATAAAAAGAAAGAGCCCAAAATTGTTATTAATGAAAAGGGTATAATTGTCATTTAAAAAAAATAATGAGACAGAGGGACTAATTCTGCAAGTAAACAATGCAAATAAGGACCATTTATGTAAAATTGAAACCATAGGGACTGAATCCAAAGTTTTATGCAAACCAAAGAGACTATTTTTGTAATTTACTCAATGTAATAATATAACAATCTAAGTCACATGCTTAAATACATGCCTAATAAATTGTGTATATAGATTTCACTCTTTCTTTTTCTCATACTCTTCAATGATTTTGACACATGTCATCATCACATTATTGGACATATCTTCATGCATGTTATTGTTTTATGAATATTATCAATCAGTTTCCAAGCTACAATAAAAATTATTCACTTCCAGAGTCTCTTCGACATTAACAAATTTATCAATTTTGATTACTCTCAATATTGCAAGCTCAAAATCACTAAAAATAAGAATTTGACCTTTCTATGCATGAATATAGTAAAGACATCATGAGGTCTGTACGTAGTTCTATCACCAAATTCATTATGCATGAACTCAATATATTCTAACTGCATGTTCATGAAATCAGCTTTAGAAAAGTATAATCTTTAAAAATCTTGTCTTTGGACACTTCCTTAATCATATCAATTCTCTACTTTTTTTTTTTTTAAAAAAATGTTTAAAAAGGTTTACTTAAATTTTCAGTAAGTATTTGCAATTGCAAAATGTGTCAAGTCATCCAACGAGTCACAAGGTCCTTAAATTGCTCTCGGTTAATACTATTTATTCAACGACAAGAATAGAATCATAATTAATCTCGTAAATTCACCAAGTTTTCCAAGTATTCAATTTTTCACCCATACAGATTGAATCCATTTCTTAATGGCAGTTGTTTCATCAGATCGAAATAAAACTTTTTTTAATGGCAATCATACAGGACATGCAAAAACAAGGAATACATACACATGACTACGTACCTAATGTGAAATAATAAATTAAATGGTTTCAATCATATAGTCAATTTAATAACCCAATGCTACAAATAAAATAACTTCAATATAGAACACATGTATGTTACATTATTATCACAACTGAATTTAATAACCAAAGTGTACATACAAAACACAACCTCCAAGGCCGGTGATTAGGGTGTGCAATGTGATCATCACCTGCACAGGCTCCAACATGAGAGGGTATATTATCACAAATGAAGATGAACTCATTAAACTTTTATGAGTGTATTTTAATTAGCTAAGAACAAGGAAAGCATCAGATTTTATTTGGAATATGGTATTTATGTTCCAAAATTATTTTGTTTTTAAATTTCCTATGTGGGATAGAATTGCTTTGTTCTTGCTTTGAATATTATTTCTATTCATTATTTGATTTTTTTGAAATTGTATGTGTTATTTAAATGTTTCATGGAGTACGATACAAACCAATATAATTTTTCATTTATAATTTTCAGTTTGCCTATAATAATGATCATTTTCTTGAATACAAAATTCAATTGCTATTTTGAAATCTTGAATTCCACAATTTACATCGGAACAAAGACACAAACATTCGATCATCAATTGTTGTCGTTAGATCGAGTACTTGGATGATATAAGCGTTTGACTTGGAGTATTATGCATCGATTTTGTGCAAAAAACTTGTTGTATGTATGTATCAATTATTTGTTTAAATTTTGAGTTTAAGGGTCTACTTTCTGTTATACGTACAAAACCACCAAAATCATTGAGATGACCCTGTTCAACTCTACTGAATCTAGGAACTTTGTAAAATTATTGACGAGCCGAACTTGAGCTTCACATACGGAGCTTGAGCTGAAGCCTATAGTTTTTAACTAGCCGAGCTCGAGCGTTTAATCAACATCGGCCAAGGGTTTAGGTCGCTATTTTTCGTGATTCCGGTATTTGATTTCTACTTAATCTTTCAATTATTCAATAGATATAGATCTGGGCATACAAATTTAGGTATCATTGATTTTGAATGTTTTAACAATATTATATATCCGAATGATTTATTTATGCGAAATCGGACAAATCAATTTCATTATTTTAATTGGGGCTTAAAACCTTGAACAACCTCTCAAAAGAATTAATTATGAAACTATGTTTCTCTATGTAATTAATTATCAATGCAAATGCATTTGGTTTTGAATCTCTTGTAATCTCTTTGTCGAACTGATCATAATCGCTTTTTCTTCACATATTTCTTGAACATTTTGATTGGTAATGATTGAAACTTCTCAATTAACAGACGTTCAATTAAATTTCACTGTGTTTTAAGTTTTTTGTTTTATTAAAGTGTTCTTTTCTTCTAGTTTGGAATTGCATATGTATGTTCTTTTTCAATCCATTATTTTGATTGCTAACACAAAAGAATTTTGGTCTATTTTTCACTCAAATTTAAGGGTGGTCATATGTTTCATCAGTTTGTTTTTTATTGGAACCAAAACCGAATTTGTTATAGGTTAGACCAAACCAAAAAGTGGAACAAAGACTTTAGCCATGATTTTTCGTTCCTCTCAAATGATATGGCCACCAATCCCTTCAATAATATAATACCAGTTAGGTTATTAAATTTAGTTGTGATAATAATGTAATATACATGTGTTCTATATTGAAGTTATTTTATTTGTAGTTTTGCTTTCATTAAATAGACCATTTATTTATCATTTCGCATTAGGTAGGTAGTCATGCATATGTATTCCTTGCTTTGCATGTCCTGTATGATTGATAATTTGGTATATATATATATATATATATATATATATATATATATATATATATATATATATATATATATATATATAGAATATGGTTCGTGTGAGTACCTTAAAAATGCAGAGTACCGTGAGTACCTGTGAACACACGGGTTTAAGATGTGAACATGCTCCGAAAAAAAGTTTTTTTTTTCTTTAAATTTTTTTCATATTCATTTAGATACAAATAATATAAGTCTATTCGTAAAAGATTACACACATTCACACTTTCTAGCCTCTTAAAAGTCATGTGAACGTGAAAAAATTCATGTGAACATGCTTAGCTGTGAACATACGTTCACAACAGTGCAGTTCATGTGAACTTGCACGTTTCACATAGTTATAGTGTGTGTTTATGTGTGATTTTTTGCAAGTAGTCTTATATTATTAATTTAAACATGATTATGAAAAAAAATTTCGAAAAAAATAATTTTAAGCGAGGTACCTCCGGTACTCCGCAAAACTAGTGGTACTCATTTGAACCCAAATCTATATATATATATATATATATATAGGGGTGGGTTCAATGGAAAACCATTATACACCTGAAAACTATGGAAACCTACGCATACCGTCCGATTTGGTGCATTATATATATATATATATATATATATATATATATATATATATATATATATATATATATATATATATATATATATATATATATATATATATATATATATATATATATAGGGAGGTTCAATTGAGAACTTTTGTGCATCGAGGTACAAAAAGTACCTATATCATCCATTAGATCAAAGAATTGTATGGATTTGATTAAATGACAAAAGGGTATATAATTGGACAATTTTATGCATCTTGTGCATTACAAAAAAACATGGAAGGGCATTTTGGGTATTGTGCATACCTCATTAAATTTAATATTTTAACAAATAACTAAATAATAAATGTTAAAATAAATTCAATTGATCACTTCCAAATTTAACAAAAGTCACACAAATTCAAAAAGAATGATGGAGATATTGATGCATTTCATATTAATCGTTCAATTCGTGATGCATATCGATTTTATCTATAGAAAATCTATACAATTCGTGTTGGATCACTGTTAATCATCATCTTCATATTCATCGTTTATCATCTTCGTATTCATCGTTTATCATCATCGTTCATCTATGCATAGTGTTCATCATGGTGCGTCGTTGTTAATCATCAACATCATTGTTCCAATGGATGCATCAACGTGTTCATCATCATCTTCTTCATTCATCGTGTTCTTCGTGTTTCATCGTATTGTTCATCATCGGTTGCATCTCTTGTTCATCATGTTCATCATCATCGCGGCGATGCATACGATGGATATATATATATATATATATATATATATATATATATATATATATATATATATATATATATATATATATATATATATGTAGAGAGAGAGAGAGAGGTTCAATTGAGAACTTTTATGCATCGAGGTACAAAAGAACCTATATGATCCATTATATCAAAAAATTGTATGGATTAGATTAATGGCAAAAGGGTAATTAATTGGACAATTTTATGCATCTTGTGCTGTATAGAAACAAACAAAGAAGGACATTTTGGGAAATGTTGGGAAATAGTTTAAGTATACTCAAGCTGTTAGGTTAGACTTCTCATACTGTTAGTAGAATTACTGTGTAAGTACAAAGTTCATGCTGCTAGTTGAAGAAACTCGAGCTGCCAGTGTAAAAGTTCAAGCTGCCAGAGCAAAACAACTCAAGCTGCTCAGTTCATGCTGCCAAGTCATTCAAGCTGTTCAACAGTTTCATAAACAGAATGTGCTGATTTTCAGGGAAGATATCTACACGAAGATTCCAGCATATCTACTATCAGAGAAGTCATAGTCCTTCAAGGAAACACGTCCATAAAGCAATATAAATAGACAGAAGATTGTATAGAAGATATACGCATAGAATAAGAGTTTTCTGCATATTTTGAGTCTGTAATTGCTTTATTGTTCAATTTTTCTTAAGCCTCTAAGGTTGTAAAACCCTAAGAACAGTTTGTGTTCTTCGTCTAATCAAAACAGATTAGAGGTGATTGTAATCAGTGAATTCAGCAATACAAACAGTCTTGATTACTTCTTATGTTTTATGCTATTATTGATTCTGAAAGTTTTTGTCAAAATAATTAAGTGTTATTCCGCAAACTTCTTAATTAAACTTTGATTCAAAGCAAGATTATTGATTTATACTCTGATAAATTCAAATCAGTTAATCTTGGTTATTCATAATTTTCATAAGTTATAGATCCTGTCAAGTGGTATCAGAGCCAGGTCGTTCTTTGTTTTTCAAAGTCGAAAACTTTCTTTCAAATTTTTTAATCTTTTTCAATGGAATTTGAAAATAGCAGCAGTGGATCTGGGCAAGGACTCAAAGTGCCTATGCTCAAGCCCACTGAGTTTGAGATGTGGAAACTCAGGATTCAACAGCATATTCAATTCATTGATTATGCCATATGGGAAGCTGTTGAATTTCCTCCTGCAGTTGATCCAGAACTTGATGCTGAGGGAAAACCAGTAAAAACTCCTCCAAAAACTGAACTTGAAAGGAAGGCTAGAATGAATGAAGTGAAAGCACTCACATTATTACAAATAGCCATTCCTAATGCTTATCAACATCAGTTTAAAAAGTTTTATACTGCTCACTCTCTTTGGAATGCCTTAGAGAAGAGGTTTGCTGGTAATGCAAGTACCAAGAGAAATCAAAAGGACCTCTTGAAACAACAGTATGAAAACTTTTCTGGTGGCAAGAATGAAAACCTCACTCAAATCTTTGACAGGTTCAACAAACTGATAAGTGAACTGGAAAGTGCAAGGGTCAATCTGGATCAAGATGAGGTCAACAGAAAGTTTCTCAGATCTCTTGGAGAAGAATGGACAGTCTATGCTGCACAGTGGAGAACAAAAGACACACTTGATGAGATAGAATTGGATGATCTGTACAACAGTCTAAGAGTGTTTGAGACTGAAATTGATGCTAAAAAGAAATCCTTTTCTTATAATCACAACACTGCTCTTCTGTCCTCTGAAAAATATAATAACTGTGATTCTTTTTCAGGTGGTGATGGCAATTCTGCTGAAACTCATTATGAAGCTTTTGTTGCCAATGATGGATTATTTGCTCTAAATGTTGAAGACTTGGAACAAATCCATCCTGATGATCTTGAAGAGATGGATTTAAAGTGGCAACATGCAATGCTGACCATGAGAGCCAAAAGATTCCTGAAAAGAACTGGAAGGACCAACTTTCAAGCCAAAACAGATGGCAAACCATCTTTTTATAAATCAAAAGTGGAATGCTATAAATGCCATAAGCTTGGTCACTTTGCCAGAGAATGTAGATCTCAAGGTCAACAACCATCAAGGACTTCACAGCCCATCCAAGCTTCCTCATCAACAGCACTTGTCTCTCAAGAAGACAATGTGTTTGACTGGAGTGATCAGACAGAGGAAGAATTCCAAAATCAAGCACTTATGGCAGGAACCTCAAATGTCTCCTCAACTGAACTACCATCTGAGGTAAATTCTAAACTCTGCTCTCAATCATGCAAAAATATGGTTAAAAAGTACAGAGATCATAATGAGAGCATGTGCAAAACTCTAGCTAAGATGGAAGAAAGGAGATATGAATATATGCAAGCCATAGAAGATCTGGAAAAACAGATCAATGACTATAAGGATAATGAGCTTCAAATGGGGTATGATAGACACTATCATGAATGGGAGAAAAAGGAACTCAATAAGAAAATAGAATCTTTGAATAAAAAGGTAGAAGAAACTGAACAGAAGGTGTTAGAGGCTAATGAGAAACTGAAATCTGTTAACATAGATTTAGGTAACTTCAAGTTAGCAAATCAAAAGCTAGAACACCTAATGGAAGTTCAATTCAAAGATAGAGTGAAATCTCAGGTCAATCCCAAAGAAGGAATAGGATACAGAGCTACTCCACCTCCATATAATAACAAGTACATTCATCCAATGAGTGAAGTTGCTGATAGACTTGTCAATGAACCACTAGATGAGTCTATGACTATTGTAGATCCTATCCTTGACAGCAGTCCTGAACCAAAGGAAGATAAGAGTCAAAATAGAGACTGTGACACAAAGAGTGCACCCATAGAAGTCAAAGTTCCCAGTAAGAAAGGAAAAGAGAAGATGAGTGAATGCAATGGTACTCCACAAGTTCCTGTACATTCTAACTGTAACACTGCATCTTCATCAAAAGGAACTAAAAAAGGTAAAACTGTTTCTATCTGCACATGCCAAAAGCATGGTGTTCAAAAGTTTCCTAAACAACAGAAGGTAAGAGGAAACCAGAGAAACAGGAACCAGAAATTGACAGAAAAGTCTGGTGTTCCAATTCAAACTGTCAAAAGATGCTTTCACTGTGGAAGGAGGAATCACTTAGCCAAGGATTGTTTTTACAAACCAGCTGTTGCAAAACAGACTGTACATCACACAAAATCAAATCCTAAACAGGCAAAGCACTCAAAAGTGAAACCTTCCACAGCAGCTCCAAAGAGAGCAGTTGATCACAGATTCTCAAAAGTTAATAAAAAACAGTCCACACACCAAAAACAAGTTTTGGCAAAGCCTAAATCAAGTTTTAAACAAATATGGTGTGTCAAGGACAAATCTGTTGCTCAAACTGCTAATGCAAAAGATCAGACTGCTAAGTCAAAATCTGATGCTGGTAGTGCAAAAAGTGAAACTGTTAGCACTACTAACACAGCTCAAGCTACTGGGCACCAAACTGGAGCTGCTAGTGAATCATCTGAGACTGTCAGAAGAAAAGATGATCAAAATAATTGGATACCTCATATCATCACTAAATACTCTCCAAAGACTCCATCAGTAGATCTCACCAAATACAAGAAGTCAAAAACAGTTTTTAGTTATGTCAATGTACAAGGCCAACCCAAAACCAATTTGGTTTGGGTTTACTCCAATACTAACTAAGCTGTTATTTGTGCAGGGCAACCACAGGTCTCCTCATAGGACAAGATGGCATCTGGACAGTGGATGCTCTAGGCACATGACAGGCAATTCTGAATGCTTGTCGAATTTCAAAGGATTTGATGGAGGTTTTGTTGCGTTTGGAGGCAACTCAAAAGGAGGTAAGGTTACAGGTAAAGGTACTGTAAATGCAGGCAACATGACATTCCATGATGTTTTGTATGTTGAACAGCTTAAGTACAATTTATTGAGTGTCTCTCAAATCTGTGACAAACAAAACATTTTTCTGTTCACAGATTCTGAGTGCATTGTTCTTTCAAAGGATTTCAAAATTCCTGAAAATCTTGTTTTACTTAGAACACCAAGAAAGGACAATGTTTACTGCCTAGACACAGCTCTTTTGACTAAATCAAATACTTTAATCTGTTTAATATCCAAAGCATCATCAAATGAGTCTGCTCTTTGGCATAGAAGGATGTGTCACATGAACTTCAAGTCCATGAATGATTTGGTTAAAAAGAATCTGGTAAGAGGTTTACCACAAAAGGAGTTCATTTGTGATGATCATTGTGTAGCATGCCTTAAAGGTAAGCAACATAAAACTTCTCATAAGGCCAAAGAAGTAAATTCAATCTCATCTGTTCTTCAGCTGTTACATATGGATCTATTTGGTCCAACATCTGTTTTGAGTTTGAAAAAGAAAGGGCATACTGTTTAGTCATTGTTGATGATTTCACCAGATTTACTTGGGTTTACTTTCTTAGGTCCAAAGATGAAACTGCTGAGCTTGTTAAGTCTTTTATCCTTAAGATAGAAAACCAATCCAATTCCAAAGTTAAGGTGATAAGATCAGACAATGGAACTGAATTTAAAAATCAAATTCTAAACAGTTTCTGTGAGTCCAAAGGTATTGCTAGACAATATAGTGCACCAAGAACACCACAGCAAAATGGTGTAGCTGAAAGAAAGAATAGAACATTAATTGAGGCTGCCAGAACAATGTTAGCTGATTCTAATCTGCCTATGACTTTCTGGGCAGAAGCTGTTAATACAGCCTGTTATGTTCTAAATAGGGTTCAAGTAGTTCAATCACAAGGAAAAACTCCCTATGAGCTATTCCACAACAGAAGTCCCCTAATAGCTTTCTTCAAGCCTTTTGGATGCCCATGTACTATTCTTCACACTAAAACTCACTTAGGGAAGTTTGAGAGTAAGGCTGAAGAAGGATTTTTTGTAGGATACTCAATTCAAAGCAAAGCCTATAGAGTATACAACAGAGTGTCTAAAACAATTGAAGAAAGTGCCAATGTTGAATTTAATGAAAATACTGCTAACATCAAAGGCACTGGTCCTGATTGGTTATATGATTTAGATTCTCTAACAAATTCTCTGAGCTTTGCTGAGTTTACTGCAGAAGCTGATGCATACAGGGTTGAAGCTGCTAACACACATTCTCATGCTGCCAATACAATTTCTCATGCTGTTGGCACAAAGTTTCAGACTGCTTCAGATTCAACAAGTTGGGATGACTTCACCACTCTACCACTTCTGTCATGTGATCCTCCAGGGGTCCTGAGCACTCAACATGATGCAAATCCAGACACTGAAGTGCCATTTCCAAGTCCTGACAGCACAGCTCAAACACAAAAGGAAACAGCTCCAGTTTCTAGGCTAGCAGTCCCAACAGCTTCTCAAGCTGTTAGCCTAGAAACTCAAACTGTTCCAGAAACTGAACCATTCACTGGTTCTGATGGAGATGACACAAACCTTGGAACATCCTTCCAAACAGAGAGAGAGCCCACACTAAGAGTTCATAAGTATCACCCTCTCAATCAAATACTGGGTGATCCAAGCACTCCTGTTCAAACAAAGAAGATGGTCCACAATGAGACTGCTGTTGCTGAACAAGCAGTTCCAGAATTCAGCCTAGCTGCTTTTGAACATGCCTGTTTCATGTCTCAACTAGAACCCAAAAAGGCATCAGAAGCACTAAAAGATTCATCCTGGATTGAAGCTATGCAAGAAGAGCTTTTACAGTTTAAAATTAAGAATGTATGGACTCTGGTGGATCTTCCTAAAGGTAAGAGAGCAATAGGTACAAGGTGGGTGTTCAGAAACAAGAAGGATGAGAGAGGGATAGTCATCAAGAACAAAGCAAGACTAGTAGCACAAGGGTACACTCAAGAAGAAGGAATAGATTATGATGATGTCTTTGCTCCAGTAGCAAGAATTGAAGCCATCAGACTATTTCTAGCATATGCAAGTTTCAAAGGATTTAAAGTGTATCAATGGATGTTAAGTCTGCTTTCTTGTATGGGACAATTGAAGAGGAAGTGTATGTGTGTCAACCTCCTGGTTTTGAAGACTACGAGTATCCAGACAGGGTGTACAAGCTAGACAAAGCTCTCTATGGTCTTCACCAAGCCCCCAGAGCATGGTATGACACACTGTCATCATATCTTCTACAGAATGGATTCAAGAGAGGCACTCTGGACAAAACACTTTTCACTAAATCCATCAAAGCTGAGATTCTTCTTGTCCAGATCTATGTTGATGACATCATTTTTGGCTAAACTAATGATAAGTTGTGCAAAGATTTTGAGGCCCTAATGCACAAAAAGTTTCAAATGAGTTCAATGGGGGAACTCACATTCTTTCTAGGGCTGCAGGTCAAACAGAAGCCTACTGGTCTATTCATAAGTCAATCAAAGTATGTCAAAGACATACTGGAAAAGTTTGGCTATCAAGACACAAAGGTTGCAAGCACTCCAATGGATCCTCATAAACAGCTTCATACAGACAAAGACGGCATAGATGTGGACATTCATCTATACAGATCCCTTATAGGATCTCTCATGTATCTAACATCTTCTAGACCTGATATAATGTTTGCTGTTTGTGTGTGTGCCAGGTTTCAATGTTCACCAAAGGATTCTCACTTGGTTGCTGTTAAGAGAATCTTCAGATACCTTAAAAGGCCAACCACATTTAGGCCTCTGGTATCCCAAAGACTCTCCTTTTGAACTAACTGCATATTCTGACAGTGACTATGGTGGTTGCAACATTGACAGAAAATCCACAACTGGTGGATGTCAATACTTAGGAGCAAGACTGGTCTCTTGGCAATGTAAGAAACAAACAACTGTCTCCACATCATCCACTGAAGCAGAATACGTAGCAGCTGCAAGCTGCTGCTCCCAGGTAATGTGGATTCAAAATCAGCTAAGAGACTATGGTATGAATTTCTTATACACTCCTATTTATATTGACAATTCAAGTGCCATTAGCATTGTGCAAAACCCAGTGAAATTCCCAAAAGCCAAGCATATAGAAATCAGATTTCACTTCATCAGAGATTGTAATGAAAAGAAGTTAATCCAAGTTACCAAAATACATACTGATGATCAGCTAGCTGATCTATTTACAAAACCTTTTGATGTAGGAAGGTTCACTTTCCTAATATCAAACATTGGTATGGTAAACATGGATTAATTGATTTTTATTATTATCAACTCAATATGCTAATTTAAGGGGAGACACTGTTCCATTGAAAATCTGCACAAATTTACACTAACAGCATGAGTCTTTTCTCATGCTGCTAGTTCATTTTCTCGGACTGCTAGTTATTTTCACTTGATCTGTCAAAGTGTGCAGGGTATTTAGGTAATTTCCCAAATGTGTGCGCGGGACCTACCCTTTTCGAAACCTTTAAAGGTCCCAGTTTCGTTCAGTTGTAACTACCAGTTACATATTCTTCTTCCACGGCCTTCTGCTTTCTCTCTGAACGATACACACATTCTTTTCAAACCCTAAACCCCAAACCGTCGTTTCTTGACCAATGGAGTTCGTAAAAGAGCACAATTGCCTCCCATACACCCTGAAACACACTGACCTTGAACCGTTCCATGAGATGATGGACTTCCTCAGGCACTCCCATATAAACTATGCACTCAATATTGACCCCACTATATACATATCTCATATTGAGCAATTCTGGAATCATGCCTATGCTCAAACCATCAATGGAGTGCCTACCCTGACTTCCAAAATCGATGGTACTACCATCAATATCACCGAGGAGTCCATCAGACATCATCTGCATCTTCAAGATGCCACAGGTATAAAAGACCTATCTCTTACTGCTCTACACTTTGGTCTTCAAAATATTGGATATAGGGGTCCTGCTGATTCTTTTACTTTCTTGAAAGCACATTTTTCTCCTAAATGGAAATACCTTGTGCATATTATTCAGCAATGTTTAAGCCCCAAAAGAACTGGTTGGTCCGAATTTTCTTCAAATATTGCCACTGCCTTAGTGTGCTTTTCTACTGGCCAACAGTTTAATTTTTCAAATATGATCTTTCAAGGAATGTTAGGGCATCATTCCTTGAAGCATGGGAAATTTTTGATGTATCCTCGATTTTTGGCAAAAATAATTGCACACACCTGCACTGCTTCAAATTTACATAAGAGGATATATGTTTCCCATAGGCACTCACTATCTTCAATCAAAAGGCTGATAAAGCCAAGTGCCAATTTTGTTAGCATTGATGCTCCATTGCCCTCTGCAATGATGAACATCATCACAAGAAACAGAGGAGAGGGGCCTGAGCAGACACAGCCTAACATTACTGCTTCAACCCCAGGACCCCAACCCACTCCTCATGATACAGATATTCCCACTGATCCTTTTGTACAGCCCACACGCCCACTACAATACTTATATAAAAGGAAAAAGGGACGAGGAGCTCCTTCCTCCTCCTCCCTTAGACAAGAGCCATATATCCCTGTGCAGGAGGATCCTTCTGCACAGAATATCCAAAGGGAACCAATTGAGGACACTCCCAACCTCAATCAGGAGGTGAACATCTCTTCTGAGACTGTTCATATGGGTTCTGTGGCTGGCACTACTGATGTCTCTGCACAAGAGGGACAGGACAGGGCCAACATCTCTAAGACCACACCCATGGCAACAGCAAGTGTGCAAACACGAGCTGGAAGTCCCCAGTACCAAGAAAAGAGGGGCCCAGAGGTTCCTACTTCTGGTGTTAATGTCAGTGATAGACCACAAACACCCCTGGTGTTATCTGATCTTGAGACTAGTCTGCAACTGATGCTCTTAACGGATCCAAAGCTGAAACCTGTTGTAACAATGTTGGAATACCAAATGTCCATCATTGCTGCACAGGGGGCACAAATTCATGCACTCAAACAGGCAGAAGCTGCTCACAATCAGAAACTGGTTAATCTACACAAAGGGTTTACTCTTTGTGGAAATAAGCTCATCAAA
>JAANYP010004153.1:0-70910 GCA_020465985.1 Centrapalus pauciflorus
CCCCACCGTCGTCGCCACCGTATCCTTCATTCACGATGTCGCCTACATCTCGCTCCTTCACGGCGTCGCTGTCTCCACCATCTCCTTCCTTCACGCCGCCGACGATGTCGCCACCCTTCTTTGTGTTACTTCTTAATCACATGTTAGAAATGAGATTTTAAAATTGTACTCACCTTCCCTATCTGTATGTTGGGCAGTTGTTCCCCTTTCCAACTGCCATGGAGTGTAATTATGGTTTTATCTGAATTTTGAGGTTTTGACTATACAGGGACATGAAAATGAAGTTAAAAGCATGTCATGGAATGCATGTGGTTCACTGCTTGCAACTTGTAGCCGAGACAATTGTGTTTGGATTTGGGAAGTTTTGCCAGGGAACGAGTTTGACTGTGTTGCCATGCTCCAAGGGCATACACAAGATGTTAAAAATGGTCCAGTGGCATCCAGCTGTAGATGTTTTATTCTCTTGTAGCTATGATAACACTATTAAGGTAAATGCCCATGGCGTTATTCCTGTTATATTCCTATGTTTAAACTTGCATTAGCCATTTTTAATATCCACACCTTCTATAAAGTCAATTTGGTTCTATTATTAGATTTAATACCTTGGTGTCGATTCGAAACAAATTCGTGTTGCGTTTTTTAGGTTTGGGCAGAGGATGGTGATATCGATGATTGGCGTTGTGCAGAGACTATAGGCAAATCAAACATGTAGCAGGTAGGCATTTTTTTCTCCCCTTATAATTGCATTTAGTCGTGATTAAGTAGCATCATCATCATGATGTCGAAATCTAATAAATTACTCGTAATGACTTTCAGTGGACACTCATCTACAGTATGGGCTTTATTTTTTAATGGCACTGGAGAAAGAATGGTTACATGCAAGTATGGTAACCACTGATTTGTATCATCACTGATTCTGTTCCTAATAAGTTTGGTTAAAAACTCGAGAATTATGTGTTAAATTTGCAGTAACGATCTTACCGTTAAGGTTTTGGGGTGGAAAATTTTGTTTTATGCATTTGATTTTATGGTAATCATGGTCACAATTTTCAATCTTTTGAAAGCGGTATTTCATCTTTTGAAAGCATTTTCTGAACTTGAAAGTGACCAAAGGCTTTGTTGGCATGACTTCAAAGGACCTGTAGCACAATACCAAAAATGTTAGTAGCACAAGTAAACTTAAAAAATCTTTTTATTAACTCTGCACAGTTTACCTTTGGCTGACCCGGCAAGCATATCTGCGGGTTGTGTCAAATCGAACACTGCATTGATTGGACAAAGGGAGTGTACTTATTTCATCTAATGTATTAAAAGTTATTTTCATTTGATTATCTATACCATCCAAGGACCATGCTTTTTTTGCATAATTAATGTTTATACACATCGATACTGGTCTTCCTTGTTTAAGCTGCACCATGCTCTTCTAAATGGTTTGTCTTTATTTAGTTGAAAACGATCAATACTGGCCTGTTTTTTAATGCGAAATATAACCGAGTCTATTTTGTTTCGATAGGAGACACCTTTGCACTATGTCTGGTTATCATGATCGGACAAATTTCTCGGTCCATTGGTCAAGGTAGCATATCAACATATTTTTTTTTTGCTTTCACAAATTCCTTTCTCACTATATTCCGTGTTCTTATTTCATAGGATACCATTCAATGTGACAGGAAAGGCATTATAGCCACTGGAGCAGCAGATGATGCTATACGTTTATTCCTAGAGTCTGATGATCATTCTGCCAGCATCTTTTTCGAGCTAAGCCTGTTGATGTTTCTGATCATACTATTACATTAGAGGTAACTTTTTTTCATGATTCATTCGAACTAGGTAATTAGCTTCATATAATCTCTTTTGGATATCTTCCACTTGAAATATCTCAGCTCACAGGATACTTTAACAAAATGTTTGTACTGCAAAGATTAGAGTCTTATGGAATTTGTGAGGTTCGTATCAACATTTGACGTCTATGTCTCTTATCAATTATTGGGGGTCCTTGTATTTTATTATTTGCAGAGAAGTCTTGTAAAATGCGAAGTTATGTCTCAAAAAATGTTTGAATCTCTTCGTAAGCCACAATATGATATTAATAAACATTCGCTACTTGTATTTGTATGTTATATTCCATGCGATGCATCATTATCCTCCTAACACTCCCTGCTTGCATTCTAATCTGAAGGTGGCAAGGACAGGTTGAGTGACAAAGACGGAGATTTACTTGCTTCCATTATAACTGCAAATACGGTTTTACACGATCCACATTGTCCAAGTTATCTCATCAAAAGTTACCTACTCCTATTGGTCTAACTCATGTCAACCCTTGGCAGTGGCTTTGGTTGCGGGACTCGAAAAAAGGTATGTTTAGTTTAATGTACCCTCGCAGCACAATTGGTAGTTATTGTTGTATACTGTTGTACCACGTGACATAAAACTGTGCTGATTTCTGATTTTGGGAGTCCAATTTATGTAAGGTTATCTGAATTCAAGTAACGATAATATGTTCATCCATTCCCCTTAAACACATTATTGTTAGTTTTGGGTTATACAGCTCCTATTATTTGAAAGCTCGAATTTAAGAGCAACACACAAGTTGTTGAAAGCATATCTTCCACACAACTATAATAATAGCAAGAATATGACGTGATATGGTATGCAACGTGCTATAAAATGATACTGGAAAATCCTAACACAAATTTAATTCCCGTTTGTTTAATTTTTTTATTGTTTTAGTGTATTAATAAATTTGATTTAACATTGTAAAGGAAATGAAAAGAAACTGCTGAAATCTGAATGATAGCCCATGATCATATATTTGTTAAAACTTTTTCATCATATACCAATTTTAACATGGATGTAATTTTTGTTAGAGTGGAAAGGAGACTGAATTTCATATTGAACCTGAACTTTATTTAGGACTTATGATGACTGATGATTATCTTCACACCTATAAGAAATTGTTTGTGAATTTTTTTTTCTTGATCAAGTTAACCATCTTGTCCTTCATTGTAACCACTTACTTTGCTCACGGTTGGAACATACAACACGAAAAAACTTACACATTTACCCATTTTGCAATAAACTGTCACACCCTTTTTTTATGACACCTCTAAGTTAACTTGAAATTTTCAATCAAGAAGATGAACCAACACTGAGAGGCCAAATGTCATGATTAGGTAAGCAAAGATTTTTTATATGCAACTTTATCATTTATCATGTTGTCAGCCCCTCAATCAAATATATATGTTATAATAACAAATAATCATATCAAATAGGTCTATGTCAAAGATCCTTTTTTGTAACCATTGACACACCTTCTTCAAATTATGATGTTTTTAATAGTATTTCAGTGCCACTGAGTGAATCAACAACATTTTGGGGCTCACCTATAAAAGAATCAACTAAAAAGAGAATTAATAATAATTGTTTATCATTTGCTTTAGGAATAAGTGGTTGTGGGAAGTCTGGATTGTAGATGATATAGTAGCTAGCTTGATGTTGAGAAACAGATCATTTATTTATTTGTAAGTTATAACCAAACAAAGGATTGGGTGCTTACATCTCGCTAGACCAATGAACTTTTGATTTCAACGTTTTTGTACTTTTACTAATGTGGTTGTTGAGGGTGAGGAATATAAGATCTAATCGTGTTTTCCATTTCAGGTTGATGTTAGTAAGGATAAAATAGCACTTCTCACTGTCATCTTCATCATCATATTGATGTTTTTCGACTCTCTACCATTGTGAAAATTTGGTGGCTTCTTCATCTCTGCTGCTGCAAATGACAGAGTGGTGGCTTCTATACCCACTTTTTTTCTTGGTCCATCACAAATATTTCATGTCAAACATAATTTTTTTTTATAAGCTTAATGTTTGTTTATAAATTATACATTGTTCTTCAAATTTTGGTTCAGCTTAAAGTTACTTAAAGTATTTGTTAGAATTAAATTTTTATTTATTTTAGTACTTTTTGTTGCTGTAAAAGTTTGTTATGTTTTTGCACCATTGACATTTTAGGAAGACAATGAAATTTTTAAAAGGTAACGTGATATGATCCTTGGCATGTGATATTTAGAGCTTGATTTTAAAAACAATAATGTTGACTCTTACATTATTTGATCACCCATGTCAAACGCCTATGAGATGCGTCTCATGCAACATCACTTCATCCATACGATTTGATTATTTTGAACTTATATTAAAACATTTTTAGTTTTGTAGGTATTTGTCTTGCCCGAGAATATTATGCATATTCTATTCTATATAGCAATAGGTTTTGTTTTTTGTGCTTGTGAGACCCAAGATTTCTCAAAGGTCTCAAGTCAAGGCCCAGTAGCAACGCAATATCAATCATGAAACTAAGATAAAATTTAACAGTGCGGAATACAGTTAATTACAAACAGAGACAAAAGACTAAGTATAAGGTACAAACTTCTAGACTATTTCATCAAAGCACAAATGTAAACTAGCCCAAACCCCAAAGCTCAATCTCTAATCAAGTACCAAGGTATTGGAACAAGTTCTAATGCACTTCAAGCTCTTTCAAAGTCCTGACCTATGAACTAGGTCCAGCCAATCCTTTGCCTTTACCTGAAAAATAATGCAACAATGGGTAAGCTTAATTGCTTAGTGAAAATGTAGAATTTCACATTTAACATGAAATTATGAACGCGGAAGCACATGCACTGCACTCGGCTCATGCACGGCTCAGCTCTATTGCTATTGCACTGCACTAGGCTCATGCACAGCTCAATCTCGAAGGGACATTGGCCAATTATGCTCTTTTGATGCGCGACTTTGCTCAGCTCCCAGTTATAAAATTGTTGTTGCTCTTGAGACTTTTAGACAAATTCATAAGGAATGCTCGGATGATGATAAATCCATACACACGCATCATTAGTGGGGATCAGCCACGTACTGGGCTAGCTACCAGTAAAAGCTCTATATGGATATCATCGGAATGCTCAGCTCTAGCTACCCTCTGTGCTTTCATCACGTAAATCAGCACATCATAAGCCTAACATTAACCCAACACTGAGCAATAGTGATGGTGTTAAGCTTAACAATCAAATGACTCGTCAAAGAATCGAATCTAGAAGAATAAATGCTCAGTTCAACAAATCATAGTAAATATACTATGATAATATATATCAATAAGCTCAAGATCAGAAAGTCAATAGAATCAGGATCATGCAACAAAAGTCTCAATTCACATAATATGCAATTAAAGTGAAATCTACAACTCATTGTTACTGGTTATTTGTGCTCTTTTAGTTTCTGGCTCTGGCTCTGTTGCTCACAATCTGTAGTGGATTAGAACCACAATCTGACTTATGTCAGACTTTCAGATGCTCGCCATCTTGTTGCTCAATCTGTTAATAATATCATTTCTGATATTTATTAGTCTTTATAACATCTGAATAATATATATTCAGTGTTTATTCAATTAATAAGCTCAATATTCGCTCATTAATCTTTTAATCTCAAAATCTTATATCTTGATCATTAATCTCATTAACATCTTTATTCCATTTGTATTCTTTGTTCAAAAGATCAATATATATATATTATCATATATATATATATATATATATATATATATATATATATATATATATATATATATATATATATATATATATATATATATATATATATATATATTAATCCATAAATTAATTATTTTGTCATTTTATGTGTTGATCATGTGATTTATTCTAGTTTAAGAGTATGGGGTTCAATTTTAATAAGCAAATTCGAACCATATATGGACAAATTCGAATTCCCTTTTATCTTTATGACTAAACCCGAGTCATGTGATTAAATTCGAATCTATACTCGAGCTTGGAATCAAATTCGAAACCTATGGGATTAAATTCGAAGGTCATGTTCGATTCTATGAGTAAATTCGAAATCCATGTGTTAGTTTCGAATACCCACTTCGAGTTTAAGGATTAAAGTCGAATGCCAAGGTTAGATTCGAAACCCAATTCGAATTTAACATCAAAATCGAGTTTGTTCTTGTTTTCTCGAGTTTGTCCATCATCTATATCTTTAAGACATGCGTTTTAGGTCTAAAATCACAAATATTCTAAGTATTAAGCCTAGGTTCATTTATATTATACTCATTCTAGTTAAATCTTAAGTTAATATAACTTTAAACTCTTGCAAAACCCTATGTTCGAATTTATATCTTAAAAACCGAAAGTATAAAGCTTAAATCGTAAATTCTTACCTCAATTTCGCGTGTAATCGAACATGCAAATGTATAATCTTGTAGTATTCTTCGTGATCTTCCCAATGACGTATAAATCTTGATAATCCGACGGTCGGTTTAGAAGAAATCTTAGAGAGATGTAGAGAGAGAGTAGAGAGAGAAAAAGTCTAGAGAGAGAGTATAGAAAGAGAGAGTGAATCTGATTTATGAGTCTAAATCCCGTTTATATACTTTAACTAGTTACGTTTGCTACTTAAACCATTATTACTCTCGTATCTTATATATCTTTTATTTATTTATCTTAATAATTTATTAATTCATAATTTGAATATTTATATAATCTAATTAAATATTTTAAAAACTTAATTAAATTATAGTTCAAATAATGTAATAAATTTACATTATTGGTTCGATAATCAGATAATTAGTTGGGCTAAAAGTTGGGTTGTTACACCTTAACAAAAACTAATTTCTTTTAATTAAAAACATATATATTTTGTTAAAATGTATGTGTTTATATATATAAATTCAACATTTTATACTTCATTGAATTTATATTTTGTTTACATTTATAATCAAATCATATTTTATATATTTTGTTACACTAAAAAATTATATATTTTGTTTACACGTTCAAATTATATGTTTCAGTCAAAAGCTATTACTAAATCAAAATGTATTAACTTAAAAAATACTTCAATCAAAACAAATAAACTTACGTTTATATATTTTTTTTATAATATTATAATTAATAGAAATATATTAACATTATTTCAATTTGATCAAACTCATAAAACTAAATATATATAAATATCTTTAAAATGAAACGTAAGATAAAAAAAAATTTAATAAATAAATCAAACATGTAATAGAAACGTGAATTCAAAAAACTGAATATATAAATTATTTTTAATTAAATTAATATAATATTTAATAAAATGGTAACATATTAATTAAATAATAGTTATATAATAATAAAAAATTGAAATAAAATTAAAAACCAGTTTAATTTGTTTAAGAACCAAAATTGAAACAATTAGAACGGACAAAATTGGTATTTTAAAATTTTGGGTAAATTACAAATTTCGTCCCTGTGGTTATATGAAAATTATGGTTACAGTCCCTTTAATGAATAAATTACAAATTCAGTGTCTATGGTTAATATTTTGTTACGGATTTGGTCCCTGGCCCTAACTCCGTTTGTTTTCCCACGTTAACTGAAGGGCATTTTCGTCAATCTATTTGTAACATCTCATTTAATGCACCGTGTGAACTCACCGGCAAAAAGTCAAATAACTCAAATATTATTTGTAACATCTCATCTACACAGTCTTCATCTCCTTCCTTCCCAAGAAACTCAAACATTACTTTTCTTCACCACCATCAAACCCTAATTCCTAATCCACTGCAACACCATCAACAAATCCTCCAAATCCAACACACAACCACTTCTTCTCGCCTGAATCACGAAGAACTCAAACGCATCAACGTTCGACAAAAACGGAGACGGAAGAATCACCAAGCAGGAACTCAACGATTCGTTACGGAACATGAACATATTCATCACCCCACTGATCTTATTCAAATGATTGAGAAGATAGATGTCAACGGCGACGGATGTGTCGATATTGAGATGGATTTATTGTTATTGAAGAGTTGAGATGTGTGTTGGCGGCGTTGGGACTGAAGCAAGGGCGGGAGGCGGAGGATTGCCGGAGGATGAAGAACTCAAGCTACGCATAGCGTCGGGCGACTGGTCGTAAAAGAACTCAAGCTGCCCGATAAAAGTGAACACCTCTGCAGAACCTAACAGAAAATACTATGGAATTTGCCACAGGATATTGATTGGAACCGGAGTGTTTTGGTCTGTTAAACCGAGCGATCTTGCAAGATCGAGTCGTTTTATTTCGACCAAAGCGGTAGCCGACATGCAAACGATGGAGAGAAAAATACCAATGCCCATTCGTTGTAGTTCAGTGAAGCCTCGTCCTTGATGTGTGATTTCCTTGCTATGGGGACAAGGATTCGGTCGTAAATAGGTACCCAAAAGATGAAAGATGACGCTGAGGACATCAAAAGTTGAAAGAGAAAAAGTCATAAAAGCCACGTATGACTTTATACCCTTGATGTGTGACTTTCCTTGCCATCAAAAGTCATAAAATGTATGACTTTATACCCTTGATGTGTGACTTTACAAGTAAATTGACAAATATACCCTTCAGTTAACGTGGGAAAATAAACGGAGTTAGGGCCAGGGACCAAATCCGTAACAAAATGTTAACCACAGACACTGAATTTGTAATTTATTCGTTAAAAGGACCGTAACCATAATTTCCATATAACCACAGGGACCAAATTTGTAATTTACCCTAAAATTTTTTACTAGGTCAAACGAAATTAGAGACTAAAAGGGTGACAAGTATCAAATTTAAGAACTATTCATAAAACTAAAATATGTTAGGGACGATAACCATAATTTTCATGAAACCACAAGGACCATTTATGTAATTTACTATTTAAATTTATAATAAGTTAATACTCATGTACTACATAGGTTGACTTAATAATAATATTTAAAAATAAATATTTATAATATATAATTAAAGCTTATATAATTTTGGTTAATTAATTATTAAATTAACTAAGTTAAAATTTAATATAGTGGATTTGATTTGATTTTAATTTAAATTAGATTGTAGTAAATGATATGAAATTTTAAGAAAATGACAAGTGACAAATTAAACGAAAACATGACAAGCGACAAATTATTTCTCATTTAATAGTATTTATAGATTCATTGTAATTCTTATGTTTTCTGATTTCATATTTATATCTTGTAAACTATAGTCTGACTAGCTAGTGGCATGAAAACTATAGTCTGACTTACAAAATGGTAGGTATACAAATTATATCTTAAATAGTTAGGATTTAGAATTTCTTCAAATTTATGGAATTTAAACAAGTTTTAACTCATTCTTCTTTTAATATAAATTTTAAACAATTTATATGTAAATTTAAAATCTTTTAAATTTCATTTTGTGAGGAAAACAAAGTCTTAGGACTTGAGGTATTTTTAACTCGCAGTATAAAACAAGAAGTGACAGTAGAGTAACTAAAATGAGAAAAAAAAAAATTAATGTATAAAGTGAACATTTAATGACAGTTTAGTGGATAACATAGATGTCTGTTAGTTTAACAACTAAATTTGACATCTACACAACAGGGAGGGAACAGAAGGGGATGACATCAGAAGTAGGATCGTCGAACGGTCTTCTGGCTCCGTGGCTCCTGACCTTGGAACCACTTGGAGTTTCTGGACCATTGGATGGAAAGAAATCAATGGTCCAGATTAATGACAACTCATAATTATTTATTAAATGTCTCTTATACCCTTAATTAAAATCAATAATTATATATATGTCATTTTTTAATTCATATTCCAAATTTAGTACCTTAACTTAATTACATTAAATTTTGATTTTAATTTTTTCATTAATGAAGTAATATTAAATTAATATATGCCTAAAATAAATATGTGTCATTATTATCCTTAATGATCATAGTTAAATTCAAATGTAAAAATTTGGATTTAAATGTAGAAGTGTAGTAAATAAAGTTAAAAATTTTGTTAATTATTTTGCTAACAAGATTTAAAACTTAGTTGATAAAACTTCAATTGTGAATATGATAAATTTTGATTGTTAATTTTCAGATATTTCATTTTTATATTTTACCATTTTCAATATATATACACATTCACATAATTGAAGTTATTTGTTTCTTACATTGATATTTCATATTTGAAGTTAATAAAAATTAAAAGAAACATTTTTTGCAAACACATATTATCTGTTTCTAATAATACAATATAATAATATTTTTTATTTAATATCAAACAACTAAGTATTTTTTTTATCTTTAATTTAACTAGCTTTCAATTTTTTTATTTTAATTATATATTAATTTTATAATAATTTATTAAAATATAAAAAAATATGTATTTTCTAAATTAACTCATGTAATACATGGGTTGATTAACCTATCTATCTATCTATATCTATATCTATATACTATAATAAAGCAAAACATTTCATGCCACGTGTCACTTCTACAATGCACGAAAAAATTCATTTTCCCGCCTCTTTTTCTTAATTTACTTCATTACTTCATTAAATTAATTACATTTCATTAATGAATTAGTAATAAATTAGATGTTGTAACATATTAAATTAATATTTACCTAAAATAAATATCTATCATTATCATCCATAATAATCATAATTAAATCCAAATGTATAAATTTAAATTAGTTGTGAAAATTATTATTATTATATATAATAAAGAAGAATATCAAATGTCACGCCTCTACGTTTCACTGAAAAATATAATTACAACTTATTATTGTAAATAATAAAAGATTAATAAAATTTATTATTTTTTTAAAAGATAAATACACTCTATTTTTCTATCTTTAAATAATAAAAGATAAGCACAATTATTGTTTTTTCTTGTTTTTATTTTTACTTATGCATATTATATATAACTAAATTTAATTAAAAATATACACGTAATACGTGGATCATAAACTAGTTTTATATCGAATGACTAAAGTCGAACCAATAAACCCAAATATTGAAAACCAAAAAATAATGTGTTGAAGCATGAAGGCATAAGATCCAAAACCAGACTGCTTGGTTTATACAAAATCAAAGAACATTTATGGTTCGGTTCAGTTAGGCTTTGCAAAAAAAACATGTTACGATTGCAAACTTGAAACTCGATACAATTTGACCAGAAAATTTTCAAGTTGATCAAGATGGAAACGGAGACGGGAAATCCCGAATTAAAAGTACAGGACTGGAAACACTTTAATACCAAACTCCTGTCCTATTTAGTATTATAACATAATTTATTATGTTTGTTTTAAAATTTTACAATGTGAACTATTTTTTTACATTTTACATAAATTTTTAGTTATTTCTTATATAACGTTCATTTTATTGAATGATGTTGTTTTTCTCTTTTTATGGGTTTTATAAATCAACTACATAGATTTTTTTGTTTTGCTTTTATTGTAATTGATTAATTATGTATATACATAACTCATTCATATTGAATTAATTTTTTTTAATTTATTTGTATAATTATTTATATTAAACTTAAAATCTAGTTTACTTATTATTTTTTTAAGATGTCTAAAAACTTGATTCTCGAATGGAGATTCCTAATCCCAGTGGTGGCGAAGATGGACATGTAAACTCATCGAAGACAGAGATGAGGATAGGAAATCCTCTCTCCCCGACTCCATTGCCATGTGTAGGTTCATTTTGAGCCAAAAATCAAGTTATGCTCATCCCAAGTCTAATGTTAAGGTGTGAGTCAATAAACTTCGTATTAGATACGCAAAATATCCAAGATCTCCTAACAACTCGACAGTAAATCATGAAAAATAACCAGAACTGTCCTTAAACAAGATTAACACAGACAACCGTCCAGGACTCATCCTCAAAATATCTGTTATATACATAGGTCCATTAACGATTAAACAGGTTAACGACTTGCAAAGTTTTCGTTTTAACATTATATAGTTATAAATTTTTGGGAAAATTTCGCAAAAAAACCATCAAACTACAAGTTTTTTTCCGATTAAGTCCCTCAATCAATTTTTTTGTCTGATAAGTCCCTTAACTAAATAAAAATCACGAATTTGATGTTTTTTTCAAGAAAAGTTACCGGTGACCTGTTGAGCGGGTTGCAATTGCTGATGTGGATTTTATAAATCTATGATTTTTTTCGATTAAGTCCCCCAACTAAATTATTTTGTCTTATAAATCCCTTAACTAAATTATTTTGTCTTATAAATCCCTCAAATAATTTTTTCGCCACATAAATTTCTTATCTTGATAAAACTCATGTTATTTGTTGTTTTATCAATTTAAGTGATTGTTCAATTAACACTCACGTCACACATACGTGGATGCAAAAAAATAAAAAAAATGATAAATCAAAACGATAATTTATATCTAAAAATTATTGTCTAGATAAACATAGGATCGAAATAATCATCATTTATGTTTTTATATCAAATCAACTTATGTTATCCGGAATAACGGACTTTTAAAAAAAATATTATTTTCAAATAACTATCGTCGTTCTGAAAAAAATATTATTTTCGAACCAACTTATTTTGGTCTAGACAAACATGACATGCTCTGTTATCGAAATAAATATCGTCGTTTTTAAAATTTTAAAATATTATTTTATCGAAAAGTTGAAAGAGTAGTTCGTAGACTTATCAGGAAAAAAAATGAAATGGGGACTTGATCGAAAAAAATTATACTTTGATGGTTTTTGCAAAATAAGTTTAAGCATGTTAACATGTTATAACAGGTTAACGGACCAATTTAAAAGGTTTAACCAATTTGGGACTTATCAGAAATAAAAAACAAAATGGGGACTTAATCGAAAAAAATTTATACTTTGATGGTTTTTTACATAATTTTCTTAAAGAATTTTTTTGTCAATTTATTATTTATTTATATTTACTTATGAGGGAGGATGAATCCGAGAAGCACTTGTTCTATTTGTGTTCATTTAGCAAAGAATTATGGAATTTGGTTCTTTCTTGAAGTGAAGTGATTATCGAGAGCAGCATAATTCGTTGAAACTTTTAATCGAATTAATTCTGGAGTCGAAAAAATCGAAAAGAAGACTTAATATTTTGGAAACAATGGTTGGTGGTTTAATTAGGTCGGTGTGGAAAGCAAAAAAATGTCATAGTATTTAACAAAGGGAAAGTCAATCGCTTCAATGATAAAGGAGGAGTTTCTTGTCAATGTATTCTATTGGTTAAAGTTTAGGGCAAATTGTAAGTCTTTAAATTGGTCGTTATGGATTGTTTACACCTCCTCATTTATTTGATCTTGTTGTACACAAATAAACACCCGCCACAAATGATTGGACCAATCCTAAATATGACTATTTGTAATTGCATGAGTTCCCCTAACATCTTTGGAGACAAAAACCGATAAGTCATCGAAAAGAGAGATCATAAAATGTCTTAAATTCAGAATCACTTGATCAAGTAACAAACATCAATTCTAAATATATAACATTGATCGAGTAAACAAACTTCAATCCTAAACAACTGATCTTGCTAACATTGATGTAATAGAACCCATGTCGACGAAAGGTCCTAAAAACAATCAATCTTTTGCTCTCTTATCAATCCTCGTCTAATTGTTTTGCTTACCTGAAAGAATACAAAAAACCATTAATAAGATTGTACCTGTAAGTAACGCCGTAACCAAAAAAAGACATGTTAAGCACAACAAAAATGTTTTAAACGAACAATACATACCTGGAAAGAGAGTATTATATAAAGAAATATAAGGTATGTAATAGAAAAGTAAAACAAAGTGTATGAAAAATGGTACTTTAAAAAGTGAAATGAAAACTTATGAAATTGTTGTTAAGTAAACAAGTTTTCAATTTTTTTTTGTGAAAAGTAAAATGGAAATTTTCATCAACTAAACGCAACCACATATTAGTAATTACTGTTTAAAACTAGCAAGCTCAGATTCATTCCATATCTTTTCTTTATTTTGCCTTTTGTTGAGCATTTTATTCATTCGATCGACACTTGATATCTTAATTTAACTAAGGTGTGTTTGGACGTGCGTTTTAGATGGATAGAACGGCGGTATACAAGTAGTCTCACAGCGTCACAGTTCACTCTATCATTTGATTATCCGGTTTTTTTGTAGCTACAGATCAAACTAATTACAGGACCCTTTAATATTATAAACAAGAGAATCATGAACATGATATCAACCAAATCAGGTTGCATAAACACCAGACTCTATATTATGTAATCCTGGCAATACGTGTATCAGTGTCATGTCGCGTGTCAGACACGAATTTTAGACGACATGAATTTGTAAAACACGAACACGACATGTAAAAAATTCGGGTGACACAACACGAATAAGACACATTTTAAAACGTGTCACACGAAAACACGAATTTAAAAACGAATTTAATCCAAAATATATAAATTTATAAATCCAAAACATAATAATTCAAGTATCCATGAATTTGAAACCCTAAAGATTAGTTTATACGGGTCAAATACATGTCATCGTGTAACTTGATTTTTAAATGTGTCTTACACGTGTTTATATGGGTCAATTCGTGTTTGACCTGTATAAGACACGAATTTAAAATTTGTGTCGACACGAATATACACGAACTTATAAAACCCATATACAAAAATCTCGTGTCGTGACTGTCGTGTACTAAATTGGCAGGTCTAATATTATGACTTGAAACTGTAAAAATCAGATAATCCAACCCACATCCAAACACCCCCATTACTATATCGAGTCAAACATTGTTGTTTTTTTTTTGTAAATAGTGAGGTACTGTTTATACGAACTTGCATACAAAAGACTATATCTAATAGCAGCTTCGACCACAACATAATATCAAGGGTTGAGCAGAATCCGAATTACGAATAGGAAGAAAAACCGTTACCGATCTTACTGACGCAACATCTGCTGCAGCTGGAGCACTTCACTTCTTTGCTCTGGTGGTAAAAGAATAATCTGATCTGGTGTGAGATGCATGACTTGTTGAATTAGCATCTTTTCTATATCAACAGTAAACTGCAAAAATTCAAACATTCAAGTGGTTTATTAATATTTTATTAAAATCTCCTAATAACGAATTTGCATTATTTAATCAATCTATAAAAAAATAGTAATCAACCTAAACAATACAATGGGTTATTTTCATTAAAATTGTAACCAACCTTGTCATTTTTTATCACTTAACGTAATCGTCTTTTGTCACAGTAAAAAAGACTAAATTTTCAAAAGGTTCTATTTAAGGTAATAAACTTTAAAATCTTGACTAAAATGTAACAAACTTCCAAACTTTTTCTTAATTAAGGTAACCAACTTTTAATTCTTCTTATTTTAGTCAGTGACCTAATACCGAAAATGGTTGTTTTCACATCCATGTCAAATATACTACTTACACAAGTATATATTATCAGTTAACCAACATAGAAAAAGTTAAAAGTTTGTTCCCTTAAATCGAAAAGTTAAAGTTGGTTACCTTAAACTGAAAACACCTTAAAGTTGATTACCTTTTTATAAATATAATCCTAATACAAACGGAAAAACTATTGTCGGTTAATGGGTGGGGTTAATGAATGGGTCAGAAAAGATCTTTTAGAATGTGTCTAGCTGCATTGACCCACCAACACCTTTATCCAAATTTTCGAGTTCTATAAATAATTAAATATGATTACAAAAATTATATTATATAAATAATAATTAATTTGCTGAATAGAACAATTTAAGAAGTCATAAGCATTTGAGTACACTTGGGAGACTTTCGACTCGTTCAATTTCTTTATTAGTTAAGCTTTTCAGGTTAGCCATATGACATGTTGGACATAATATATAATCCAATTTGAACATTTCAAGAAAAATCAATTAAAACCACCACCTCTAAGTACTAGAATAAACTAAGGGGGCGTTTGGTTCGCGTATTTCGGATTCACTGGGATTTGCATTTAAAATCTTGTGTTTGGTTCGCAGATTTCAGTAAGGATTTAAAATCTCATGATTCCTTAAATCCCTCCCTTCTTTGTTATTTAAAATCTTAGCCTCCCCCCTAGGATTTTAAATCCTAGTTACCTTGTATTTTTCAGATTAGCATATTTTTTTAATAAGATAATGCAAATTGTTTGACAAAATCCTGACAAATGCAAATGCTGCATAATGCAAATCCTTTGACAAAATGCAAATCCCAGAGAAAAAAATCTGCGAACCAAATGCCCCCTAAAGTGTTTATCATTTGTTGAGAAAATAGGAAATAAATTTACTAATCCAGGTCGAGGACGCTGACTGCCTAGGATACGACCAAAGGGTAGTGACGGTCCAGACAACTGTGTTCCTGCTGCATTTTCAGCTAAACCAGGCATCCAACTGGATCCTCTTTCAGTTTGTGAAGGTATCCCCATTTGATTGAAATCCATTCCTACATGTGAACCTCCTCCCTGTTAAACAAGCACAGCCAAGTCAAGTCGAGTATAGGAATGAACTTTCTAACATGTGTGACATCGTGATGGCCAATTTAAGTGATCAATACAAACCAATATCGCCTTGTTGAATAGAGAAGAGAACAAATAATATTTTCTTGAAAAGGGATTTATGTGGACTCAACACTACCAATAAAAAACGTGTTAAGATATTTGTGCAGGACTTGGTTCCATTTTGTGACCGGAATATATCTTTCATGGATCACTGAGTCTCCACATTGAACTTTAACTGTAATGTTGATGAAATTTTTCAATATCAAAATTGCTTTAGCACGAGATGTATGATACTATGCAGGATTGTGTGTTCATAAGAATTTAATATGCATCAGATATCAAATACACAACAGTATTAAAATACACCCCAGGCAGCAATTGGTGTGTACAATACAACTGTCATAGCTTTTTGTTAATTTCCATAACCATTATGCTTAAGCAGACAAACAAGCATGAAAATGTATGCTTGCATATTCAGGCATGGGTATCTGAAATTTTATCTAAAATTGAACCAACTATCAAGATATTGTTTTGAAGCCACGAAATGATAATGAAGAATTTTTTTATTATTCTACCATACATATCTAAATTTCAAATGATCATTATTTTGATTTTTGAAACATGATACGGATATTTAAAATTCAAGAAAATTTTAAAAGACTTAAAACTAAGTAAATTCATGCACTAAATCATATGTTTTGACATTCATAAAGCCAAAAAACATATTTTGGAGAAAATCATAAAATTCTATTCGACATTATTTGAATTAAAGTGGAGTTGCTGAAAAACAATTACATGGATATCTGTCACCAGAACTTTAATATTTTCACTATGCAAAGTTTTGAACATTTGCTACACAGATTTCAATTGTCTTCCGTGGATCTCTCTTTTTCAAGTGACCCCAAGGAATTGAACCTGTGGAAGTCGAACCCGGGTTCTCCTTTAAAGAATCCCAGGGCTCAACCACTACGCCACTCCTATGGGGTTCATGGATATCTCATTTACTGCTGGAAATTTTCTGGCTTTTCTTGTGGGGTATTTAAAGAACCAACTTTGATTTTTTAACACAATGCTTTAACAAAAAGGCCCTCTCTTTTCATCAAATACTCAAATAAAGCCTTAATTAATTTAAAATTCTAATTTGTATGGGATAAAGAACTTAAAAGTCTTCATCTTCACTTCGGGACTCAAAAACTTTGGTGCATTTCCCAGATAGAATTTTCATCTTCCCAAAGAGTGGAATCCGATTGCTCGGTTTTGACGTAACTGCTACACTTCATGCAATTTAAAATAGTAACATTCGTAATTTCAGGGATTAGTTTGCCAATCATTAATACACACATTTAAATTTTGTAAATGAGTAACATCCAATCACTAGCATGAACAATATGAAAGGAGTCAGACAAGAACATGTTCTAATATCAAGCAGTGAACACAGTAAATTTTCTTAAACAAATATGATGCGGATTTTGTCAGCCCCAAAACAAATAATAATAAACACAGTTACTTGATGCAGAATAACAACCAATAAAGAGGCAATTAAGTGTGACTATATTCGTATGTGTCAACCTATAACTCATTTTTGGGAGAATAAATAGAATAGCACAAAGATGAAGTTGAGTAAGGGGGTGTTTGTTTACTTTTTAATGGAATCATTAAGAAGTCATTCAAAGGTAAAATGATCCCTTAATGATTCCATTAAGAGGTAAACAAACATGGCCTAAGAGACTTGGAAAAGAGTAAAGACTGTAACTACTTAAAAAGTGAAAGAGAGGCATTCTTGTTGGTGCCAAAATGTGAGTATTTTTCAATGGCCAAGACATTTATTAATGATTTTACCCTTCAAAACCAAGAGGAACTTTGTGCACAGTAAAGGACATACTTATGGTAGTTTGTTTTATTGTATGAAAGATGACAAAGAGTCAAGTTATTTTAAGGTACATATTGATTATATTAATCTTAATTAGCACGGGTTTGCAAAGTTTAATGATATGTGCAAGCACGAGTATATTATTTTATATGCATGGTTAGATTATAATGGGAGTTTTACTAGGATCATTATTCGTGCAGAAAAGTTCTGTGCCGTGTCATGTTCCCTTGAGAGAGGGTCATGCTTGAGTAAATGATATGTATGTATATGTATGTGTGTGTGTGTGTGTTCATTAGACCATAAAAAGGTGAGTGGTATCACGATCTAAGTTAAAACTTGGAGACCACCTCACACAAGAAAATAATAACATTAATTTCCTTATTTTCCGATCATCATGAAACTAGTCAAAATGGCCAACACAACCACATGTGCAAAATGCATTCCTCAAATGATATATCATTAGAAACGTTTCCTTATGTTTGTCTAATTTAAGGATCACAATTCCAATTGAAATTTAAAATGAATAACTAATACCTGGTGCAATGCTTGAGACAGCTGCTGATTTGGGAGCAGTGATTGTCCTTGAGAAAAAGGGGGGCCAGTACTAGTGGGAGGTCTTGAACCTGACTACAACGTTCAGCAAATAAATGAAGAAAATGAAATGATTAAAGAGCCTAAGAAACTCAAGCCTAAGGGTGTAATCGAGTTGAGCCAACTAGTGAACTACTCAAGACCAACTTGAAAAATACTCTAAATCGATTCAATTTAGGTCAAGGTAAACTCAAACCATTAATATACTCAATCCGTAAATCCCATGAGCGTTATCAAGTGAATGTTAAAGTGCTTTTTTACTCTTTGTGTGTCATGTCTTTACATAATTTGTATAAACAATTAATCCCAACTCTTAATATATAATCGAGTCAAATCAAGCTGAGCCCAAAAGTATTGATCATTTCCTCAAGCTTAGCTAAAAAAGAAAGCCTTGACCGAGATCAGTTCAAGTTTTGAGTTTTAATGTTGAGCTACACTCGAGCATGTAACCGAATTAATTCAACTGAGGTCAATTAAAACCTAAAAAAACATCTACAATTATGACTTAATCTTACATGGAACATGGATTGTGAATGGTGCAATTGAGGTGCACCCGGGTGCTGAAAACCTGTTGCATTGGGTCCCATGTGAGAATAGTTTTGATGAGGAAAAGATGGCATAGAAGACGGTCTAGGTTGTGACGGTAGTGGCGGTTGCAGTGGCAGATGAGGCATGCTACTTATATGCAAAGGCTGCTGCAATGGGGTTGATGCAGCAGGCAATGTCGGTTGAATAACTGATGGTGCCTGGGTAGAATAATGATGCGGCTGAGCAGCCATATTCGAAATTTGAGAGGATTGTGGAGACGGCATTGGTGCTGTCTGAACATTGAGATGACCTCTGCTGCTAAGTTGTGTTGTTGGTAATGGACGTGATGGCAAAGAGGGGTTTGAAGGAGAAATAGATGAGGATGGCATTGCCATAGGTGCACTTGTTGGGTCCCGCAAATTACTTTGACCTGGCAATGGAGTGCCTTGAGCTTTGGGCTGCTGAGCTGGCAATGCTGCTTGCTGAGTATGTTGAGATCCGGCTGGTTGAATATTTGGAATCTAAATCATTGTAATTAGAATATTAGTTGCCCAAATACACACATTGAATAACACTGTGTCAAAGTGATAAATTAGCATACCTCTTGAGGTGGCTGCAGCATTCCTAGCATTATTTGTGCCTGATGGAACATAAGACGAGAAACAAAGATTGGCTATTTAAAAAGTAAACCCAAGAGATTGGAGTAATTTAAATACTGTGATTACTAAAAAAGAACACATTAAATTTCCCTCAACCCATTTGATATGGCTACATGACATTTCTGTCTTGTCCAAATAATGTCAACTCGTTTCTCTATGAACGACGTTGGGACATCCATACAATCAACATACACACAGACACAAAAGAGTCACCCACGTTCTGTTGAGGAATCATCTTACAGAATTAACAATTGATGTCAACAGCATCCTAAAGTTCATATATAGAATCATGACAAAAGCAAGAAATGACCAAGACAAAGAAGCAAATCTCACAAATAGCAAAGGCCAAAAGTTATTATCCAATAATTTTAACAGCTCTTGTGTAGTATACTATGGAAAAAAATTGCAAAGCAAAATGGAATTATGAGAAGTACTTCTTGACTATATAGAAAAGACCCAACATTGTGTAGCACCGACTCGAATCTTGTGCTTCTTGTTGAGAAATGGCACATTGTAAACACACAAACACGCTGAAAAGAGAACACAGTATTTACAATGTTTGGTCCAAAAAATGTCCTATGTACATGATTGCAATAGCAGGTCACTACATTAATTCGAATTAGAATTACATATGGATGTTGTATACAAGTATATTTGTGACCGGACTAGATTACCTAATGAACCTAAATAAAATTTATTCCCTCTCCTTAGATTTATAAGCGGCAAAAAATCTCTCCGACCGCAATCAATTAGTTATCACACAAACACGATCACAAATAAATGACACAAGTATTTACGTGGTACGGTCTAAACTGACCTACGTCCACGGGGCAACTAGGGTTTATATTTCGGTGATAATAATTACAAGTACAAGGCATCAAGATATATAGAGAGACATTAAGGCTAAACATCTATCTAATCACCAATGCGGGATATAATAAAAGCCTAAGTATCAATGTGGGACAAAGGCATGCTGCCTCTAGCACCCACGAAGCCTAAATCCACAACACAATCTCCACAACTTAACTATCTTAGGCCTCACACCTCATGTGAACCTTCAGTCAAGGCAGGACAGCAAAGTTGTGAGCTTCAATGAGCCTCATGCCTGTAACCTAAGTTCTTATCTTCAGCAACAAAGGGCGACATTTTTTATCAGAAGAACAGAATTCTAAGATGAGTTATTGGCTGTATTTATAAAGTAGCAATTACACTGAACAATAGAAGACTCAAACCGTAAGAATCACTGAAATTGACCATAAATTTGAAGTAAGTGGGTCCTGCAATAAATAGAACAGATATCAGGCACATATGATGCATGTCGTGGCATGTGCATGCAATCATGTTATTTGTTGGGTGGAAAATATGACAGTTAAGTAGCTCAAACTCTTAAACACACAATTTGCCAGGAAAAGATTTGTTATTTACTAAAGAAGACCAAAACACTGGTCACTTTCCCTCCCCTTCCAATGCACTATAAGTCTAACTAATTAAACAAATTTACCCCACAATAAGAGGTCAGTTTCTGACTTCTGAGTGCTGTATTACTAAAAGGGATACCCATGATTAATTGCGATGAATATAATTTTTACTTGTTCAAAGAAAGCAAGAGCATATCAGCATATAGATATATTTACATGCAAAGAAAACAATATTTTATTGTAAAACAAGTGAGGTTAAGCCCACTGTTGACCACATAGCAGGTACATATATAGTTGTTGCTTAAAGGATCAACTAGCAAATGAGATTGATGGGGCTATATCAGGTAAGCACAAGTCAAATTTTATAAAATAAAAATTAATAATAATAGAAGGTTCATGGTTTCTTTCAGACATTAATTTTGGTAAGGGCAGTAACAAATATAAGAAAATGGACTGAAAAAAATTGTGTTTCGGCAAAAAAAAAAATCTAGGCCTTGCAACATATATATATATATATATATATATATATATATATATATATATATATATATATATATATAAACTGCAATCGTATCTAAACAATTAACATAGTAAAATTTAAAAAATGACAAAAAAAAAAAATGAATGTTGTATGCAACGACTCGGTAACCTACTTTTTAAGGCAAGGGAAATCAAAGTCTTCTTTAATCTTTCCCAATACCACCACACACACTGCCATATGGAAGTTTGTTTGATTGTTTTAAAGAAGACTTTGCCAAAGGAAACCACCAATCTTCTCTCAAAGTCTTCTTCAATCAAGGTCTTCTTTAATGTCAAAAAAATCAATACACACGCTGCCATATGGAAGTTTGTTTGATTGTTTTAAAGAAGACTTTGCCAAAGGAAATACCACCAATCTTCTCCCAAAGTCTTCTTTAATCAAAGTCTTCTTTAATATCAAAAAAATTCATGTAGTAAAATTGGTAATGGAAGTTTGTTTGCTTGTTTGCATTTTGTTTGACCATGCGGTAAATCCTATACAAGCCTCCAAGTTACATGTTAAGTGACCGACTGAGCGTTTTGACCCATTGTGCAGGCTAACTTCAGACCCGTGAGTAATACAAACTTTAGTCCATTTGGACCTGCTTGTTAACTCTTGTACCGCCAAAATAAACCCATAACATAAAATAATATAACCAAACAGACCCATTTTTGTAGTTGGGCAAGGATTGTCAGGTCTAGCACAAATTAAAATTCTTATATAAAATCTAACAATACTGTAAGAATTCATGTAATCTAATAATCTGTTCTCTACTAGTTATCATCCATTGTCCTTCAATATCATATTTTTTTGGTAATTTTGAGCATTAGTTTCTTGTTATTTATAGCTTTTTCTTATATGTTGTGATGTACAATATTTACTAAGAAATTTAACATTCCAGTCTGAAGATTAAAGTACTCTACTTGACAGTCGTTCCGTCGGGCTGAGTTAGAATGATCATTATTGAATATGTGGTCAGCATAACATTTGAAGTCAAAGTATAACTAACACAGGACAACGGGGTAAAAGGATGGTTCATAACAGCACTGTTCGTGTGCAGTGGTTCATTGCAATATCAGTGAATAAGCAGAAAAATCAAATCTTCTTAAAATAGATGCAAATTAGAGTATCAAATAACACAACATTATCCAACATTTTCACAAAGTAGAATAGTAATGCATTTGCCTAGTCAGTGTATCTTGATGTACAAGCAAGAACAACAATGAACAACAAAAAGAAATATGAGAACAAACACCAAACAGAGGACACAAGGTTCAACCACAGAATAGATGTAATTATTTACATTTCCTGTGTTTAAGAGGGCATCATTATGCAGTAAATCCCTCAAGCAGTTCCAATGTTATGCGCTTCATGAAAGTAATAATGTGATGAATAAGGAAAACACGATAACCATCTGTAATAGAACATGATGCAATAGACCGTACTCAATGTACTTCTACCCCCTGAAGTTCTAATAATCACTTTTGATGGTGTTTATTGTTTGACGATTTATGATTTTTTAAGTTAGTAAATTAAGATAACCAAATGTTAAGTAATTATACTCTTTATCATTTTATAACCGGACAGCATAGATGAATTGTTCAGAACTAATCATTTAGCTCCTATATAACCAGATAATCATATCACATAGGCCACCCAAACAAGATTAATTAAAATCACACATCCAAACAACACCAAGTCCCTCATTCTTCATCAGATTTGCAAGTAGAACAACTCATTGCATTAGTGTTGTAGCACAAAATCCCTTCAAGTATTAATAGAAATACCGATACATTTAAACTCCTCTGCTACATAGAACCCTAAACCTTCCTTAATGAGAGAAGTAAAAACCCCTGAATACTTCTGAATCATAAGATCAAATTATAAGATAAATATAAAAATAACCCTAGATGGATTAGAACAAACCTGAAAGAGAGCTTTGGTGAGTGAAGGGTTTTGGATCAAGATTTGCCTCGCTTGATCCTGATTCTGTTCTATCAATGTCTGTATCAGAAAACACGTACGTCAATCACACTGATTTTGAGTAAAAAAATACTTTCAATTTCCAAATTTATCTTCTCGTCTTTTCTCCTAAACCATAGAAATAAAGTAAATGAACCAACAACAAACAACTTCATGTCCCCAATTGAAGAAATTAATTTGTTCCTAATAAGATACGAATCGCCTTTAGTCTAAATTCAACAACACTCGCCACAACATACATCATCTCCCACTAAATTTAGGAAAATAAATCTGATTTGCGTAAAAGGATGAATGATTAATTTTAAAAATAATAAAACATCATATTTTACCTTCATCTGGGACATGATATCGTAGAGTTGATTCTTTGACATCCCAGCAATATTCACTGATAGACCATCACCGGTGACCTGATTTCCGGCCATTGTACCGGAAGTACGTGGTTCCCTGTCTCCGGTGATTATTGAAGAGATGATAACCTAGGGCTCTTTTTTGTAGAAAAATGGGTGCGCGTTTTACAGCGAAGAGATTGAGCGGGTGAATTTGTGGAGATATATATAAAGAGGGGTCAAGTCGCCAAATTAGGGGCCTAGGGCTATTTGGTTTTTACAGTGACTCAGTGAGTTAGAACTTGTTTCAGGAACCGAGTTTGGGTTGACAAGAAAATTGTAAATAATTTTTTGTGAAAGTTATCAAGAGAAAAATTAAAATCCATATAAACACACGTATTGAACGTGTTGGGAATGATCATCGTTCATTATAAAAAATTTTAGATAAACATTTATAAACCAAGATTATAAAATTTTTAATCAATAAATTCCTATATTTATTCATTAGAATTTGGAAAATAAATCTTGTGAATGGTAGAAAAAATCATGTGAAAGATGAATTATCTGAAATTCTTATTGACATAGAATTGATAAATGTATCTAAAATTTACATATCATGTGTGTAACATTTATTTAAACATGATCGTGAAAAAATTAAGTTTTTTAAGGTCGGTACCTTCAAGGGCACTGGATTTTGAGTGGTATCTTTTTTAACCTAAGTCTATATATGTGTGTGTATGTAATCACTTAATTATTACATACTTTATACTTATTTGATGCAATTAAAAAACATATAATGTTCACCTTATCACCTATCATATAGTTTAATCTTCTCCTCGCCTCTCCACTTCATCACATCAACCATCCACTCCCATTGGCCATTGGCATTTACACCTACCATTTTGTCGTTGTCATTGTTGTCGTCGACTCTAAACTGCCAACTCGTACACCCATCAATTGGTGCTTTCGTTTGTCATATCTTTTATCGACTACTTAATAATTTTGTGTGTGTAATTTCAAATTGATTGTGTTCACTGATTTCTAGGTGATGCATAATTTTCAAATTGATTAATGAATGTTTTAATCGATTATGTTCATCGATTTCTAGAAATGGGTTTGTTGTAAGTGGGCATGTGATGTTATTTTTTAGGTTGTATGTATTTTTTATCTCAATATGCTCTTTCGTGTTAGTTCTAGTTTATTTTCAGGTCTCATTTACAAAAACAATTATTTCAAAAACTAGTGTTTTGAGTTGTGATTTACTGAAACAAATTATTTAATGTCTTGATCTGGTTTCTATCATCTTGGAATTGATAAGGGTATGGTTTTTTAAAGGGATCTCTTGATGTTGTTCAAATTCTTAGTCCCTATTTACATGTAACATCTCAAAATTACAAACAATTATTTAATGTTGGAAAAAAATTATAAGTATTAAAATAAAAAAGATGAAAGTTTAAAGCCTAGATTAAGAAATTAAATAATATAAATTTTCATATCATAAAGAATTAATCAATTTTAACATCAAATTGGTTTCTAGATGAGAAATGACTATAATACCGACCTATTTCAGTAATTGGTGTCAGTTAAGATATTGCTTCTCTAGAACGTTGATTTTCATTATCCAACTTATAAATTGATTCATTGATGATGGAAATAAACTTTAAATAACGTTTATAATTTGGAGTTCTCACAAATCCATTAATGAAGTTCAAGTGATTTTATTTTTGATTTCATAATACTCATCCATTATTAAATAAAAGATAGAAATAAGCTTATAATAAAACTTGTAATATGATTTCATGAATTGATCCAAGTTTTGAATCATTTTGTGAGTTATTGGTGATTCTATTAAAATAAAATGTGAATTACTGGTTGAAACGAAAAGTAAAGAAATGGAATTGAAAAATGAAGATTAAAGAGAATGTGTCGGGGTGCTTGTCCGACGATGGCTGGTGGGCGGGGTAGCCAACAACCTTCATTCATGTTTTTTTCAATTCTTTTGTTGGATTAGATGTGATTATTAATAATTTTGTTTTGGGGCAAGATGTTCAATAGATAAACTCTTTAAGTTTTAGTTAATTTGAATTACGAAGATTAAGTTTGTTTAACTCATTCATGTATTAGACTAGTTTAAGTTTGGCTTAGTAGTTAGATTTAACTATTGGACCATTAATTTTGATGACAGAATGAAGTCAATGGCTAATATTAGGCTTGTGTTTTTACCCGGGGTTTTCCTATATTTATGTTAATAGCGAACGATCTCGTCGGTTAGAATGAGTGCTCCTCGTCAGAGGGGAACCACAATAGAATAAATTTAAACTTTTCAATTTTTTCAGGATTTTTAACACACCTAAAAAATTTACTTAAAAGTTTCATAACGTTTAAAGATTATACATAAAACTTATTTAAAAAACTTTTCAAAGTAAGTGAAGTTTTTCATAATGTTTTAAAGTGTTTTAACATTTTTTTTCATTTCTTTTGAATTATAAAATGTCATTAAATGTTTACTAAAAGTGTTAAAAAGTGTTTATATAAAAAATAAAAACGTCAAAAAAAAAATTTAATACTTTTTAACGATGCATACATTTATTTGTTGATTTTAAAAAAAAAAGTTTACTTTTTCTTTTTTGTAAATTCAAAAATTTAAACTCAAAACATTATATATTAAAAATAAATACAAATCATATAAACAATATTACATATTTAAAAGTAAACATTATAAAATATTAATAAATTCATATTTCATTATATTTAGTAACTATAAAGTACATATGAACATTATGTTTTACGTAAGATTAAATTTTCATAGCATATCGATTAAATATATATATAAATTTAGAAATAAAAAGATATAAAAAATGTTTAAAAAAAAGTAACTATTGTAATACTGTTAATGAATATTAAAAAATAGATAAATAATATATATGACAAATAACTATACATTTATTGTAACTTTTATAATAATTGACATTTATATGATTTAATTTTAAATTTACATACATTTTATCTAATAATTTATTTATTAAAAATTATTCACGTACTACGTGGTTTCATAAAGGAGAACAAAAAAGTCAAATGGCGTTATAACGTTTCACCTTAAAAGATAAATACATATTATTATTTTTAAAATAAAAATAAAAGATAAATACAATTCAATATTTCGAATATCTTTAAACATTTATAAATAATGGATTCTATCCACTATTTGACATTATCTAATAATATTATTTACCATCATTATCTATTTGCCATCTGTTAAATTTTAGCTAATCTAAATCTAAACTTAAAAAAATCTTAAATTATATAATTTATCAACAAACTTTGAATAAAATATTAAACTAAATAAGTTTATATTTTAAATAAAAAATACAATATTATTAAACAACAACTAGAAAGGATAAATACACTTCATTATTTTTATTATAAAATAAAAAATAATTAATAAAAAATCAACTATATGTCTATATCAACTATTTGACATTATCCAATAATATTATTTATCGTCATTATCAATTTAAAATTTGTTAATTTTTAGCTAATCCAGGTATATAGTATAAACTAAAAAAGAAAATCTTAAATTATATAATCTAGGGTTTAATATGAAAAAAACCAACATGTTTTTTACGTTTTTGCGATTTAGTCCTTCCGTGTTATTTTTTACCAATAAAATCCTTAAGTAATATATTTTGTTTGTGATTTTTGGAATTTTTCTTTAATTTTTTAAAAAAAATCTTCAAGTTTGTGGATTTTTCGGAGAAAAATAGTGAAACCATGTTGGTTTTTAGTGGAAAAAATCAGTGTTGATTATGAAAAAAAACAAAACTTTTATGAAAACCGGATTATAAACAATAACTTGATGACTTTTTAGAAAAAAAATAACACATAGGGACTAAATCGCAAAAAACAAGAAAACATGTTGGTTTTTTTTTCGTATTAAACCCTATAAACTATCCATAAATTCAAAATAATATTTATAAAGTAAAAAATCTTAAACTATATCAATTAAATATAAAAATATATTATAATATATAGAATAAAATATTAAATTAAATAAGATTATGTTTGAAAAGAAAAAAAAAACAATATTCATACACACATACATACATACATACACACACACACACACACATATATATATATATATATATATATATATATATATATATATATATGTATATATATGTATGTATGTATGTATGTATGTGTGTGTATATATATATATATATATATGTATATATATATATATATATGTATGTATGTATGTGTGTGTGTATATGTATGTATATATATATATATGTGTGTGTGTGTATATATGTATGTATATGTAACACCCTCGAACTAATCTCATTTGCTACGTAAATGTCACATCATCAACAATATAGTATAATAATCACTAACTAGTCCCAACGTACGCATGTGAAAACCCGATGATTTGAAAACATTAATTTACATAAGTAAGTCACGGAAATCCTTAATATATCACAAACTATCCGAAGTAATCACAAACAGTCCCCAAAATATAACTACCTCTAGAACAGGTAGCTAACTCCTCGAAAGATGTCACAATAAATCTACTTGGGTCCAGCAGGCCTACTAGAACTCCGATCACCTGAGATACACAAAAAAACACTCAGGGTCAGCTAACGCTGGTGAGAATGCAAGTGTTAGTGTACGATTAAAAAAACTCAACAAAACGTAAGCTCGATAATAAAATGTTCAGCGTTCTCTACTAAGCAAGTATATGAGATCCCACAAGATAACTCAAATAGGTAGGGGTGTTCATGGATGGTTAACCGAACCGAAATCACATTTCGGATGGTTAACCGGAGATATCGGTTTGAGAATTTCATGAACCTAAACCTAAAAAGACGGTTAACCGACAATCGGTTAACCGGTTTTTTCGGTTCGGTTAACCAATTAATCATTTTTATGTAATTAATTAATATTTAAATTAAAAAACTTCAACAATTAGTTTCAAAAAACTTTAAATGTCTAAAATAATAAAAGCGAGAAATAAAACTACAAATTATCTATATAACATCTTTGAAAGATTAAATATTATCTTTTAAAATCTAATAGAAACATAAAACTATTTTATAATCTTTCTAAATTAAATTATTCTAGTGTACATTTTTGTTGTTTTGAATTTAAAAATTAATGTAGACTAATAAATAAGTTATAACTTCAAATTATTGTTGGGATAAATGTTAATATTTATGGGCATAAATTTTAAAATATATAAAATTAATTTTATTTCGGTTTTTCGGTTAACCGTCCGTCACCGAAATCGAGAACCTAAACCGAAACTTAAACCTAAACCAAAAAATTTTTCCGATTCGGTTAACCAAACCGAAAATAGTAGAAAAACCGGTTTGGTTAACCTTAAAATCGAAACGGTTTTTCAGTTTTTTCGTATCGGTTTTTCGGTTTTGGAATTTTTTGAACACCCCTACAAATAGGTACTCAACTCGTGTGGACGAATCCACGTACCCAAATCCCTAGACCGCACAAAGCAGCCGTCAGGACTCAATAGGGAATCGGGAGCGACCCGACCCCTGCCCAGTCGTACGGTTTAAAAATCTCGAAAGCTCAAGTGTCTCAAATCTCATAATTATAAAAACACAATTCACAATAGCTCAATAATACATGCATGACAGACTAACAGTATCTCAATAAAAACTCGTAATAAAACTCATAATCATCTCGTAAAAAACTCAGTAAAAGTTCATGCAATTATTATAAAATAATCGTACAAGTATCTCATAAAAGCATGCAAACTCACCTGCCCTGCAGTCAAACTACTCAAGTATCGGTTCCCTGCCCATCCCCAATCCTATCAACTCGAGACCTTGGAATCACAACACAATACTCAACATCACAATCTAAAGTCAGATACTCTATACACAATACTCAGACAACTTGCACGAACCCAGATACCCAACCACTAAACCCACACAACCCAGATACCCAAACACAAGATTCCCAAACAACTCACACAACCCCAGACACCCAAAGACACACCCTACACAACCCAATACCCTAACCCTAAACCCTAGCCGCATCGCGACCGCACTCAATCAATCGCGGCCGCTGATAAGTCTATAATTTATATGGTTTCTGAGTCATATTATGATCATTTTAAGCACCGGTACTTTGTAAAATCCATATTATCACTCAAAGTTTGTATTTCAGGGCCAAGATGTTAAAAAGAAGCAATCCGAGAGAATTCAGAGCAAACCGAGCTGAGGGGGCGCAGGCCTGCGCCACCTGTGCGCTCCACATAGCGTCCCAACTGTCCAGATACGTTCCAGCACATGCCAGCTAAACCCTAGCCGCACCCGGGCGCAGGGGGGCGCAGGCCTGCGAACACGTTTTACAGCCTGTGGAACCCTAATCTCGACCTCCCTATAAATACAAGTCGAAGGGCAGCTTTGGAGAGAGTCCCGACGTGTGTGAAAGTGTGTCGAAGCCCTGCCGGAGTGGATCTACGATACGAGAACGAAGACGATGATTCGCAAGCTACCCAATGGCTCAGATCTATGATTGTGACGGGCATACGATGAGCGGCTACTCCCATTAGCCGTTTGCGGAGGATCTACGGCTAAGTTTACTCTTCTATAATTTCTTATGTTTTGATGTATTCGTATTAAGCGAGATCTATTATGTGTATGCAAATGATAAACATTTGGCTACGATTATGATTATCTGTTGTGATTGGTAAAAGCAAGATAGTTTATCGTGATGTTATTATTCGTGCAGAGTCCATTAGCTTAGGGATTAAGACGAGTATTAATGTTGCATACGCTATGCCAAGAGTTATTGGTTAAAACACGTTTGATTAATTTAGTCGCACAATTGATTATGTCTATATGATCGTTGCATGAAATTATAGTGAGTAATACTTATGTCGTGGTGATCCCGTGAATGGTTATTCGTGTCTTGATTGTTTATCTACTACGTTAGTTGTCTTATCATTAAATTTAGTTACAAAGCAATAACAAATCATTACTCTAAACAAATCATTCAAATCCACAAATTCACAATTTAAATGCTTTCAATAAATTTATAAGGCTAATAACCCAATCTTGATTACGACCACACTCCCTGTGAATTCGACCCTTACTTCCCTAGCTAAATATTGGATTTAAGGACTAATTCTGCGGGTCACAACGACGGCCGGTCAGTCGCACTTGACCATCGGGGTCGCGCTCACCCCCATCATGGTCGCGCTCCCATCGCGACCTGCACTCAACCCAAACCGCCAGCGACCCATCTCAAGAACATCGCGGCCCGCGATCCCATGATCGCAGTCGAGCTCACGGACGAACAGACCCAGTTCTGCTCTGTTTCTCGCACAGCCAAGGGATTTCCTCCCCAACTCAATTTCAGCCCGACCACGATTATACTACTTCGAATTCGCTCAGAAACATTATTAAACCCAATTAAACTCTTTTCTAACCCTTAACAATATCAAATTCTCAATTTAAAGCTCAAACTTGCCTTGGCTTAATAAAGGAGATGATAACCAAATTCTAAAGCTTCAGCTCCAAATCAACCTTCAATTGCTACTGCTATTTGCTGTTGAACTCAAAACATACATACACATACTTCACAATCTGTTGTGAGAGGAAAGAATGAAACAACTAAGCAAGTAGCTGAACCTTCTATACGATTTGGATTTAAACTCGGTCCGATACCCAATATCTAAACCCGCTATCACAAAATACAAATTTATATCGCCGGGTCCCAAATTTATTATAATCACCAATGAAATAATTCAACGTCCCCATCCCAAAATTGGGATGTTACAAGTCTCCCCTTGTTATATATATATATATATATATATATATATATATATATATATATATATATATATATATATATATATATATATATAGGTTCGGGATCCATGGAAAACCATCTTTGACTGGAATACTGGAAAACCAAGCCGTTTGGTTATAAAACTAGTTTGATTGGCTATTAACACAAAAGGGTACTTTAGTCAAACAAATATTTTGAATATTAAATGAAAATAAATAATTTAGGAAATCTCTAAATTAATGGGATTCCTAGTTTCTTGGACGTCTTCTGTTTCACCATGGATGAAGATCAATGGTGGAAAATCTCAACCCAAATCACGATTGAGAAAAATTACAATGTTCAATCAGCAAAGATTTTTTCAACCCTAACCATTGCACTATCATCATCGAACATTGTTGTGAATTCGAAAAACATTTATCCTGAAAAAACCTCAATTGCGAACTGGTGATCGATGGAGGTGTTAGACGAAGATCCAGGTATCATCGAAAACCACCATCTATTTTCGGTCAGTCCCAACAATGATGAAGTCAAATCCAAATGAGGTTCATTTTATATGCAAAGATTGTTCATGGACAATGCTGCTTAATCGATGATGCATCTGTTTTTCTAATTTTTTTTCTTTATTATTCAACATGTTCTTTAATACGTGTTCATTTGATGAACATTCCATTTGATCCATAATATGTGTGGTGAACTTGTTCAACTAGGTTGCTGCACTGCACATGTTCATCAATGGAAATTTAATTACAGCATCAATTACATTTGAACAAGTGATGTGATTTCATGGAAATTCATGGACAATGCTGCTTAATCGATGATGCATATGTTTTTCTAATCTTTTTTCCTTATTATTGAACATGTTCTTTAACATGTGTTCATTTGATGATGCTTCCATTTGATCCATAATATGTGTGGTGAACTTGTTCACCTTTGTTGCTTCACTGCACAAGCTAACAAGTGAACACGTGATGTTATTGCTTGGAAATTCATTTTCAATAAGATGTGTTGTTCTACACGATGTTTTCTTAAATTGTTCAGCAAACATCGTAATGAACAAGTTCTATGACTTGTTCATCGTTTCACTGCATCACTTTCATTGTTTCAATGCACAACCTCATGCTATGCCATAAGAATTCATTGTTCATTTGAACACTAAGATAAATGTCCACTGCACAGGTTCAACCAAAATTATTAATCTCTTTCATACTTTAAACTTCACAAGTTGGTGTGGACATGTCCAAATTTTTTTTTCAATTTAAAACCATCCTCAGCTTCGTTGAATACCAATGTTACTTCTTGTTGTTTTTTTTCCTTGTAAGATTGTGTTGTGACCGATTCAGAACACATGTAGCACTAACACGTGCAGAGATTGAAAAAAGCTAAACACATGTGAACACGTGCATTTTTTATATGCACACTAACAAGCATTCCCTTTTTCCTTTTCCCATGACTTTTTAATCAATCTAAAATACCATGCTGTACATTATTGTCACGGTGGACAAAGAATGCATTCCATTTTCCCTTGGCAAAAATCGACCAAATGTTTGTGCGGGGAAATGCATCGGAGCAAATCATGATGAGGTTGTCACTTTCAATTCGTCTTTGTTGCTACGACTCGGTAACGAACCAGAAAAACTACAACTGCTTAGCAACACGTGGGACGAGGTAGTTCAAAAATTCGAAATTAGTTCGGACACACCCCCCTTAGGCAATGAACAGATCATCGAGTCAATCATAGGCAGTAAGAAACCTTCGGAGCTAAATGTACATGTACCAGGGGAAATACGGAACAAGGGATATGGCAAACACAAAAGGCTTGTCGGAGAGCGCAAGAAAGCAATAAAAAAATGCATCAAAACCAAAAAGAACATGCAAGGTGTGTAACGAGCAGTCATACCACGATGCTAGGAATTGCCCCCAAAAAAACAAAATGTAATACAAACATGGTTTTATGATACAATAATGAAATGTTGATCTTACTAGTGATATGCAATACACTTGATTATGAAATGTACATCATAGAATGATAGATGTTTGTTCAACAAAATTTCAAGAATACATGATTTACGGAAGGGGTGTATATAAAGTAAGCATTATTTTATTTGAGCTAATTTTGGTTATGCTTTATCTATAAGTCAATTATAATGTTCATGACTTAGAACGGAACACATGAAGTACAATGAAACTAATGAGCTCACACTTGTGGATCAAAGTTTATGTACTAGGTGCATAATTAAAAAAACATCAACTGCAATTCCAATACGACGTCATTTATGCAACTTAATTGCAGTGAACATCCACAAACTTTGTACTGACATTTGTGTCGTTCTAACTCATCGACATTCACGCCAATCGTTGCTTAATTTATCAATCAGAATAATTTCTCTGCTGCACTTGTGCAATAAACGTAAATTTATTAATTTCTGTTTGTCTGCGACCAGTTTCAAATGGTTCGCATCAACATATAAATTTAGTTTATTCTGTACTTGTGCGGCTGAATCTGTCTGCTGCACTTGTAACATACAACATAAGAATCTGTCTGCTGCACTTGTGCAGTAACCGCACATGTACATTTTACAATCAGTGGATTTTTTATTTGCTGACGGGCGTCAACATTAGTTTTTCTTTGTGTTTTATTTCGTCTGTACTTGTGCGGCTGAAATCCGGCTGCTGCACTTGTAACATACAACATAAGATTCTAACTGTTGCACTTGTGCAATAACCAATTTTTAAAAAGTTTTTCTTATCACACATGTTAAAATTATTACCAGTTTAGGTGTATTCAACTAAATGGTCCAACAATATCAACTGCTTGTTTGTAACATACAACATAAGAAACATTTTCAGAATTACAAATAATGTGAGACCCAAGATTTCTCAAAGGTCTCAAGTCAAGGCCCAGTAGCAATGCAATATCAATCAGGAAACTAAGATAAATTTAACAGTTGCGGAATAAAAGTTAATTACAATCAAAGATAATTTTTAAGTAATAGGGGCAGACTTCTAGACTATTTCATCAAAGCACAAATGTAAACTAGCCCAAACCCCAAAGCTCTATCTTTAATCAAGTACCAAGGTATTGGAACAGGTTCTAATGCACTTCAAGCTCTTTCAAAGTCCTAACCTATGAACTAGGTCCAGCCAATCCTTTGCATTTACCTGAAAAATAACGCAACAACGGGTAAGCTTATTTGCTTAGTGAGAATGTAGAATTTCACATTTAACATGCAATTATGAACGCAGAAGCACATGCACTGCACTCGGCTCATGCACGGCTTAGCTCTATTGCTTATGCACTGCACTAGGCTCATGCACAGCTCAATCTCGTAGGGACATTGGCCAATTAATGCTCTTTTGATGCGCGACTTTGCTCAGCTCCCAGTTATAAAACTGTTGTTGCTCTTGAGACTTTTAGACAAATTCATAAGGAATGCTCAGATGATGATAAATCCATACACACGCATCATTAGTGGGGATCAGCCACGTACTGGGCTAGCTACCAGTAAAAGCTCTATATGGATATCATCGGAATGCTCAGCTCTAGCTACCCTCTGTGCTTTCATCACGTAAATCAGCACATCATAAGCCTAACATTAACCGAACACTGAGCAATAGTGATGGTGTTAAGCTTAACAATCAAATGACTCGTTAAAGAATCGAATCTAGAAGAAGAAGTACCCAGCTCAACAATTCATAGTAAATAAACTATGACAATATATCAATAAACTCAAGATCAGAATGCCAAATAAATCAGAATCATGCAACAAAAGTCTCAATTCACATAATATGCAGTTAAAGTGAAATCTACAACTCACAGTAACTGGTTATTTGTGCACTTTCTGGCTCTGGCTCTGTTGCTCACAATCTGTAGTGGATTAGAACCACTATCTGACCTATGTCAGACTTTCAGATGATCGCCATTTTGCTTGTTGCTCAATCTGTTATTCATATCAATTCTGATATTTTATTAGCTTTTATATCACCTGAATAGTATATTCAGTAATCATTCATTTAATAATGCTCAATGTTTATTCATTAATCTTTGATGTCATTAGAGTCTTTATTAACTTTCATTTTATTCAATTACTTATCATCTGATATTAAATTCTGTTAAATCATTATTCAACTCATTAAATTTAGTTAATAAACCTTACTTTCTATTATTTTATTAACCCTTCACATATTTATATAATCATTTTACTAATTGATTGTTATTTTATGTATTGTATATGAATTTCATTTAATACATTCAAGCTTAAGAGTGGGTTTCAACTTTATGCTTGAAATTCAAATCCTATAGCCAAATTCGAACCATATAGCCGATTTAAATTTGAAAATGAAGTTAAGTTCGAATGCTACAAAGCAAATTCGAAGCCTTTTGTACTAAATTCGAATACTCATGCAAATTTTGGGGTTAAAGTCGAATAGAGGGAATCAAATTCGAAACCCTATGACTAAACTCGAACCATATTCAAATTTAATGACCAAAGTCTAAACATATTCGAAGCATATAGAGTTAAAGTCGAATAAAGGAAGCTAAAATCGAATTCATGTGTAAATTCAAAGACACATTCGAATTTGATGAGTAAACTTGAACAACCCTTCGAATTTAGGGTTAAACTCGAAGGAAGATATTAAATTCGAAGCCCTTATTCGAATTTAATGACTAAATTCGAAGTCTTGATTAAATTTTAGCTACATTCGAGTTTGTTCTTGGTTTCTCGAATTTGTTCATCAGTTACAGCTTTAAAACATACGTTTCTTAGTCTAAAATCATGAATATATAAGATATTAAGCCTAGGTTTACTTATATTATACATAATCAAATTAAAATCAAGTTAATATAGCTTTAAACTCTTGCAAAATTTTAAATTCGAGTTTATGTCCTCAAAACCGAAAACATAGAAGCTTAATTCGTAAATTCTTACCTCAAATTCGTGTGTAATCCTACAGGCAACGCTATAATCTTGTAGTATTCTTCACGATCTTCCCAATAACGTATAAATCTTGATGATCCGACGGTCGGTTTGGGAGAAATCTTAGAGAGAGAGAGTAGAGAGAGAAATCTTTAGAGAGAGAGTCTAGAGAGAGAATCAGATTTAGAGATTATGAACCTTAATAACGTTTATATACTTCAACTAGTTACGTTTGCTACTTAACCCACTATTACTTTCGTATCTTATATATCTTTTATTTAATTATCTTAATAATTTATTAAATTATAACTTTAAATATTTATATAATTTAATTAAATATTTCAAAACTTAATTAAATTATAATTCAAATAATGTAATAATATTACATTATTGGTTCGATAATCAGATAATTAACTTGGGCTAAAAGTTGGGTTGTTACAGAATGGGCTCCACCACGCACAAACTTCGTCCTCGAAGTTAGATATGTTCGAACAGACTTGGATAGACAGCTTTTATGATATCCTGATTCCCAAGACTGATACGAACTTTTGTGTTTCCACTGAACGAGCACCATCTGTATTTCATGATTTATTCTTCTTTGAGATTCATAAGTACAAGAAACTCAAGTTTCTCTTCAGAATTGTCGTTTGATCATTTTAGGAATTCTGATTTATTATTCATACTCTTAATATATATGAGCTTTATGCCTTAATCAATTCAGATAATAACTCAATACATGAGTTAGCTCATATATTTCCTTCGTTCGATCTTGAGCCAGTTATGGCTTTTTAAATCTCTCATCTGTATTGTAAAATTTTCATTTGCTATCTTATGCAATCACATAAGAGATTTTTAAGATTTATGATTATCAGTTATGTATTCACTTTGTGGGCTTTTGGGATTTAATTTTATATCTCATTTAATTCAACTAGCATCTCTATATATTAGTTGGTTCATATCTTTCTTTCATTATCCTTTGAAACTAGTTGTAAAGCTTTTGGGAGTTTGATATCTGTACTTTATGTTTCTTTTATTGATGATGTTTCAATCATCAATCGCTTAACCGATCTCTGATTTATGATGTCTTGTTATGAAGACTTATAATATTCTTCGCTCTATCAAACAAATGAAACCTATCCTCCGGCGCAACATTCGGAGTCAACTCTTCGTGTAACGACTCCACCTCACCTACCTTGGTCTCCAATTGTGCTGCTATATCTGCCACATCCTTTACATAAGTGTGAATTCATATTTCATGCAATTCAATCATATAGAACAATTCATATGAACAATTATCAATCAAACACAATCTATTGAATGATTAAGAGAGAAAATATTACATTGGAGGTTTCGGCTTTCTTGTAAAGCAATCCTTCTTTTCTCTCTACTTAGATCCGTATGTGTGTGTGTAATCTTCGATTCATCTATAGCTTTTTCTATTAACAGAACTATACACTTCTATTTATACACAATACAAAGTATTGTGGATTTACACAAACAACCCCTGAACTTTTACAATAAAATTGATTACAACTCTATATAAATTTGTACCCAACAATCTCCCCCTTAGAGATGAAATCAATTTTCAAATTAAAGTACATTGCAGGGAACTTGAACATTCTTTCTTGAAACTTTTCTTGCACCTTCTCTTCGATCTCTGAATCTTCTGATAAAATCTTCTTCTTTATTGTCTCACTCTGATCTTCACATCTCTTCTATTCTGATCTTCTCTTTTCTTGTAAGCACACTCCCCTTTGGATCATGAATAGTTTTTTAAATCTCTTCCTTGATCAATTGTCTTGAGATGATGTAGTAATTGCCTTCAGTTGATTTCAAACTACTCAACAGTTAGGGAACTTGAACATTCTTTCTTGAAACTTTTCTTGCACCTTCTCTTCGATCTCTGAATCTTCTGATAAAATCTTCTTCTTTATTGTCTCACTCTGATCTTCACATCTCTTCTATTCTGATCTTCTCTTTTCTTGTAAGCACACTCCCCCTTGGATCATGAATAGTTTTTTAAATCTCTTCCTTGATCAATTGTCTTGAGATGATGTAGTAATTGCCTTCAGTTGATTTCAAACTACTCAACAGTTGTTTCTGAAATTCAGCTTTTCTCCCCCTCATGATGATCATAAAAAAATTATGAACATCATGCAAAAACTTCAGAAACATTAATTCAATGAAATTACAGTAGAAGAAATACAACAACAATTACAACTCAGAAATTATTACAAATTGATTTTCTCCCCCTTAAACTGACATCTCTCCCCCTATACAAAACAGATTTATCTCACCCCCTCAAAAAGTTCACCCCCCCTCGAATTGATATTATATCTTTTTAGAACAAAACAAAGCTTTACAACTTTGGGGAAAATGAAACACATTCATTTTGTGAGAAAACAAGACCAGGTCCACATAGGATTCCTGTTTGCACAATAGACAAAATGTATGTGACCTACTTTCAGCGCTGGCGTGATGTTAACACTGGTAGGATTTCCAAATAGTCATCGTGGAATCCTTTATCATGAAAGAATCACTCTTATTTGTTCCGGCTTAGTCACTTTGGACTAGCAGTTTATAGTCACGCAGACTGATAGACTCGATGTGTCCTAAAAGTGTATATAATCAGCTCTAGACACAATGTGCATCAAATGAAGTGGGAGACCGGAGTAAATGTCTTCCTTGTTTCAATATCAATAATATCCGAATGACGTATCGATAGAAATGTGCTATATCTCCGTGATTATTGAAACAGAAATCTTTTGAGAGATAACTGAGTAGTTGGTGGGGTTAAGTGCATGCGTCACTGGGTCCATGACGTCTTTTTCAATATCAAGTCGGATAGAGCTTGATAGATTATGTGGATTACCCAGCTGACACAGTTTAGGTAGGATTTTCTTTTCTTTTAATCCTTTCTCAACTCTCAGCACATAGCATTTTTCAACTAAGCTCCCTCCAGCTCACTTTTGAGAAATGAATTCAGTCAGCTTTATAGTAAAAGCATAATCTGATGCACCACCATCTCCTTTCAATCTCAATATCCCTCTCATTTACATTTTATCTCTGCTCGACCCTGTCAGTATCCCGTAATAACTGACACTTCTCAACTAATAAACCTAAAGAACCCTCACCCACACAATCTATAGATGGTTTGCTTCTTGGGTAGGTCTTCCGGTTCTGGTTAGACCATAGAAGCGATATTTATGCCTATCACTCATATTGGTGCATAATTGGAGTCAGCAGAAAGATTTTCAGCTTTGAAGCTCAAGAGATATCAGAGAGATTATTTTCAAATAATATGGGAGATATTAGAATGAAATAGAAAATCTGATATATGATATGAAAAGAACCAGACTTTCTTGAAAGAATTAGCATTTGGGAGATAACGGGAGAATCCAGTATAAATTGGAAGAGTTATAACAAAGAGAATCTCAGAAGAAATGAGATTATGAAAATCAAAGAGATTAGATCAATTAATCTCAATGATATATTCAGAGAATCAAACAAATATTTCTTTTCAGCTCAAAACTTCTTTTTATGTGTGAATCAAATATTTTCGTGAAAAATCACACAGTTTTTGAAAAAATGTCATCGTCAAAGAATGTCTAAAACTCCCCCTGTAAATAAGCAAACACATGTAGTCAACTCATAGAAATGAAATCAGGAGCAAAAAATTATAAAAATAAAACTCCTATTAAATCAATGCAGCGTCAGAGTTGAATTCAGGGCAGGAATTCCAGAAATATTTGTCTTTCAGACTCGGGTTCTAATCTGAAGTGATTAGAAGCCATATGTCACGGAAGCTCGGGTTTCAGTCTGATGTAACTGAAAGCATTTGACTCTGGTTCATTGAAGTCCGGGTTCTAGTCTGAATTAACTAGAAACCACTTTGATTTGAAACACGGGTCTTGATATGATGTAATCAAGAGCCTTTTGAAATGAAGAACGGGTCCTTATCTGAAATGATAAGAAACCTATAACCTGCAAAATTTTAAGATGTCTTTGGTATCCAAACAGATTTGGATCCAGACTTGTTAGCACTCTTGGGTACCCATTTCAAAACGGGTTTTGGTACCCACTTGTACTTGGGTTTAGGTACCCATTGCATGTTATAACTACCAGCTTCTCTTTCAAACGCAGAAAACAAATTTCTTTGAGTATGAGAAAATTGAATATCTGAATTTCTAAAGAAACTTGAATTTGAATGATCAGACTTTTGCGAACTCTTCTTTTTGAAAAACTGTCCGGTTCTTGCCTGTTTCTGATAATACTTGGTATTTTTCTGTGAAAATGTTTTCTGATTAGAATGACCAGTATTTTCAGAAACTTTAAGAAAATTTGACTTCGAAGATTCACCGGTGTAAATCTTGACCGGAAGTTGTTCAACAATTTTATCTTTGCCGCTGTGTATCTTTAACAGATACTTAAGTTTAAGATCTGAAGAAGAATCAAACTTAGCAGAGTTAGTTAGATTCACTTCACTTTCAGAAGACAAACCAGAGTGATTAACATTGGATTTTAAACACACTGAAGAAGGGGTCTTAACCTTTGACTCAGTTGATGAAGTAAACACATGTAATTGTTTTGTAAGATGAAGTATCTGATCTTCCAAACTTTTGATAATGACTAAATTTGAATTTCTGTCATGATCAAATGATTGGTAATCAGATTTAAAAGATTGTTCTTTGATTAAGAACATTTGTCTTTCATCTTTAAACAATTCAGATTTTGATTTAAAATCTTGTTCTTTAAGTAAGAACTCATGTCTTTCCTTCTCAATCAAATCTTTAGTTAAAGACAACTCTTGTTGAAGAGCAAAAATTTCTTCATTTTTGTTTAAAATACAATTCTGATCAGTTGGTTTTGTCTTACAAAGTGTATCTTCAAGATCCTGAACTTTCTTGTAAAGATCAGATCTTTCAGGCAAAAGATATTTCAGTTGAGTTGCATTCTGAAAATTTTCTTGTTTCAGCTCATCAAGTTCTTTAAGTAATTCAGATATTTTCAATTGATGAGCACAACTCTCAGAGTTTTGTTTTTCTTTTAAGCTTTGAATTTCTTCATTCAGTATTTGTACGTCACGTAACGCCAAATGTTTATCAGTATTTAACTGAACGAGAATGTCGTAATTGTTCTTACGAATCTTTTCAGATTCAGTAAGTTTGGCAATCAGCTCAGACTTTGAAAATTGTTCAAACACCATTATGAATTACTGAAAAATGAACTTCCAAGATCTTTTATGGAAAAATGAGTGAATTCTGATAAAACTTTGAGAATTATATCTAAAAATGATAACTTGTGAAAAATCAGCTCTGAAATGACTTTTTGACGTTGAAATTTTAGATTTTCTGTAGAAAAATGCCCGTAACTTTTTTCTGGAGTGGAATTGGGCCTCGAAAATTTACCGAACCGGCTATGCCTGTTCTAGAAATGTAGATCTCTTTTAAAGCTTCGATTTGGCGTATGGTAGGCCTTCTAACGATGTTCCAGTCAAAAGTTATGGTCAATTTAAGCAGCAAAGGTCAGATACTCAAAACTCGAATGATATTGGATGAAACTCGATTGATGAAGACTCAAACGCGAATAAAGAATCACCAAACTCGAATGAATAAGTATAAAACTCGAATGATTGAGTATGAAACTCGAATGAACAAGAATGAAACTCGAATGAAGAAGGTATTAAACTCGATCAATTAAGCTTGAAACTCGATCAATTAAACATGAAACTCGAATGATTAAGGCTTAAAACTCGAATCATAAGGCATGAAACTCGATGAATGTATTATCAAACTCGAAATAAGCATATATCAAACTCGAATGAAGCATTCAGCAAACTCGAATGAAGCATTCATCAAACTCGAATAAAGCTTTCATAAAACTCGAATGCCTTCTTTATAAAACTCGAATGCCTTCTTTATAAAACTCGAATGCCTTCTTTATAAAACTCGAATGCCTTCTTAATAAAACTCGAATGCCTTCTTTATAAAACTCGAATGACACTATGAATATAGTTATGCCGAGTTTTATCATTTTTCAACAAAAACAAGATCAGATTCGAACTTTTTCAACAAAAATCCATGATTTGACCTCAAATTGATTTCGAGGGTTCGTTTTAATAGCAGAAACAACTTTTGTGAAATCACTTTGGCTAATTCTCGATTAAAAACCAAAAATTGACCAAAAACCTCAAGAACACACACTTTTTCAAAAAAATCTGAAATTTCTCAATTAAATTCTGTGTGTTTTGAGATAATATTTGATGTTTATGTCATCAGATTCGCCTTTAAATTTCACACATTCGATCCAAAATTCAGATCATTTCATCCACAGAATCAAAATCCTCAATTGATTTTCAGATTTTCAAAAAAATGAATATAACAGTGTTCTAAAAAAAACGATTTCAGATTCAAAATTCACTCAAATTCAGCCATATTAGGCTCTGATACCAATTGTGAATTCATATTTCATGCAATTCAATCATATCGAACAATTCATATGAACAATTATCAATCAAACACAATCTATTGAATGATTAAGAGAGAAAATATTACATTGGAGGTTTCGGCTTTCTTGTAAAGCAATCCTTCTTTTCTCTCTACTTAGATCCGTATGTGTGTGTGTAATCTTCGATTCATCTATAGCTTTTTCTATTAACAGAACTATACACTTCTATTTATACACAATACAAAGTATTGTGGATTTACACAAACAACCCCTGAACTTTTACAATAAAATTGATTACAACTCTATATAAATTTGTACCCAACAATAAGCAGTCTCTCGAGAAGCAAAATCCTCCAAGATGATCGAGTGTTTAGAAGTTGAGAAAAAGAGATTAAGGCAAAATGTTGAAATATTGCATCTTAAAGCTCGCCGAACAAAGCAGGAGTTATAATCGATCACATCTTCTTCGCAACGGTTTCAGCAATTGATGGATATTTCAGGAAAATCAAACATGATCAAGAACTTGAAAAGATCATACGCTTTCAAATCTTCCAGCAAATAGGAATATTAATGATATGGAAGGCAAACGCTATACAGAATCGAAATCCAAGGAAATGATTTTGATAGAAATCAACAATTTACCTAGGCTTTCTCGGTGCGATTCGTTAGACATGACGGCGTTATTGAAGTCAGGTCTCGAATTACCAGGGTTCCAAAACCGTCTCCACGACCATTTAGATCATCTTCTACTTTATCGTTGTCGTCTTCCTCTAATTTACTGTGCAATTCGATCAAGAGGCTTTGACAAAGCAATAGCCTTTGGTTCTGTTTAATTATATGTACAGACTTTTATTTGAATTTTCATCGGTGAATTTCTGAATTTAAATTACTTTACTATTTTGGCGGAAGCTTTTATTTTATGTGCAGTTAGGTAGAATAGGAATTCCATTTTAGATATCTCACTAGTCTCGCGTCGACATAGTGAGAATCCATTCTTACATTTATTTTGGCATATATGGGCATTTCATTGGCCACTCATGACCAATCGCTTGGCTTTACAAAATTTCAGTCTATTTCTTGTCACTCTCGCTTTGTGCCGCTGACTTCTTTGATTCTCGTTCAAGTTGTCCTCGGGCGTTTGTCAATTTGATTCAAATACTTTTCTCATTAATATTTATTGGATCAACTACTTCTACCTCTGTCTCATTATAAGACACGCTGTATCATTTAGATTACAAGGATTTACGAAGTAGCTTGTGTTTAGGATTAAATTTCAATTTCTCTCGGGTTTTGAATCATACATGATTCAGATTACAATACCTATATTGTTTATAGGTATAATTTCTGATTGGAATTTTATTTATATAGTAACTTCAACTGATACAACCCATATGTCATCCGCATTATTTATTATCGATGACAGGGTTATACAGTTTACTCAATACTTATTTTGGAATTGAAATTTGGATGGTAACGGAATTAAATCATTTTATTTGTATAAGAAATTTAGTTACCATTGGGGTCTTTTGGCGTCTCTGGTGTCTCCTCAGCATCTTCAGCAGTTATATGGAAAGCTCGCGCCTTAGCTGTTGGCATCATTGTAGTACTCTGTTGGATTGCTCTGCCAACTGGTTGTTCCTGATTAGTAAGCACGCGTGTATTTGGGCAATGCTTGGCATAATGTCCACGCTCACCACAGTTGTAGCATACGTCGTTTCTTTCTGGGCACTCATCGCTTCCATGTCCAATCCGATAACAAGTGTAACACGTCACATCTATAGGGTTGCAACGTCCGCTATGAAATTTGTTACAACGTTTGCACGATCGCGCTCCTGACTGTATAGAATAGACTCTAGTCTTCTGAGGTGTAGAGGATGCTTGTGACTGCTGCTGACTGGATTTTGATGAACCAAAGAATCTACTAGATTTCTGTTTCTTAGGTGGAGATGGACATGTAGGATTTATAGCCATCATAACAGGTTCACAACTCGAATCTGTGAATTCCCGCTCCACCATTCTTGCTGCTTCCACTATACTAAGATACGTCGTGAACTTTATGCTGCTCATTTGTCTTCTATATGCTGGATTCAGACCCAGTCTGAATCGATTTATCTTACGCTCTTCTGTTGCTACTTGATATGACGAGTAGCCGCAAAGTCTCGAGAACTCATGCTCGTATTCATCAACGGTCTTAGTTCCTTGCTTCAATTGCATCAACTGCATCTCGAGTTCATCTTTTTTGTCTGTTGGACAGTATTTGGCGTTGAACATCTCCAAGAACTGCTCCCAATCCAATGTCGAAATTGTTTCCTCACCATAGATGCTCCTTTGTGTTTTCCACCAGGCTCTAGCAGCTCCAACGAACAGTGTTGTAGCAAACTTAACTCTATTGCAGTCCAGACATTCTGAGATACTGAAGATCTCTTCAGTATGACTTACCCAATCTAACGCTTGTATTGGGTCTACTGTGCCTTCAAACGTTATGCCACCACTCGCTTTGAAATCTTTAAATCTACAGCCTTTTGGCTGCACAACTCGTCGATTGACATGCTCATTTTCAGAATCTGATTCGCTTGACTGTTCAGTTTGCTTCTTTTTATGTTTATTTCTCTTTTCAGTTTTCTTTATTGATTCAATTTGTTCTAACAAAAACTTGTTTTGTTGCTCATTATTCTGGGTTATTAGTTGTTGCATCATTTCCAGGACTTGCTCTGGGGTCATGCCACCTGATGGTCCACCTTCTCCTGACATAGCTCTGAAATTCAAATCACTAAATATTTAGCTCATTAGTCTAGCACATTGTACCCTTTCATGCCCCATCCTATTAGTCTCTGAAAACCTATCTTAGTTCAAGCCATTCTGTCATGATTGATACTATAGCATTGCTTAAGTTTGAGATCATGTATTACACGTAATACAATGATTCACTCAAACTATTGCTCTGATACCATCCTGTGAGACCCAAGATTTCTCAAAGGTCTCAAGTCAAGGTCCAGTAGCAATGCAATATCAATCAGGAAACTAAGATAAAATTAACAGTTGCGGAATAAAAGTTAATTACAATCAGAGATAATTTTTAAGTAATAGGGGCAGACTTCTAGACTATTTCATCAAAGCACAAATGTAAACTAGCCCAAACCCCAAAGCTCTATCTTTAATCAAGTACCAAGGTATTGGAACAGGTTCTAATGCACTTCAAGCTCTTTCAAAGTCCTGACCCATGAACTAGGTCCAGCCAATCCTTTGCATTTACCTGAAAAATAATGCAACAACGGGTAAGCTTATTTGCTTAGTGAGAATGTAGAATTTCACATTTAACATGCAATTATGAACGCAGAAGCACATGCACTGCACTCGGCTCATGCACGGCTTAGCTCTATTGCTTATGCACTGCACTAGGCTCATGCACAGCTCAATCTCGTAGGGACATTGGCCAATTAATGCTCTTTTGATGCGCGACTTTGCTCAGCTCCCAGTTATAAAACTGTTGTTGCTCTTGAGACTTTTAGACAAATTCATAAGGAATGCTCAGATGATGATAAATCCATACGCACGCATCATTAGTGGGGATCAGCCACGTACTGGGCTAGCTACCAGTAAAAGCTCTATATGGATATCATCGGAATGCTCAGCTCTAGCTACCCTCTGTGCTTTCATCACGTAAATCAGCACATCATAAGCCTAACATTAACCCAACACTGAGCAATAGTGATGGTGTTAAGCTTAACAATCAAATGACTCATTAAAGAATCGAATCTAGAAGAAGAAGTACCCAGCTCAACAATTCATAGTAAATAAATTATGACAATATATCAATAAACTCAAGATCAGAATGCCAAATAAATCAGAATCATGCAACAAAAGTCTCAATTCACATAATATGCAGTTAAAGTGAAATCTACAACTCACAGTTACTGGTTATTTGTGCACTTTCTGGCTCTGGCTCTGTTGCTCACAATCTGTAGTGGATTAGAACCACTATCTGACTTATGTCAGACTTTCAGATGCTCGCCATTTTGCTTGTTGCTCAATCTGTTATTCATATCAATTCTGATATTTTATTAGCTATTATATCACCTGAATAGTATATTCAGTAATCATTCATTTAATAATGCTCAATGTTTATTCATTAATCTTTGATCTCATTAGAGTCTTTATTAACTTTCATTTTATTCAATTACTTATCATCTGATATTAAATTCTGTTAAATCATTATTCAACTCATTAAATTTAGTTAATAAACCTTACTTTCTATTATTTTATTAACCCTTCACATATTTATATAATCATTTTACTAATTGATTGTTATTTTATGTATTGTATATGAATTTCATTTAATACATTCAAGCTTAAGAGTGGGTTTCAACTTTATGCTTGAAATTCAAATATAGCCAAATTCGAACCATATAGCCGATTTAAATTTGAAAATGAAGTTAAGTTCGAATGCTACAAAGCAAATTCGAAGCCTTTTGTACTAAATTCGAATACTCATGCAAATTTTGGGGTTAAAGTCGAATAGAGGGAATCAAATTCGAAACCCTATGACTAAACTCGAACCATATTCAAATTTAATGACCAAAGTCTAAACATATTCGAAGCATATAGAGTTAAAGTCGAATAAAGGAAGCTAAAATCGAATTCATGTGTAAATTCAAAGACACATTCGAATTTGATGAGTAAACTTGAACAACCCTTGAATTTAGGGTTAAACTCGAAGGAAGATATTAAATTCGAAGCCCTTATTCGAATTTAATGACTAAATTCGAAGTCTTGATTAAATTTTAGCTACATTCGAGTTTGTTCTTGGTTTCTCGAATTTGTTCATCAGTTACAGCTTTAAAACATACGTTTCTTAGTCTAAAATCATGAATATATAAGATATTAAGCCTAGGTTTACTTATATTATACATAATCAAATTAAAATCAAGTTAATATAGCTTTAAACTCTTGCAAAATGTTAAATTCGAGTTTATGTCCTCAAAACCGAAAACATAGAAGCTTAATTCGTAAATTCTTACCTCAAATTCGTGTGTAATCCTACAGGCAACGCTATTATCTTGTAGTATTCTTCACGATCTTCCCAATAACGTATAAATCTTGATGATCCGACGGTCGGTTTGGGAGAAATCTTAGAGAGAGAGTAGAGAGAGAAATCTTTAGAGAGAGAGTAGAGAGAGAAATCTTTAGAGAGAGAGTCTAGAGAGAGAATCAGATTTAGAGATTATGAACCTTAATTACGTTTATATACTTCAACTAGTTACGTTTGCTACTTAACCCACTATTACTTTCGTATCTTATATATCTTTTATTTAATTATCTTAATAATTTATTAAATTATAACTTTAAATATTTATATAATTTAATTAAATATTTCAAAACTTAATTAAATTATAATTCAAATAATGTAATAATATTACATTATTGGTTCGATAATCAGATAATTAACTTGGGTAAAAGTTGGGTTGTTACAGAATGGGCTCCACCACGCACAAACTTCGTCCTCGAAGTTAGATATGTTCGAACAGACTTGGATAGATAGCTTTTATGATATCCTGATTCCCAAGACTGATACGAACTTTTGTGGTGTTTCCACTGAACGAGCACCATCTGTATTTCATGATTTATTCTTCTTTGAGATTCATAAGTACAAGAAACTCAAGTTTCTCTTCAGAATTGTCGTTTGATCATTTTAGGAATTCCGATTTATTATTCATACTCTTAATATATATGATCTTTAAGATCATTTTCATTAATAGTCTTTTCAAACTAGGCAGTCAATTGAATAGTTTGACAAATTAACACCGGGTATAAACTGCACAAGTTCAAAAGTACAGTGAACACATTCATCACACACTTGCAAGAAAATGTTAACCAACATAAAACCACTGCACATGTTCATGCAAATCCATGCCATCACACGTTTGAATATTTTCAATCGTCAAATACACATAAAAATTGCATATACTGCACAACTGCACTGCTATATGTATCATTTTATTGAACATGTTGAAAAAGCATATAAGACGTACATAAACACGTGTTCAAAATCACACACTCTAAAAGAGCACTTCCAATTAACATTTTGAACACGTTTTTACATGGAACATATACAAAATCGAACGCTGGAAAAGGTAAATATGCGGAGAAATAATTATTAGCCAAAATCGCCAGGTGTCATGTTAGCACTGATACCCAAATGGTAGAAAGAAGAATAAGAAATCGAAAATTGCATATTGAAGCATGTTAATCAACAAGGGCCAAAATACCCAGTATCAGACTAGAATGAGAATCGACTTCTAAAAAAGTATAGAACTGAGAAACAGATTTTTATAAGATCTAGAACCAAGAACGGATCCGAAGAAGCAGTTGGGACTGCTCCAGTTTGGTTTTGATTCAATTACATGGTTTTGCTCCAGTTTGTTATTGGTTCACTTATATGGTTTTTTGGGTCCAGAACTCCAGACTGAATTGTATCTCCTAGCGCCATACAATCTTTAGGCATTAGGAAGCAACATGCCTAGGGCTTGAAGTTTTGTGAGATGAGGATGTTTCAAAGGATTCTTCAAACAACACACAATCAAAGTAGATAAATTTATTGCGCACGGTTGTCAAATGAATTGGAACTCATACAGTCATACTATCAATTTCTAGCTTCAAGGTGTATGGAAGATGACAAGAAGACAATATGTTCTCTCTCTTTTTCGGTTAACTTTTAATGAAAGTTCTCTTTATTTGGTTTTCTATTTTTTAAACATAAGATCTATTCTAATTGGATACCTATTAAGTGACTTCTTATTCTATTACAGACTATGTGCTGAAATAGGTTATACCAACTGGACTTGAGGTTCCTTCATCATTTGAAAAAATAGTTAATTATTATGTACATGTTAATTCTGTATGGATGTTTTATTACCCTTGTTTTTATTGTAAGTCAATAATGCTTTAAAGGGATTTCGACAAATGGAAATTTTTTCCTATGTATTTACTCTCTTCTCATGATGGTTTGATCCTTTTACCTATTATTTGGAGTTGCAGTGTACAAGTCTTATTTGTGTGGGAACATACAGAAGGTTTCTTTGATGTATGAATTGACCTCATTATATTTTTCAGGTCACGTTGCTCATCTGAACATTCTTGATGAACTCCTTCCGTACAAGAATGTCATTGCAAAAGTCATATATGATGTATGTCAAATTTCAAGTTGAGCACACTTTTCTTTCGGTTCACATTGAACATGTTCAAAAGGCTTAATCACACTGAACATGTTACACCACACCCCAAATATCGAAAACGTACAATGAACAAGACTTTTTGACAAATTCAAATTTAGTAGTGTCAACGAAAATAATCCCTAAAACGTAGATAAGACCACAATGATAACACCACGAAATTTATTAGTTTTTGGTGAATTGAACATGTTCAATCGTCAATTACATATCGAAACTTGCTTAAAGTCAACATAGACCTCGAAACCCAGATCCTATATACAACACGGACAATTGACATTTGCATACTGAACTATGTTAATTAACATAAACCCTATTTCCCAAAATCAGGCAACATTGAGAACACCCATTGGTTGCATTTTGAACATGTTCAGACGCATATCCATATTGAACATGTAACACCAAATTAACAGTAATATAAACACCTTGGAGTATTTAAACGTGTATCCACAATATCGTATTGGAACACTTTAGCAAACATAAATCCTAAAATACCGAAATAAGACAACCAATATAAGACAGTCGAAAAATCTCGTTTGCACAAGTACAATCAGGGTACACGTTCATTGACAAAGAAGGAACTAGAAAAAATAATAAAAATGTGCAGTCATGGAAGAACAAACGGTAATAGAAATCACAAGCAATAATCGAACAACAGGGAATGTTAATGGGTGAACATGTTCACTAACCGATGTGCAGTAATGGTGATTCAGAAGAACACAAAAATGGAGGTGTTCTTCGGTCGTTTCTTCACCGCTCTAAAGGGCTTCGTTTGTCTTCGGTCGTTCAAATGGTTGCCAGAGAAGATATGAATGGCGGTGTATCAAGAGTGAAGAAACGGAAAGGAGAAGAATCCGGGATTATAATCAGTTACTTGATTGAGAAAAAACTATACCCATAATACCCCTGAGCGTATTTTATCAACAATCAATTAATCAGATTTTTCTTTTTTTTTTATTATACAAAATTAATGAAAATGATTGGTTGGGAATGGTTTTCTAGTATTCCAGTCAAAGATGGTTTTCCATGGAACCCGACCCTACTATATATATATACATACATATATATATATATATATATATATATGTATGTATATATATATATATATACATATATACATACATACATATATATATATATATATATATATATATATATGTATATATATATATATATATGTATATGTATATATATAGTAGAACAAAAATTGTCACGTGACGCTTTTTTAATGAATCATATTTTTACTTTTTTTAATTTCTTATCCTTTTGATCTAAATTAAATATATATCAAATTAAATCTAAATTAATATTAATTATACACACACTAATTTGGAAAAAATAATATTAAAAAAATTAAATATTATTCACGTATATTTAAAAATATAGATATATAATATTTTTGACAAACAACTATATTTTCTTGTATTTTTATAATAATTAATATTTTTATTGTTTAATTTTGAGTTTACATATATATTATATAACCAATTAATACGCAGGTTCATAAACTAGTTTGTTATAAACATTGATACTTGGTCCATTAAAGAAACAATTAAATTGACAAATAATGATAGGATGGTTAAAAATAGAAAAAATATACCAAATAGCAGTGATGAGTTGAGTGCAGGCTGCGATTCGCATATTTGGGCCAGAATTAGTTTTGTGCTTTGAGGCCCATTTGTGATTTCGTTTTGGGTCAGATTCAGTTACAGGGTTAGTGTGTCAGTCTGTAATGAGTATCAGTTGAGTTTGGATTAATATTCTGGGATCCTTTATGTATACAGGGCTAAGTCACCTGCGAGTTGAGCCGAGGCAACGCCCAGAAGGGTTCAGTGAAACAGATTACCAGAGATCAGGTGAGCACTAAATTATTTTTCCCAAAACGCGTGTTTATTTTACGAGTCATATATGTGTATCTATTGTGGTGTATTGTGTATGAAATATAGATGTGACGCCTCAGGTATTATCTTACTTACTTTTATTATATGTGATATTTGTGTATGAGCTGAGATCTTTTCCAGAGTGTCCGCAATGGGCGATCGCAAAGGCTGACTGTCCCTAACCAGTCATGAAGTATGAGACTGTATATATACATCAGAGTTATTGTCAGGTCGCTCTTGTGCTTATTGAGTCTAACCACTGTTGTGTGCATTCTGTTAGCCGGGGAACGGCGTCCCCACAGAGTTGAGTTGTGTATTGAGCTCCAAGACTACATCAGAGATTATGAGGCGTAAATGAGTTATCTGTGTTAAGTTATATGTTATTCCATGTGTTTCGTTTTATGTTAAGTGTTATTTCTGTAGAGTCTAACCCTCGCGTACTCACGGGCTTCTCAGCTTACGTTTTCGAGTCTAACGTGTCTCAAGCAGTCAGAAGGGTGATCCGCAGCCGCCGCAGCCGAAGTAGGGATCAGTGATACTTCAGGGTTTTTGTGTGTTAGTTGTTGTATGTTAATATTAGCGTTTGGAATTATGTTAATTAGCACTTGTACAATTACCCAGTATGTATGAAGATCAGTAATCAATTGTTATATGTAGTTAACTAAGTTTGAATACCCGTATCAGACACGTGATTGTACTTGTATGAGATTGTATTAAAGTTTTTAATTATCAATGATTTGTGTAATCCTCTGACATGTGTATTATGAGTTTATTGCGATATCGCCACTTATGATATTATATTAATGTGACTTTTATGTGTGTAAAGAGGGTGTTATAGTTGTCAATGAATGAACATTTCATTATCATGTCTCTATTGACTCATACCTACCATATCGATCCAACCCCACATAAGCCTTATCCGCCCCACCCCACCACCCATAACCCACCTCACTCACCCTTGAATTGAAGCTTATATAATAATTACAAAGGTAAACTATAAAAGATAACAATACATTTTTTTTTTGTTTTTTACAGTTTATAGTGATATAATTTATTTTTAATCTTTAGTAACATCAATTTTTATATATATATTTTTTGTAATTAATAGAATTAACATTTATATTTTGTGTCATTAATAGCATAGCCTTTTATATCTTTCTTACCAATTACAACATTAACTCTATTTACTTTTTGTTATAAATGATTAAAAAAAGCACATAACTTGCTACAATTAATGATGAAATGATAAATAATGTTATTATAAACGATAAAAACAAAAAAATATTGCTATTTTTTTTTGTCAATTGACCCTAACTAAATTTGTTAAACATTATATTAAATGATATATAAAATAAAATTGATTTTTTAACTAAAATAAAATCAAAATAACACAATCCTATGAACTAAGAATTATGATTTATAAAACTTTTAATAAAGTAGAACTATAAAAAATAATTATAATAAATATAAAAGAAGTTATCATATTTTTTAAATATATTTAAAAAATAGTATGTAAAGAAATTAATTTTAAAATCTATATAATAAAAAAGAACGCAAATTGCAACATGAGATCACCATGTATCACCTAAAAAGATTTCTCTTTTATTTTGTCAAACATTTAATATTTTTGTATAATATGTATTTACTTTTAAGAAATCTTAATAACTTATAAATCTATAACATATTTTTAGTTAGATATATAGATAATATATATTTGTCATATTTTAATGAAATTAGTTTATTAAATAAATATATAGATAAGATAAATTAAATTCGTTTTAATTTATACTAGAATTTTATGATATTTGGTTTAGATTAAATTTTTTATTTTATTTAAATTTAAAACATGATGAGTTCTACATATTGTAATAATATTTTTTTAGAGAAAAGTAGATGCACACGTAGGCATCTAACATTCTTCTATATTATATAATAGTTTTCTAATCTATGTACTACGTGAAATTTTTTAATAAAGATTACCTATATAAAATGTAGATAAACTCAAAATTGCAACATATAAATGTTAATTATTAACATATCGACTTATTTTTACCCTTTAATGGTTAATTAACATATTGACAGCTCACAGAAATTCTAATTTTTGCGGTTTGAAATTTTTAATAAAAATAAAAATATGATGGTTTTTAAGAAAATATACTATAGAGATGAGAATGTGTTTAAATGTGCTATAAATATTTTTACGTTTTCATTTTTCACTTTCCTTTATAACATAGATTTGAGTGAATAGATTGAAGACAAAATGTGAAAACCTCATTTTCAAGTTTACTTATAAATTTGAAAGCTAAAAACTGAAAACATCAAAAAAACAATGGATCCGAACGTGTTTTCCAGAAACCATTATTTTCGACGAAAAATTTAAATGAAAACAAGTCAACTAAACGGGCTAAGAGTGCGTTTAGTAAAGGAAAATTTCCGGTTTGAAATTTTTAATAAAAAACTGAAAAGATGATGGTTTTTAAGAAACACATTTTAGAGACGAGAATGTGTTTAGATATGTTATAAATAGTTTTTGTGTTTTTATTTTTCACTCTCCTTTATCACATATATATGGGTGACTAGATTGAAAACAAATTGTGAAAACCAGAAAATGAGTTTTCAAATTTACATGTAAATTTGAAAGGTAAAAACTTAAAACATCACAAAACAATGAATCTAAACACGTTTCCTAGAATCTCTTGTTTCAATGAAATGCTCGCAGAAAACAGGTTAAATAAACGGCTCTTTCTATTGATATTAGTTTATAAAAATTAATAAACTTATGTATCTTTTAAGTCACCATGATATTCTTCAACATTGTATCTTGACTATCACTTATTATTTTATTCATGAAAAATGTTTGATTATAATTTCGTCTCATTGCACACGTAAATCATCTTATTATATATAGTTACATGCATACAATTAACAACTCCGTTGGCCCAATTGCATTCTCCCACGTTGGTTTTTTCCTTTTTATTTATTGTAAATTTAAACTTTTCATAACATACATTTATCTTAGGTTGCGTTTGGTAGAGGGAATCGACGAGAAAATAAATGAAGACAAAATATTAGTCTACTTGAATTACATATATAAATTCTCTATGAATTCTCAATTCGGATCAATGTATATGTAAAAATTCTATTCTTTCATTTTTCTAGCAATGGTGGAGAATTAAATATATACTAAAATTAGAGAAAAAAATTACAACCACCATATGGTTATTGTATTTTTTAAATTTGATAGTATAAAATACCATTGAGACGATTTCCCATTCCTTCCCTGCCGAGCCGCCTCTCTTCGCCATTGTGAACCCCTCCGACTTGGCTTCTATAATCCAAATCCCATTCGGGGTCTTAAGAGCAAGCAGGCCAGGAGGGCCTGGTCGACCCAATCATGATATTGAAGGATGGGACCTTTTCTCGAAAAAGAAAGGAGATTCTATTTCTTCTTCCCACTCTCCGCCTATTGGAAGATTTGGGCTACCTCCTCTCTTTCCGATCTCAAAAGATGATTGGATGGTCTTGCCCGTTGGCCTGTAGACTTGACGTGGGGGAGCTTTTCCTCCTTGACCATTCTATACTTAGGGTGTGTTTGGTACAGAGAAAAGAAATGAGGAGAAATGAAAATAGAGAAGAAATGAAATTGGGGAGAAATGAAAATGGGTGGAGAATTGAAATTGTGTATCTTGTTTGGTATCAACAGAGAAATAAAAAGGAGAAATGATGGCTCAGGTGGAAAAGAGACACAAGACAGTCAATTCTCACCATTTCTCTACCAAATGGAGAGAATTGCATTTCTTCACATTTAGCATTCAAACAATTCCCAGAGAATTCGATTCTCCGCCCAAAAATTGAGAGCATTTCTCCCAAACAAGATAAAACATGATTCTCTCCCCTCAAATCTCTCTAACAAACAACCCCTTAATTCTTTTCTTTATGATTTTTTCTACCAAACACAACCTTAGTGTTATCTTTTATTTGACTATTTTATTTTAATAAATTCTTGTTTAGTCCTTTTCTAACATTTATTATTACAACAATTTCTTATACATTTAAAATTATGATTTTGGTTATACTTATGTTTAGAGTTGTATTTTGATTATGTCATGTTTAATTGTATGAAAAAGACTTTATTATTCAAATGCTCAATACAAAATTCTAATGAAATTGTTTTATAATTATAATGAAACTATTTAATATATAGATTTTTATTATTAAATATGATCATGTATAACATTGAATATTACTATTATTACAACATTTTCTTACACACTTAAAATTATGATTTAATTAATATGTGATTTAAAAAACAAATCTAAAAGTTATATATTTAATTTAATATTTGATTTAAAAAATCAACAGTACGTTCAAGATATATAAATTAGTTTTTCATTAATAATGCAATGGGAAAAAAAAATCAAAAATTAAAGTTACAAGCTATACGAAAGTTTTCAGACCATTTTTCAAATAAATTTTATCATTAACAGGGGATGTTTGAAGGTTTTTTAAAATAAAAAGAATTATATGATACCAAAATAAATTTATTACAATATCAAGATGATATATTTATTTATTAACTGCTAAAAACCAAATAATCATAATTATTTCAATCAATTTTTTTTTGGCATGCCATTAGAATATATAACCCGCTTTTTCATTCTTTATATAGTTTCAGAACACAAGTTACCAAATTAAAAAACCTTTGTCATTTAACTTTATCTGAAACTTGACTGTCGTATGAAATGCATAGGTTTTTGATAAGTCTGATCATAGCTTCTTTGTTTACTTCCATCACAAACGCTTGTTTCTTTACCAAAGGATGGCAAGTCTTCATTATTAATGGCATTCCTGATACGATTGTCACTCATGTTAAATCAAAAGATGACGATCTTGGAAATCATACCATTCCATCCAATGGTTACTATTATTGGTCATTTTGTATGAGAGTAGATGGAAGAACATTGTTTAGTGGTGACTTTTGGTGGGGTGAGAAATTTCAAGGCTTGATTGTTTTTGATTATTGGCTTGCCAGAGAAGAATGTTACGCTCCTGGTCAACATGTTGGATCTTGTTATTGGTTAGCACTACCGAAAGGATTATATGTATCCCCGTTTAATCACTCGACATATGACGATCCTTCATGGAAGTTTATTAAAGTCTGGAGTTCAATTGACATTTGAATCATGAAATATCATACATAATAAATCATGAATAATAAATATCATTTTAGTTACAAGTATTTATTATGCTCTTAATTGTGGGTGCATTTATTTACCAACAAAAATGTTTTCAATGTATTTATTTTATTTATGAATCATTTTTCATTGATTAATAATTCATTTATAAATAAATTAACTGCATTTATAAATAAGATTATTAGCTTATTGCGTTATTGTCTCATAAAAAAATTTAAAAAACGTTTGAATGGAAACATCTGATAATCTATTATTAGCTTTTGAAGTGATTGTTTACTGCGATTTCCCCGAATAATTATTGACTTGAACAATATGCTCTCACTTTTGTTTCATCACATTATCGAAATACCCTCTCTATTATTTTCTTCCTCAATCTACGACTCATTTCCCCTGCAACATCCATAGCCACAACATGAAAGGTCTTCAATTTTGCTGCATTTGTTTTTTTTGTTAGACATGACAATGGTACGGGGATCTCAGTTCTCATCCTTATCCTCTCTTCTTAATCCTCTCCCCCATCCCCGACCCCATCTCCATCAGGAAATGATTTTCTATCCCCATCCCTGTCCTAATCGGGGATCCCCGTCGGGGAATCGAGTTTTTCAAGTTCCTAAAAGATTATTAAAAACTATAAATAGTAATTTAGTAGAAAAATTTATGTAAATAAACTTTAAAACAAATCAATTAAAACATATTTGAGTTATTTACATATATAATTTATAATGAAACTAAAACAAAGAAATGTATGCAAAAGATTTATAAAACCACTAAAATGAAAAAAAACAATAGTATTTAAACTATAGAAAAGTCATATACAATAATATTTAATATATTATATAAAATGTAATGAATAATTTACATTGTAAAGTTAATATATAATGATTGTGCATTTGTTTATAAGTTTATATTCTTAAAATAATAATTAGGGGTAAAGCCATACAATAGTAACCTACTTTTGAAAATTTTTCAATATGGTACGTCTACTTTTTTAAATATCGATATGGTACCTGTACTTCAATTTTTCATATCGATATGACCATATTTGTAATAGACCCCTGTTTTTCAGACCATTAGAACCCTGTTTCGTATGTAAAAACCGGGCTCTATTATGTAGAATGACCATATCGATACAGAAAATTAAAGTACACCTACCATATAGACAATTAAAAAAGTAGATGTACCATATCGATACATTTTCAAAAGTAGGTTGTTATTGTATGGCTTTAACCCTAATAATTATTATATGTGTGTGTGTAAAAGAAAATGTCAGCATCACGTGTCGTTTCTTCGGTTAATAAAAATTATTTTTTCTCACCCAATTTTCCATATAGGATTCTTCTTAATTAGTTATCTAATTTATTTTTAAAAATGTAAATAAAAATATAATATATACATATATTTAATTAATTTAAATAACTTTCAGATTTAACTACTAATGTTAGCTAACTATGCATTATTTTATATATCTAAAAGGTAAAAAATAATGCAATACTGAAAATGAGTTGTTTTATAGTGTTTTTTAATCTTAAATTTTTTTAAATTTTATTCTATGTAAAAAGTAAATATTTGGTTTTTTATTTAAACACAGAAATTTTAAAATAAAAAAAGTTTTGAAAGGATGAGACACGATAAATACTATTCGGTACATATTTAAAATATAAAATTTTAATTATCCTTGATAACAAAAGATAATACTGTTGGGTACAATTATAAGTAGAGTTGAAAACAATATTTTGTAATAGTTCAGGGGAATTTATTGTAAATACACAATAGTTATAGTGTGTATATAAATAGAAGTAGTATTTCTATTTTGTATGTGATCGAACAGAATAGAAAGTGGATACGGATCTAGAGAGAGAATAGAAGTTTGCTTTGCAAGAAAGCCATGAACCAAATGTAATATTCTTCTCTTAATCATTCAATAGATTGTGTTAGATTGTTATAATTGTTCATATATTGTTTAATGTTGTTATGAATTGCTAGAAATAAGGATTCACAATTGGTATCAGAGACTAATATGGATTAAATTGATTGAATTTTGAATCTGAATTTTCATTTTTTTTTCGAACACTGTTACATCAAGTTTTTCGAAAACAGAAAATTAATTGAGGTTTTTGATTTTGTGGATGAATTGAAGTGAAAATTGGAATGAAGGTGGAGCATTTAAAGTCGAATCTATTGTGATAAACATCAGATTTTAATTTCAAACACACAAGATTTAATTTGGATTTTACTGAATTTTTGAAAAAGTGTGTGTTCTTGAGGTTTTTGATCGATTTTTGGATTTTAATCTGAAATTGGTCAAGTTGTTTTCACAAAAAGTGTTTGTGTGTGAAAACCGCAGCTTCGATTTTAATCTGGAATCAATTTGTGGATTTTTGTTGAAAATTGGATTTTTTGAACTTGATTTTTGAAATATTTTGTTAAAACTCGGGCATCTCTATGTTCATAGCTTTGATCGAGTTTTACAAAGAAGTATTCGAGTTTGATCAAAGCTTCAATCGAGTTTTATAAAGTGGTAATCGAGTTTCATCAAGTATCATTCGAGTTTATCACTTCATTGACCGAGTTTCAAGCCTCATTAGTCGAGTTTCAAGCTGTATCATTCAAGTTGCAAGATATTATCATTCGAGTTTTAGGCTTATTCATTCGAGTTCTAATCCTTTATCATTCGAGTTGATCAAAGCATCAATCGAGAAACTTCATGTTTCATTCGAGTTGATCAAAGCATCAATCGAGAAACTTCATGTTTCATTCGAGTTGAGCACAGTGTAATTCGAGTTGAATCATTCTTCATTCGAGATTCAATAAGCTTCATCCGAGTTTCATACTTAATCAATCGAGTTTTATACTTAATCAATCGAGTTTCATACTTAATCATTCGAGTTTTATCATTCTTCATTCGAGTTTCAGTCATAACCATTCGAGTTTCATTCTTTTATCATTCGAGTTTGACTATTTGACCTTAGCTGCTTAAATTGGTCATAACTTTTGACTGGAATATCGTTAGAAGGCCTACCATATGTCAAATCGAAGCTTGAAAAGAGATCTACATTTCTAGAACCGGCATAGCCGGTTCGGTAAATTTTCGAGGCCCAATTCCACTCCAGAAAAAAAGTTACGGGCAATTTTATACAGAAAAGCTGAAATTTTAACGTCAAAAAGTCATTTCAGAGCTGATTTTTCTCAAGTAATCTTTAACTGAAATAGTTTTTCAAAGTTTTATCAGAATTCTCTCAGTTTTTCCATAAAAGATCTTGGAAGATTCAATTTCTAGCAATTCATAATGGAATTTGAACAATTGTCAAAGTCTGAGCTGATTTTCAAACTTACTGAATCTGAAAAGATTCGTAAGAACAATTACGACATTCTCATTCAGTTAAATACTGATAAACATTTGGCGTTACGTGACGTACAAATACTGAATGAAGAAATTCAAAGTTTAAAAGAAAAACAAAACTCTGAGAGTTGTGCTCATCAATTGAAAATATCTGAATTACTTAAAGAACTCGATGAGCTGAAACAAGAAAATTTTCAGAATGCAACTCAACTGAAATATCTTTTGCCTGAAAGATCTGATCTTTACAAGAAAGTTCAGGATCTTGAAGATACACTTTGTAAGACAAAACCAACTGATCAGAATTGTATTTTAAACAAAAATGAAGAAATTTTTGCTCTTCAACAAGAGTTGTCTTTAACTAAAGATTTGATTGAGAAGGAAAGACATGAGTTCTTACTTAAAGAACAAGATTTTAAATCAAAATCTGAATTGTTTGAAGATGAAAGACAAATGTTCTTAATCAAAGAACAATCTTTTAAATCTGATTACCAATCATTTGATCATGACAGAAATTCAAATTTAGTCATTATCAAAAGTTTGGAAGATCAGATACTTCATCTTACAAAACAATTACATGTGTTTACTTCATCAACTGAGTCAAAGGTTAAGACCCCTTCTTCAGTGTGTTTAAAATCCAATGTTAATCACTCTGGTTTATCTTCTGAAAGTGAAGTGAATCTAACTAACTCTGCTAAGTTTGATTCTTCTTCAGATCTTAAACTTAAGTATCTGTTAAAGATACACAGCGGCAAAGATAAAATTATTGAACAACTTCCGGTCAAGATTTACACCGGTGAATCTTCGAAGTCAAATTTTCTTAAAGTTTCTGAAAATACTGGTCATTCTAATCAGAAAACATTTTCACAGAAAAATACCAAGTATTATCAGAAACAGGCAAGAACCGGACAGTTTTTCAAAAAGAAGAGTTCGCAAAAGTCTGATCATTCAAATTCAAGTTTCTTTAGAAATTCAGATATTCAATTTTCTCATACTCAAAGAAATTTGTTTTCTGCGTTTGAAAGAGAAGCTGATAGTTATAACATGCAATGGGTACCTAAACCCAAGTACAAGTGGGTACCAAAACCTGTTTTGAAATGGGTACCCAAGAGCGCTAACAAGTCTGGATCCAAATCTGTTTGGATACCAAAGACATCCTAAATTTTGCAGGTTATAGGTTTCTTATCATTCCAGATAAGGACCCGTTCTTCATTTCAATAGGCTCTTGATTACATCAGATCAAGACCCGTGTTTCAAATCAAAATGGTTTCTAGTTAATTCAGACTAGAACCCAGACTTCAATGAACCAGAGTCAAAGGCTTTCAGTTACATCAGACTGAAACCCGAGTCTGAGAGACAAATCTTACTGGAATTCTTGCCCTGAATTCAACTCCGAAGCTGAAATTGACAAAGAGGGAGTTTTGTTTTTATAATTTTTTGCTCCTGATTTCATTTCTATGAGTTGACTAACTGTGTGTGCTTATTTCCAGGGGGAGTTTCAGACGCACTTTGACGATGACATTTTTCAAAAACGGTGTGTGATTTTTCACGAAAATATTTGATACACACATAAAAAGAGTTTTTGAGCTGAAAAGAAATTTTTTTTTATGAATCTCTGAATCTATCATTGAGATTAATTGATCTAATCTCTTTGATTTTCATAATCTCATTTCTTCTGAGACTCTCTTTGTTATAGCTCTTCCAATTTATACTGGATTCTCCCGTTATCTCCCAAATGCTAATTCTTTCAAGAAAGTCTGGTTCTTTTCATATCATATATCAGATTTTCTATTTCATTCTGATATCTCCCATATTATTTCTCTCATATTATTTGAAAATAATCTCTCTGATATCCCTTGAGCTTCAAAGCTGAAAATCTTTCTGCTGACTCCAATTATGCACCAATCTGAGTGATAGGCATAAATATCGCTTCTATGGTCTAACCAGAACCGAAAGACCTACCCAAGAAGCAAACCATCTATAGATTGTGCGGGTGAGGGTTCTTTAGGTTTATTAGTTGAGAAGTGTCAGTTATCACGGGATACTGACAGGGTCGAGCAGAGGTAAAATGTAAATGAGAGGGATATTGAGATTGAAAGGAGATGGTGGTGCATCAGGTCATGCTTTTGCTATAAAGCTGACTGAATTCATTTCTTAAAAGTGAGCCGGAGGGAGCTTAGTTGAAAAATGTTGAGAGCTGAGTGTTGAGAAAGGATTTGAAGAAAATAAAATCCTACCAACACTGCGTCTGCTGGGTAATCCACATAATCTATCAAGCCCTAGGTGACTTGATATTGAAAAAGACGTCATGGACCCAGTGACGCATGCACTTAACCCCACCAACTACTCAGTTATCTCTCAAAAGATTTCTGTTTCAATAATCACGGAGATATAACACATTTCTATCAATATATCATTTGGATATTATTGATATTGAAACAAGGAAGACAGTTGCTCCGGTCTCCAATTTCATTTGATGCACATTGTGTCTAGAGCTGATTACATACACTTTTAGGACACATCGAGTCTAACAGTCTGCGTGACTATAAACTGCTAGTCCAAAGTGACTAAGCCGGAACAAATAAGAGTGATTCTTTCATGATAATGGGTTTCACGATGACTATTTGGAAATCCTACCAGTGTTAACATCACGCCAGCGCTGAAAGTAGGTCACATAGATTATGTCTATTGTGCAAACAGGAATCCTATGTGGACCTGGACTCGTTATCTCACAAAATGAATATGTTTCATTTCCCCAAAGTTGAAAAGCTTTGTTTTTGTTCTAAAAAGTTATAGTATCAATTCGAGGGGGAGTGAACTTTTTGAGGGGGTGAGATAAATCTGCTTTGTATAGGGAGAGAGATATCAGTTTAAGGGGGAGAAAATCAATTTGTAATTTCTGAGTTGTAATTGTTGTCGTATTTCCTCAATTGTAAATTCATTGCACTTATGTCTCTGAAGACTTTGCATGATGTTCATAATTCTTATGATCATCATGAGGGGGAGAAAAGCTAGAGTTCAGAGACAACTGTTGAGTAGATTGAAGACGATTGCTACATCATCTCAAGACAATTGATCAAGAAAGAGATTTAATAGCCATTCATGATTCAAGGGGGAGTGTCCTATCAAGAAAAGAGAAGATCAGAAAAGAAGAGATGAGAAGATCAAAGAGAGACAATAAAGAAGAAGTTTCTAAATCAGAAGATTCAGAGATCATAGAAAAGAAGAAGATTCAAGATAAGAATTAACCTGAACAGAGAACTTTAAATGAAAAATTGTTTTCATCTCTAAGGGGGAGATTGTTGGGTACAATTATAAGTAGAGTTGAAAACAATATTTTGTAATAGTTCAGGGGAATTTATTGTATATAAATAGAAGTAGTATTTCTATTTTGTATGTGATCGAACAGAATAGAAAGTGGATACGGATCTAGAGAGAGAATAGAAGTTTGCTTTGCAAGAAAGCCATGAACCAAATGTAATATTCTTCTCTTAATCATTCAATAGATTGTGTTAGATTGTTATAATTGTTCATATATTGTTTAATGTTGTTATGAATTGCTAGAAATAAGGATTCACAAATACTATTTTCGTATTTTTGGGATTGGGATTGGGGCTTGCGTGTCATCGGGTTATAATTTTAATGAACGGATTATATTTTTGGGATCGTGGGATTAAATGGGTTAAATGGGCATAAATATTGAAAATGTGATATCAGGTTCGGGTTAATGGGTTCGGGACCGGTTAAAATAAAGACGTACATATAGATGCTTATCCTTTTCTTTCCTTCTTCACTTTGCAAGAGCCCTAAAAGTGTATATGTGTGTGTTGTGTGAGCTCCAGCAGGGAGAAGCCATAGCCAAGCTCTAAATTAGCTTGTGGAAGCTGAGATTTAGCCTTACATCTTCATCATCTTGGTGTATAGGTGTTCTTGAGGCTTCAAGGAGGTAAGCAACTTCAATTGAAGTTCTAAATTGTGTTATGTGTTGTGAGAATGGTATAAATCAGTTTCTGAATTGCAAGGGTTATCATGTACTGATTATATGTGTTTATTTGGGATTGAAATCGAATTAAAAGGGGTGTGATACTCCTGGTAGCCATGAAAATCGCAGGTCAAGAGTGCAGGGCTTCGCGGTGTCGCGGCGCGACCACCAGAGTCCCCGCGGCGCGACCAAGGGCATGCGAAATCAGAAGTTAATCTTGTGGAAGGGATTTTGGGTCAAATTGTGTCGGGTTCCGTTTGAGATATCGAGTCGGGTTCTGTTGGGTTCCGGGATATTGTTGAAATTGTTTTGGGTCGGGTTTTGATCGAGTTCTCGGGGCTTCATCGGGGTTATTTTCGAGTTAGGGTTTTGGGATTCGGTTAGGGGTTGCTTTTGGGTTCGAGTCTTTTGTGGCTTTATCGTGATTCCGTGATGTGTGCCATTTGAGATAAGAATTAATGTTATGGGATTTGTGTAATTTCAGGGACGAGCCAGCGAGACGAGCCGAGTCGGAGGTTATAAGTTCAGTGTGTGGGACCGATTGATCAGGTGAGTACCCGAGTTCCTTTTCAAACCCGTGACCGTTTTACGAGTCACATTTGTGTAGCTGTTGTTGTATGTGTATATTGTGCAATGTGTTTGAGACAGGGACGCGAGCCACATGTATGATTCTATTTCCCACATATGTGTTGTATGTGTGCATGAGATGAGATCCAGTCCGGGGGTCCGTGATGAGTTCCATACGGACGGTGATTCGCGATGTGTGATCGCGTGGGTTGACTGTCCCTAACAGTCCTTGGGGCGTGTATACACGGCAGGGCCTGTAGCCGGTTCGCGCCCGTGCTACAGGGTTGTGGCTAACCACCGGTGTACACGGCCGTTAGCTGGGGAAGGGTCCCCCTCAGTGATATTGTGTGCAGGGCTTCGGATCTCATGCTTTGTGTTCATACCTGTATTGAGATGTTGATTGCCAGGGACAGAGATTGAGCTTGTGTTGTGTGTATGTGCTACGTGTATGCATGTTATGTGTTACTGTGCAGAGTCTAACCCTCGAGTACTCACGAGCTTTCGAGCTTACGTATTCGAGTCTACCATGTTCAGGGTATCAGTGACGGGATCAGTAGTCGTGCTTGTTGATCTGGGATCGAGGATTATCTGGGAAGCTTTGTGTTAGTTTTGTAAAATGATCGGAATCGTGATGTTCATGTTAGTATCCTGGGGTGTTGTAATCTAGTGGATTATATGTAATGATATTTGTGCGAAAGTTTGAATTAATAGTGATTTCGGATTATCTTATGACATGTGTATAATTGAGTTATTGAGATGTGCCACCTGTGTATTGTATTGACGTGGCATTTCCGGGATCGGGGAGGGTGTTACAATTTCACGGTAAACAAAATTTAAATTTTAGTGTGTTGTGTTATATATTAAAAATAATACATTGAATTTTATTTTACGATATTTTCAATAATTTATAATTCAAAATAAAATAAATAAAAATCCTTGTATTATTTGATTTTATAAAGTTATCATAGTTATCAATTTTATTACAAATATATACATGCTATCTAAAATTTTACTATAAAAATAATTAAAAAATAAATGTATATGCATGCATAAGAAATATCTACTTGTATAATTGTATAATAGGTGGATCCATAGCATTTTAATATTTTTCTAATTTTCTATTTTATTAACAAGTTTTTATCTTTGGTAAATATTTTTAGTTTGCTTTCATACAAAAAAAATCAATATTGTTATGGTTATATAATATAGTTTTATGAATTATATATGTCAATATAAAAAATATAATTGTAAGTTTATGAATGTAAATTTCAAAAACAATAATCATAAGTAAATGAACGAGAAGTGATAGAATAACGGAGCAAGAAGTGTAAATTAGTTGATTATTTATTAGAAAGTACAAGTATTTAATTTAGCTTTACATTTATAATATATAGATTTATTAAATAAGATATACAATGCTATAAAATATGATATGAGCAACTTTAAAAGTATACTTTTTTATTCCATATAGGTATTTAATAGATAAGTTAACATAAAAAAATTACGATTATTTCTATTATAGTTATTTATTAATTAAAGGGGTTAATTTTAAAAAAAATTACCCAATTTTATTTTTTAATTGTTGAAGGTAAACAAATTTACTTGTAATAAAAAAATAATCAAAAAGAAGTTTTTTTTATCATTTAAGGTAACCAAGTTTATAAACGACAGATAAACCAATTAAGCTTTTGTGTTTCAATCAATTAACGTAACCATATTTATATATTTTTATCATTTAAGTTAACCAAATAAAACACCATCAAACAAACATACCAAATTAACCTGTATTTATCAGAGCAAAACCCAAAATCCAATATAATACACTTAGTGAAAATAGGGGCTACTTAAAATTTTTTTTTTTCCCAAGATATAAAAACTTCCCGTGCATAGAATAAAACCATCAAATATCAAAGTTTATAGATGATTTATAGATGCTACAACATCATATGTCGAGTATCCAAAGCAGCACATCATGCTCATACATCTAATGTCTGTCCTTTAGAAGTCTATCACTCCACACCAAAGGGAACTAAGAGGGTGTTTGGTTTTGCGTTTGAAAAAGTGCTGCAGCGTTTTGATACCTAATAATCAGATTATTGTTGTAACGAAAAGTGTTGTTGAAAGTTTAGTGTTTGGATTTGCTTATGCTGTTGGTTATCACAGTTATCAAATAATCAGTTTTTAAGGGTTTGGATTTGCGTTTAAAACTTGTAAAATGACCAAAAAGGACATTTGTATATCATTATGAATTTTCTTAATTTAATAAGCGTTTTAGCTTATAATATAATATTTTTATTTATAAATATTTATCAATAAACATTTTAATAAGTTTTTCTATCAAAAAATAAAATTTTAGATATAATAATTTATAAATTTAATTCTAAGCTAATAAAAGTACAATTTAAAAAATAAAAAATTATAAGAAAAATATAATAGCATAACAAAGAGTTAATAATACTCAAATTTCAAATACAAACAAGTCGCTGAAACGAGAAAATACAATACAAACATAATATTCTTAATTGGATCGCATTAAATCTCTTGCAATCAAATCTCTTACTCTACTCATGTATAAACCATCTTCCTTACGACATGTACTTCCATATTCTTGAATTCCGTTAATAGTAGTCGCTTGTGTATCTGCATCTCGTGTTGGAATGTAAGACTCCTGTTGCGCCACATCAAAAGCTTCATCAAATTGACCTTGTTTCCTAATATAATTATGAATTGTCATGGTTGCTAACACAATGTGGTTTTGTGTTTCGTAGGAGTAATTTACAGGCATATCTTTTAATATTGCCCATCTTGCCTTCCATACTCCCAATATTCGTTCAATCACATTTCTTATATATGATAACGAATATCATTCCCTTTGTATGGAGCAAGATACCCTCTAGTATTTGGATAACCAGCATCAACCACATAGTACTTATCTATTTAAAAAATAAAACAAATTATCATTATCAACTTTTACAAATCAAGGAAAATGACGTTTAAAATTATAAGGAAATACTAACCACCAGTCGGATGAGGAAATTTAACATCAGGTCTACGTAGTGCTTCCAAAAATATCCGTGTATCATGTGCGGTCCCTTCCCATCCAGTCCATGCGAACGTGAAACACATATTAAAATCACATGCTGCCATAATATTTTGAGTTGGATAACCTTTTCGGCCGATATACTTGGCTTGCTCATGTTCTGGAACTGTTGCCTTTACGTGTGTTCCATCAATCGCTCCAGTACAATCCTATATAAATTAAATTGAAATTATTACTTATATAGTTACTTTAATAGTTACCAATCTCTCTTCATTGCATCCCAGTGGTTTTTTAGTTGAAGCGTTGTTGTTAGGCACAAAAAGGCCTCAGTCAAACCTGTTCTACATCTGAGGGGGAGATTTATAATCAAACCTGTTGATGCATTTGAAGGTTGAATTTAAGGCCTGTTATATGTCTTATTGAAACCTGAAAATGATTTGCAATATCAGTCTAAAGCTGTTCTATATGTTGCATGTGTTACAACTAAGACAGTTTGTCCAAGCTGCTCTGTCTGCTGAACAGGCTGGACATAAACTGTCTACGCTGCTCTACACTGGTGAGCTGCTTGGGCAATTTTAAAGTGTTCTGTTCTTTGTGAACAGAACCTGTTCTTTGTGAACAGGCTAAACACTTTATGGAATATGTTTCCAAGTCATCATGTATTGTTTTTGACTACAAGATCAGTTTACAAAGTCGAAGACAAAGTGGAAAACAGAACTGCTCAGCCTGCCCAAACTGTTCTGTAACATGAAGACAAAAGGTTATTTGAAAAAGGGTGACAGACCTTTTTCTTATATCAAAATAGGCCTTTACAAGGAAGAAAGACGCAAAGTTGACATTCCTAATTTAGTTAAAGGCAATGCAACAGTAGACAAAGTAAAAAGACAAATGTTCTGCACATGTGAAGACAAGTCTGCTTTTCAGAAAAGTGCAGAAAAGGTTATGTTGTCTTTTCAACAAGACTTCTCCTTTTTCATTCCGTCCAATGAAGATGTTTCTCTTAGATCCTCTGAGTGAGTATAAAAGGATGCTTCTAAGGACAGAAAGAAGGTGTGAAGAAAGCTAAGTGCTGAAACCAAGAGTGAACGTGCAAGTGTGATTTTCATGCATGCAAGCCTTCTGTGTAAATCAGTATCTGTGTGTCTAAGCTGTTTTACATAAGCTGTTCCCTTAAGTCTTGTAAACACAGTGAGTGCTTCTTAGTGAGTGTATTCATTGTATACTAGTTTGAGTTTGTCTTAGACTAGTGAACATACTGTTGTATCTGTCATCTCAGCTTGAACTATTCCGCATTCAAGCTTGTTTGTAATTAACAAATTGTTGATAATACATACAAACATTGAGAAAATAGTGTGTGGTTTTTAAATAGCTGTATTCACCCCCCCTCTACAGCTTAAAGCTATATACTTTGGGAACCTCTCGGGACTTACAACTGGTATCAGAGCAGTTTAGAGTGTGTGTCATTCTAGATCTCTCATTCTCCCAAGTTTCCATGGACAACAGTGCTGCAAATTCTTCTTACTATGACAATGGCTCTATGGGCAAACCTCCAAAATTTAATCATCAAAACTTCTCTGGTTGGAAGTGCAGAATGATGCTCTATTTAGAGAATCTGGATGTACAACTGCCAGAGATAGTGATGGAGGGTCCCTATGTGCCAACCTCTATTACTACCATAACTCCAGCGGTTGAAGGAGCTGCTCCTGAAATCAGGACCTTTGAGAAAGCTAAAGCTCAATGGTCTGATGAAGACAAGAGACTGGTGGCTCTGGATGCAAAGGCCAGAAACAATCTGGTCATTTCTCTTCCTGATGATGTGTTCAAACAGGTTGAGAAAATGAAGACAGCAAAAGAAATGTGGGATACTTTGTGTACTGTCTATGATGGACCCACAATCACACTGGACAACAGGATCAACAATCTTGTTAGACAGTATGAACTTTGATGATCTGATGCATTCAAACAATGAAGAGGACTCAAAAGCTTCCACTACACCCAGTGTGGAACCTGTTAATCATGATGGACATGATGATGATTATGTCAATACACCCTGTGTGAATAAATGTACTGACTTAATTACAACTGCATGTCCAGAACCTATCAATGCTGATTTTCCCAGTTCCTCTGCTGATATGTTCAACAGTGGTCAGACATATTCAACAAGTGAACAGGCTCAAGACAACAGTGTGTCTGAAAATCTTGAGAACTGTTCAACAGGACCTGCTGAAGATGTTAACAACTCAAGTGAATCATCATTGAAAAATGATCCTAAGTGGATCAGGTGT